>CM062292.1:340222087-340539563 GCA_031216915.1 Pictodentalium vernedei | reverse complement strand
ACGACAAATAACCATTTGTCTCAGTCACTCATGAGATAATTTTTCAGTATCCACTCGAAAACACTAGATATGCTCTATTTATTCATTTATTTATTTTTTATCTTCAGTTTGACAACTTCTGATCTCATCCGTATGTGTAGTTTAAACAATCGTGTATACCGCTGGCTAAGGGGCTGACTGAGCCTATTGGCCAACTTGTTCTGTCTATGAAATTAGCATAAAATGCTTTTCTCAAATTTTCCTTCCAACGGGCTGTCAGTGCCTTTCCGTTGTGCTCATTTATGTTAGTAAATGTGTGCCATTACGTAGTTGCAGGGGACTGAGCATGTGCACCCTGAATGCTTACTAACAACACTAAACCACGTGGAAAATGAAAATCTGTTCAGCACATCATATGTGTCGAAAGAAAACCGTTGATAAGACTAGCGATATTTCACTGAAATTTTCTACAAATAGTGCACTGCAATTACTATTTGAATAGCTAACGATAGCTAATCATAGTAACATAGGTTCCCCTCACAAATCTGGTTGGCCATAAAATAAAATGCGTTCTTTTTGTTGATAGTAAACTGTTGTCAAATGAATTGCTGAGTGTCCTTCTAATAACTGCTTTCATTTGACGAGAAGGCATGTAATAAACACAGACTGACACACTTGTGCCATCGCAGAAGGATAAAACTTCCTTCCATCCACACTGGCACTCATGCCATATCGATTAACCCTTTACCCAATGTAACGGCCAAAACCGGCCAGCGCTGTTCACAAAAATCGCCAGTTAATTTTCATTATTTTTTTCATTTTTTGTCTCAAAAACATAGGTTATGACCCCTCTTTGGAACGAGCTCGTCGAGCTCATTCCAAAGAGGGGTCATAACCTATGTTTTTGAGACAAAATATGAAAAAAATTAGTTATTCACGAATTTTGTTTGCAAGTGTCGTCTGCTTTTCATGTTAGGTAAAGGGTTATACCATTCACACACGTGCCATTCTGTGTATATTGTCTGTTTGTTTTTTACTCTCAACTACAAGAGTGACATCAGGTTGGATAGTTATTGAGGTGGAGGAAGGTGGAGCACCTAGTTAGAACCATCAAGGAATGACAAGCAACTGCCAGACTCTACATTGAACTAAATCTGCATTACGAGAGTTAGTAGTGGTTAAGGCAAGTGTACCATCGGCATGCAGTATACAATAGTACATCTTGGCCCTGCAAAATTAATGGGTGGGGGAGGAGCTAATAAGCCCTATAATATGATCCCATTCAACAGGGTGATTTCATACATCTACCCCTACAGTCATTGGATGTTTTCCCATCATGCCATTTTCAAACTTTTTTTAAGATCCACACTTTAAATACAAGAGTTTTTAACTCTTAAAGGCCTATTTCCGACTTTTACGACCTCATAACAGGTGCCTTTAACACCAGGGATGGATTCAGAACCAATTTGATACCTGTTTCAGGTATGGGCACCCAAACTCTGAATCCCCAATGTCCCAAAACTCTTGCAGGAAAATATCATGCAACTTTGAAATCCACCAGTTTGAAGCAATTATTTCCAATATTTAATAGAAATTTGTACACATGCAGTTGATAAAAGGCACTTCAAGACATATGCAGTGGTATCTGTATTGAGACATCTCAATTTATTTGGGGACATCCTCAACCGAAAAAACAGGTGTCCCCAAAACATTTCTGGATCCGTCCCTGAACATGCCATCAAGAGGAGGTCCTGCTGACAATAGACAAATTACCTAGGCAGTGGTTTCTAGTCTAGTCCTTAATAGGCAGCCAAGATTTGACTAAAAATCACTGCAAAGTCAGTGGACATGTAGGCAGCCAAGACTCGACTAAAAATCACTGCAAAGCCAGTGGACCTGTACAGGCCATAGTCAGATGTGAATTCAGGGCATATATCCCGGCCCACAAGGGTTAATGACCTACTTTTTTTAAATTTCAAGACTTTTCAAGTTTTTGAAGCTCATATCAAACTCGTGTAATGGCCAATAATGGCCATCACAATGAACCGACTGGGAAAGAGCTCACTGAGACAAGAATGAAAATTTTCACTCATTCTGGAATTTTGCAAGTGTCATCTGCTATTCATGCTGGGTAATGGGTTAACAGAAAATCTACATTACCCCACTAAAGTATTCAAGTGACCAGAATATTTAGAATTGGGTTAATTTCCTATTTCCCAGCAATGAGCTGAATATTTAACCCATTTCCAACACAAATAGAAGACAATACTCACAAATGAAAGTGCCAATGACACTGTGGCTCAACTTGTGTAAGACAAGTACATGTGTAGTATGTGACACAGCAATGAAAAACATCCAGGTAATGACCTGATAACAAAGGTACATATAAAGTATTGTAACGGCCTGTACATAAATGCTGACCGTAGCCTGTAACAAATGTATAGGTAAAGTACTGTAAACGTGGGGGACAGTTAGATGCTAAACTAGAAAAGAAATCTTTGAGTCCCAGAGTCGGTCTGACTGAACCCCAAAATATTTGTTCTCATAGCACAGTGATAACAAAGGCACGCCAAAACACTCGTTCCTGACCCAATGTGATAACAAAGGTGCCCAAGAAGTTTCATGAAGATCGGTTCATAATACAGACTCTAGTCCAAGCCATATTGACATGTGCATTTACAGTGTATAAGTAGCACTGAATAAATCAAAGTTCATCTAATTTGCATAATTTCTGCACGAGAAAAAAACCTGTATTATATGTGATGTATTCCATGTTACTAAACATTCATACAAAAAATTATTCAAATCAGAACTTTCATACAGAAATTCTGTACAAAAAACTGATTGCACTAATTTTGGAACAAAATGGCTGCTGGCGGCCATCTTGAATTTTGGACCGAATCCAAAAACATTCTTTCCCGTCCCAAGGTGATAACAAAGATACCCAAGAAGTTTCGTGAAGATCGGTTCATAAATACAGCCTTCAGCCCTAGCCGTATTGACATGTGCACTTACAGTGTATAAGTAGCATTGAATAAATCAGTTCATCTAATTTGCATACTTTCTGCACAAGAAAAAAACCTGTATTATATGTGATGTATTCAATATAACTAAACATTCATACAAAAATTTATTCAAATCAGAACTTTCATACAGAAGTTCTATACAAAAAACTGATTGCACTAATTTTGGTACAAAATGGCTGCTGGCGGCCATCTTGAATTTTGGTCCGCAACCAAAAACACTCGTTTTCATCCCACGGTGATAACAAAGGTACCCAAGAAGTTTCGTAAAGATCGGTTCATAAATACGGCCTCTAGCCTGAGCAGTATAGAAGTTGTGTACAAAAAACTGATTAGACCTAATTTCGGTACAAAATGGCCACTGACAGCCATCTTGAATTTTGGACCACACCCAGGAACACTCGTTCTCATCCCAAGGTGATAACAAAGGTACCCGAGGCGTTACGTGGAGATCGCTTCATAAATACAGCCCATAGCCCGAGCCGTATTGACATGTGTACTTACTGTGTGTAAGTGGCACTGAAAAAATCAAAGTTCATCTAATTTGCATACTTTCTGCCCGAGAAAGAAACCCATATTATATGTGATGTATCCAATGGTACTAAACATTCACACACAAAATTATTCAAATCAGCGCTTTCATATGGAAGTTCTGCACAAAAATCTGATTGCACCTAATTTTGTACAAAATGGCTGCCAGCGGCCATCTTGAATTTCAGAACCAAAAACTCTCGTTCTCGTCCCACAGTGATAACAAAGGTACCCAAGAAGTTTCGTAAAGATCGGTTCATAAATATGGCCTCTAGTCCGAGCCGTATTGGCATTTGCACTTACAGTACTGAAAGTAACACTAAATAAATCAAAGTTAGTCTAATTTGCATAATTTACGCACGAGAAAAAGCCTGTATTATATGTGATGTATCCCATGGTACTAAACATTCCTACAAAAAATTATTCAAATCAGAGCTTTCATATGGAAATACTGCGCAAAAAATCTGATTGCACCTAATTTTGTACAAAATGGCTGCCAGCGGCCATCTGAAATTTCGGACCGGACCCAAAAACACAAAAATTGTTTGTTTCTCCCACAGTTTTCTCTTGATTTTATGATGAGGGAAGGGAAGATTTTTTTTCTTTTGGTAATCACAAAATAATTCTGAAAATTGTGGAATTATCAATTTAAGTCTTTACACTGTTCTGTGTAAAAAAACAATGTTTTTAGCAGTGAAAATTTCTCATACTGCAGTTGCAAATTTAACCAATTATATTTTTGGAAGTGCTCAGGTTGCCCTCTCAAACAAATGTATAGTTTGTTAAATTTTGAATCCCCACCTGCAAAACAGAATCCTCAAAGAGATTTCCAGGTAAAAAAAGTGATGAGGCTGATTTTCAATGACAAGGGAGTTTTCTTAGAAACAAGAATTTTTTAAACCCTTTACCCATAATGTTTAATTTTAGTAAGATCAGTGGTTATATACACAGCTGTACCATTCATATGTACATGTATGCATGAGATGTTCATATGTAATAAGTCACATTCAGAACACCATCACTGATTCTGCTCAGCATTTATATGCAAAACACCAAGGCAATTTACAGTACATGGAGAGTGTATTATGACTAAATCATCCACAGAGTGGGAATTCCACTCAAGCAATAATTGCAAGTTTGTTGCAAAGCATAACAAGCACAAGCAAAGTTCCAGCCAATGGACCTCCGGATTAAACCCGGAGGTTCATTGGCTGAAACATTCCTTGTGTTTTTTGTCCATGTGTACAGAATTTAAAAATGATCAAAAAATCTCATTCCTGGGAGCTACTAAGATGATCAAATTGCTCTTCTGAAACTATTTTTTGTTTTTCCTCACAAACATCTTCTCTGAATGACCAGTATATAGTATGTGTTATCCTAGGAATGCATTAAAGCCACTCAATCCTAACAAACTGCTGTTGAACTTTTTACAAACCACTCTACCCCAGTATGGGCAGCCTGAGCAAAATGTTCTGCCTGGATCCAGGCATAACTTCTTGCTCGATTGGCACATATGAGGGTACAGGGGTTGGTAAAAATTCAAACAATTTTCCATGTGAGAAAAGATGTGCTGTATGATAAACAGAAATAATATTATTATAGATAATATATCAATTAATAACATTATTTTAGTTTAAACAATATTTATTTGTGAAAAGAAGTATGAATACAGAAACAATGGAGCAGTAACTTTAACAATAATGTTATACAGACTAGACACAAGATGGCATTCAGCAGCAAGCATTATTGCAGTATCATTCTAATACAGCACAACAAATACCACTGCAATGAACTGAACATTGACAATTTTTTGCAAACACAAATCATATCTACAGTAATTTTGTGCCTTGTTCCAAACACACCTTAACCTATAATCCTTTACCCAAGTCAGACGATATCAAAATTTATTATTTTAAATATCATTTTTTCAAATTTTCCAAAAAATTTCAACAAAACCATATCATGTGACCCCTCATTGGAACGAGCTTGTCGAGCTCGTTCCAAAGAGGGGTCACATGATATGGTTTTGTTGAAAATTTTTGAAAAATAATATTTTTTTAACTGCTGAATTTGCATATTACGTGGGCAGATGCGGCCGATTCGTTAGGTAAAGGGTTAAAGGCCTATATCAGGCTTTTGCGATCTCAGAGCATGTGTCCTTTACATGCCATCATTAGGAGGTTCTGCTGACTACAGACAAAACACCTGGGCAGTGATTTCTAGTCCAGCCTTGGCTGCCTTAATAGGCAGCCAAGACTGGACTAGAAATCATAGCTAAGCAACTGAACATGTACAGGTTGTAGTCTAGTGGGAATTCTGGACAATTGCCCAAGCCTTCAAGGGTTAACAAAACTGAAAAGAAAATCAATCATTTCTTCCATGAAAATGAACACTCAAACTTCTATCGGGCATCAACAAAGCCTTATAAATATCAAATGAAGGAATATTTGAAAATGCAGACAGTTTCAGTATTCAATGATTGGTTTGGTTTGGTTTTTCGGTATCTCCCTGATATCAGTATTGGTTTGGTTTTTTGGTATATTGCCCATCTCTAGTACAGTGGTTCACTGACAGCCCAACAGGAATGACTAATAGCCCAACTCCCCGCTGACTAGTCAGATATAGTAAATTTACTTTTTAGAGGTTTCAAGATCAAAGTCAGGCCAAATGCCAATATTGTTTTGCTCTTCATGAAGAGAGCTGTTGGAGTGTTGGAGATACCGGTGACGTCGAAAATGACTGAAAAGGTACGCAAAAAATGCTTACAGGCGACTGAAATTGTGAGGGTGGTAGGTGTGCAAAAAAGTGTCTGCATCTGATTTCCATTACTGGTTTGACGAATACTGTCAAGATCAAAATCATTTCATGGTCCATAATTAACTAAAATGTGCTGTTAATTATTATCTATAATGAATGTGTGTAATTGACATAAAACAAAGAATTGATTGGCAAGGGCCTAAGCTATGTTTACCTCTTTTCTTCCTTTTTTCCTCAAGCCAAGCAATTTCTTCCTTGATAGCTTTAGAAAAATTCTGTGTCTCTTTCAGAACTCCAGTGCACATGAAACAAACCCATGATGCTGTAAAATAACAAGAAATATTATTTTTAATATAATATAATTCTCTGGGATGGCATTCCCCCCCCCCCCCCCCCCCCCCCAGGAGAAACATCACTGTTAGTATCAGTGTCTATAATGCTTAGTCAAATGTTTGACTTCTTTACCAAACACAACTAGAAAGACAAAATTTGCTGAAAAAAAATAGTGATGCAGTCATTGGCCGATAAGCAACCATCAGTTGACAACTCACAGTTGGGGTGTGGGATTGGCCCTTGTCAATGGTCACACGAAAAAAAAATGGTCGAGATTTCCTCAATTCATCATGCAGATTTAATATGTTTTTATTGAAATGATTCTTGAGTGATCCATAGTTGTTTGATCTCATCAAATTTTGATGAACAGAGTGAATATGTGTGACAAGCCATATTAAATTCGCAGTGCATTAAAAGCTGAAACTCTGGTGCAACGATCACAGAAATACAACAGCCTTCATTTGGACTCGTG
The DNA here is from genome assembly GCA_031216915.1 of Pictodentalium vernedei. Taxonomy (NCBI): domain Eukaryota; kingdom Metazoa; phylum Mollusca; class Scaphopoda; order Dentaliida; family Dentaliidae; genus Pictodentalium; species Pictodentalium vernedei. The sequence goes on along the minus strand of CM062292.1, from coordinate 340,532,468 downwards.
CACTTGTAAACACTAGGAAGAAAGAAGTCCGAAAACAACAACAAGAAATTGCAGAATTGTGTATGTTACCTTTGATGCATTTCGGTGATGGCTTCCATAAATGATAAAACTGTAGTGTACAGGTTTATGTTTGTTTCGTTTCATTTTATTCTGCTGTGATTCCGGTTTATCAACCAAGATTCTGGTACTTGTAAATTTGAGAGAATCTCTGTGCAAAATTTGTGGATACGCAAAGAAATTTTGCCCCTGATATTGAATCATTTCAATGAAGTGATAAAGATAAAATAAATCAAGTAAACTTACAAACATTAGAAAAATTTCTACCCAATAGAAGTAAAAGGAAATTTCGGTCAAAGCAATCCAAACAATATCCATTATGACATGCAGGGCATACCAAATTTTTATAACCAACTGCACACCATCGACAACAATCAAACTTTTCATCTGTATCTAACTTCCTCTCCTTGGCATGATAACGTCCATAGCATTTCTAAAATAGAAAAAAAAAAATGTAATAATAAAAATTATAATAATACACCTGTTTTGAGAGACCACTGTCGTGAGAGTCCACCTGGTTAGAGAGACAGCTGTGACCTTGGTTGTTTTACTCTGCAATGAACCTGTCTTGACATGAGAGACCATCTGTTTTGAGAAACCACTTCTGCATGGCAAAAAGGGTGGTCTCTCAAGACAGGTTCTACTGCAGTGATTAGTTACTTATATAGTGCAACATCAGTGTGCAAAATTTGACGAGAATGCTCATTTCATTCACGTGGTGGTTACGCAAATTTAAATTTACGCGAATGGATGACCGGTTAGCCAAAAGTTGCATCTTTAATGGTAAAGTCTGAGTAACTTTACTGGGAGAGTGCTAATTTTTTTATCAGCCTCAAGATTTGTTCACACATTTTTGTCTTGTTACAATTTATGGGAGAATACCTGTACATAAATTGTAACAAGGCAAATCAATGTAGATTAACCCTTTACCCAACGTAACGGCCAAAACCGGCCAGCGCTATTCCCAAATATCGCCAATTAATTTTCAAAATATTTTCATTTTTTGTCTCAAAAACATAAGTTATGACCCCTCGTTGGAACGAGCTCTTTGAGCTCGTTCCAACGAGGGGTCATAACCTATGTTTTTGAGACAAAAAATGAAAAAAATTAGTTATTCAAGAATTTTTTTTGCAAGTGTCGTCTGCTTTTCATGTTAGGTAAAGGGTTAAATAATTTTACTTCCTAGATAATAAGAACATCCACAAAATATGAAGTCTTCAGCTTTAGGTACCTGCAGTTCAGAATAAAGCCCAAATATGGGCTTCTAGCACTCTACCAGGTAACCAAACTTTCTTATGTCTAGAATTCTGCCTTGCGAGTCTATATATATTTTAATCCCATGCAATATATGAATACTTGCTAAGGATAAAAAACAAGAAGAATGTTACTAAGGTAACACATGCCCCCCCTTGTGACCTTCACTTTACAGATGCGGCAGAAACTATTAAAAGCGACACACCTTTTGACTGTCCTTAACATTTGTAAAAAGTTTAACAATTGTACTATGATTCGTTTCTGAGTTATGGCTGAGATATGAATATTGACCGATTTTTAGTGTGACCTTGAAATGTGACCTTGACCTTGAAGGTATGAACCCGGCTATGGTGTGTGACACATCCTCCCATGGTCCTTTATAATTGTTTGATGACTGTGACCCTAACAGTTTTCGAGTTATTGGCTCGGACACACACACACACACACACAAACACACACACGCACTCTTCAATCACTATATGCCACCCGACTTAAGTCGGGCATAAAAAGCAGTTTTCCAAGAATTTTTACATAGCCGAGCATTTGGTTATCCATCTCCAACCCACGTGACCTTTCAATCGGTTACAGTCATTTTTGAAATTTTGAACACTGCAACATATATATTTATAATCACAGCTGTGCTTCACAATAAGATGAATCAGAAAAAAAATCCCCCCCCCCCTCCAAGTATGGTAAGTGGGCTAAAAAAAAAAAAAAAATTAACCATTTTTGTATGCAAGTTCAAAAAGATGAGTCTTACGCAATTTTTAAAGGTATTGAGCTTGACATATAGCCTCTCCTATCACCATACTTCATGCCATTTGGTTTGGGGAAGGAAAATTTGAAAATCGTCATATGATCTCAATTGAACAACCTATTTTACAGAGTAGCAGCATACTGGAGATATAGGACAGGGTCATATTAGGGAAACTTTTCCATGTATGTAGTAAGATCTTATATTGTATTCTTGACCTGACAGATAGTCAATGCAGTGATAATAGGACAGAACTCATGGGACAAAATTCGAGTAACACTTTTACAACATATACAATGTCATGTTTTGAACTAATGGCAATTTGTCAAGATTTTCTGCTGTAAAACCATCAGGCCTGAAAATAAGCAGACAGACATTTGCAGAATGAGGTCCCAAGAGAGTGAATTTGATGATGCTATCACATACAGTGGGCCAATTTATCCTCTAGGTACCTCTTTCAGTTTAGTTTTGAGACACTGATTCAGATTGAGGTTCACAGAGGGTAAATTAAGTGATGCTGCCCTGCTATGCAGGGTAGCATCACTAAATTCACCCTCTGGGGACCTCATTTTGCAAATTACAGTCTGCACATTTTCTGGCTTGAAAACCCTGCAGCAAGAAGTTGCAATAATCCAACTTAGAGGAAATGTAAGAATGAACAAAAGTTTGGAGTAGAGATGGGCGGTATTGGAATTTTGAGTTTGATATCGTTTTCGGTACTTTTAGGGGGGTATATCACATATAGGTTCGATATTCGGTATCTCGCTTGAGTGAGATTTGCTAATAATACTAATGGGGAATTCACATCAGAAAAATACAGAATAATTTATTCTTGTATCATTCTCCACAGCGTCACAAATGCCAGTGCCAATGAACTGAACATTGGCATTCTTTTGCCTACTTAAATCATACCTACAGTAATTTTGTGACTTGTTCCAAACAAACCCTAACCTTTAAAGGCCTATTTCAGGCATTTGCGATCACAGAACATGAACCATTAACATGCCATCATTAGGAGGTTTGGCTGACAATAGATAAATCACCTGTGCAGTGATTTCTAGTTAAGTCTTGGCTGCCTGTAAAGACTTGACGAGAAATCACTGTTAAGCAACAGGACATGGGTAGTGTTGTTGTCTAGTGGGAATTCAGGACAATTTCTCAGGCCCTTAAGGGTTAATAAAACTTAAAAAAACCCTGTAACTTATTTCATGAAAATGAACACTTCAACTCTATTGAACCTCAACGAGTCCTTATACGTAGCACAAGTAGGAAAATATGAAAATTCAGTTTCGGTATTCAAGGATCAGTTCAGTTCGTTTTTTTGTAGCCCATTATGTCGGTTTCGGTTCGTTTTTTCACTATATTGTCTACCTCTAGGTTTGGGTACTAGTTTCCTTCAAATGTTACCTGATTTGTGCAGTTGCCATGTCACTTTTCAACAAGATTAGCATTGTGGATGTCCACTGATAAGTTTTCATTATTCAATAATAAAGACCCAAATCTGTAACATTGTGTACCACTTGGATGGTTGCAGTGCCAATTCCATTTGTCAATTTTGTCTTTTCTTAAGTTGTTGGGGAGAGTTGAGGATACAACGCTCAGTTTTACTATGCTTTATTAAAAGCATGCATGCAAGAAGGCATCAGTGGACCTCAATGACACAAGCAAGCATGACGGTCAGTGCCTTCTCTTGAGACTCAAAGCTATCAGGTTTAAATGATATAGATTATTGTCAGCATCGCCATGAATGTTGGGTAACTATTTCTTCATAGTATCATAAAGGGGACCAGATAGGACAAGAAGCATACAGGGCCAAGGCAATTGCCTTGTGGTACTCCACAAATCAAAGCAAAGGACTCAGAAACCACAATTACCTGTGATCTGTTATAAAAGTAACTTTGCAGCCACCTTACCAGAAAATAAGTAGTCAGACAAGGACAATGTCAGGTACAAAAAGGCCAATGTCAGACTGAGGGTTAAAATCATCAGTCAAAATGTTTGATGCCAAAATTATCAATGAAGTTCAGTGAACAGAAGATCATGCATGCTGGAAATCATGTACATAACTAGCAAGCCTCAAATTAATGATTGTTATGATTTCTGGTCCTGGCAAGTTGGGAAGTGTGAAGAAAGTGACTGTACAGCTTATCTGTATTAACAGCATGTGAAGGAATTCGATTTGATATAGCTATACATGTATCTAAATTATGTCTGAATGGTAATTCAGTTCCAATTCAGAATGAAACCAATCATACCTTGTTTGGCAGGGCTCCTCATTGAGCCCTGCCAAACAAGGTATGATTGGATGAATTTTGAGCAGTTTTATGATTTTTAAGGTACATGTATACCCAAACACACATTATTTTGAACACTCAAACTCCATTTTGTAATATGTCAGATGTCATTCTTAAATGACAGACATGATACATTTGGCATCTGACATTTTGTCTGGAAGAGCATTGAAAATTATTTTCAGGCTTGGTAGCCACATAAAGAAAGATGATCAGAATAGGGATTGAACCAGAACACTTTGAACTGGTCCAGTCAATGGTCCAGCAATGGGTCACATTTTGAGGATCAGACTGCCATTGCTATATTTCGTTGGACTGGTACAACATGACTGGCCTGGTCCAGGCATTCCTTTTCGTATATTTGGGGGATCTAAATTTCTTTTATGGGAATCCAATAGTTTGAAAGGTCTCAAACACAACTAACCATTGTTCGGCCCAACGTGCCAAAAGTTTGAATGTTGGCCCTCTTTTCATGAGGGAGGTAGGGTTGGTAGGAGATGAGTAATATATACTCCACTTTCTCTTCAGCTCTGATGGTCGAATTCACTCTTAATTCTTCGAACTCGACATACTCAATGATCATATTATGAAATTAGGTAACATGTAACTTGTAACCCCACATATTATCCTGTTGGACAGATATTGTCATACTTCAAACATATATTGGATCAAAGCATGCAAGTTCTTGTTCTTTTATCTAACAATCATATAGATTTTGGCCTGAAAACCATGAGAAACGGTACATATCACATAATGTGTTCCGATTCTGTATCAAAATGACGACTCATTCTGATTCCGTATCATATAGACGACTCGTTTCCTATAGCGCTACGGGTTATCATAACAGGCACATGGATACATTCTCTGTGTGTTTCAGTGATCAACTGAACATTATGTCCCAAAAATGTTTAAACATAATTTAACCCTTTACTTAACATGAAAAGCAGACGACACGTGCAAAAAAAATTCTTGAATAACTATTTTTTTCATTTTTTGTCTCAAAAACATAGGTTATGACCACTCATTGGAACGAGCTCGATGAGCTCGTTCCAACGGGGGGTCATAACCTATGTTTTTGAGACAAAATAATGAAAATTAACTGGCGATTTTTTAGAATAGCGTTCGCCGGTTTTGGCCATTATGTTGGGTAAAGGGTTAAGATTTAATCTGTTTATGTGACAGAATTGTTAGATAAATGAATTATCATGATAATGTGCATGTCCTGTGATTTGCATCAGATTCTCGGTGGTGTCCAAAAATGGGATCACAACTCCCCGGCAAAGCCGGCTCGTGGATGTCCCTTTCTGGACACCGCCTCAAATCTGATACAAACCAAAGGACATGCACATTATCATGATAATCTGTATATATAACTGATATTCACTTGGGCAAATTCCAATCACAATTTGCAATATTTTAAACATCAATGTAACATTTATTTGCATTATTGCTTGACTCATGTTGACAAATATTCAGTGTTCATGCCATATGACAATACATTATATCACTCTCCTATCAGTTAGTCCTAATACCATATGGGGAAATACAGGTCATGTTCAATTTGACAAGTAACTACACTGGACAGTCTGATAAGCCCAACTCCAATACTACAACCAATCACAACACTATAGTAGGACTAATATATGCAGTTTATCAATAAAATATTTACCAGGTGAAATTCTGAAACATCTCAGGCGAAAAGTCCAAACACTGAAAAATTTTTTAGTTAACCTTTACCCAACATACTGGCTAAAACAGGCCAGCCTAATTCACAATGAAAGTGTCAATAACACTTTAGCTCTACTTGACAAACTTGAACTTCGTAAGTTATAAGTGTAATGGCAAAATTGAAGATCATTGGTACCAATGTTATTTGATGAAATTTCAACATAACAGCATTGTGTGTGCACAACGTCAGAGTAATCCATGCATTTTTAAATGTAAACTGTAAGACTGGCTAAAGGAAGAATGTTGATACACAAATGTAGTATGTTCAGAGGTTATTGTAAATGGCAACTTTTTTCACAGAAATGAATGCTAATCAATAGCTCTTATCTAAAGGTCTTGCCTAATGAGCACACCCAAAGTTCAAAAACAATCCTAGTTTAAATGTGGCCTACAGGCCATGACAAAGAAGAATGTTGATGCACAAATGCAATAAATTCAAAGATTGTTGCTAACAGCAACAGTTTTTGATGGAAATGAAAAGAAAATCAATAGCTCCTATCTTTGTCACCCTGCATAAGCATACAAAGTTTCAAAACAACCTGATAATGAATGTGTCCTCTGAGGCATGCCAAAGGAAGATGTTAATGCACAAATGCACTAAGTAGAAGGTTCATTGATCGTGGCAATGTTTTTTGTTTTTTTTTATGGAAATTCATAAATATACCCTGCAGAGAGTGCAAAAGGGTTAAGTTGATGCACAAATGCAGTAAGTTCAAAGGCTGGTGATAATGACAATAATTTTTTATGGAAATGAAAAAAAGCAATAGCTCACATCTAGAGGTCACCCCGAACACACATACCAAGTTTCAAAGTGATCCGATCATAAATGTGCCCTGACAGTCCGGTCGCCAAACATCGATTTTAAGCTTTTGCGTGTTTTAGCGTATAAAGTTTTTTTCTCAGTGGATTCTGGTAGTGTGGGGTGTCCCTCTGAGGAATCAACCGGGTGACCAGCTGGCACCCTTGGGGAAATTATTTTATTCAACCCTTTGGAGACCTACCCATTTAAAATATGCATATTTCTAGGTAAATTGTTTCTAGACAATAATATCATACGTATTGTGCAACTAACTGAAAAATATCATGACCTATGAATAAATACATGTTGGTGATATCTGTTTATTGTCATTTACCCATGATTTAATTATTTTTTAGTTGAAAAATGGTTGAAAATGGCGCAAAATCGTGTTTCGGATATTTCGTTTCAAAAATATCAAGTAACATTCAAAGCATTTACTCTGGAAATTGTTTGTAGATTGTTGATATTAAGATCTTAAAAGATAGAAGTGGATATACTGGATATGGAACAATGGACTTGAACAAGTTTTCTGAATATATTTGGGGGGTCCATAGGTAATAATCTACCCCTACTCCTATTTCGTTTTTTTTTTTTTTTTTTTTTAATTTTCCCACAAAGTTGTTGAAACCGAACTCTTTTATGGTAATCTTATTGCAAACATGTAATTTACATTGATTACATTGTGCAATACAACATTTTACAATATTCGATGATCAATCCGGAAAAAAATCACTTGAACAATTAGCAAATATTTCATAATTTTGTGATTTTAGTGAGGAATTTGAAATAATACAGAAAATCGTAGTTCCATCTAAGTGGGTGTTGTGAAACATTAAATAAGACAGTTCACATTAGTTAAATATTGTCTAGCGAGTGTATATCCCCCTCTGCTTTCATCCGGGCTTGGGACCGGCAGGTAAACACTGTCTGGCAGCATTGGATATTTTTTTTTTTCAATTTTGATTTTTTAATTTTTTTTGTTTTTTTTTAAAAATTTTTTTTTGTTTGCTTTTTAAAATATTTTTATATATATGTTTGTGCTTGTATATCTTACGTATATACAAATGCAGTGCATTCCTGATATACACTTATTTTGTCCGTCCTTTTGTGTGTTCATGCATCGTTGTGTACAGACTCGAAATCTCTACCCATACATGTCTGTTCGTTGCATCACTCAATATTTCCTTGACACGAACAAAACATTGTACATGCTAATTTAGAAGCACTACATCTGCACCTAGCTGTTCGGCATGGCTGTTGACAAGAACAGGAACATCGTATCATGCGCAAAACCATATCTGGTGCCAATGATACACCTGTTGGGACAGTCACGGGTAATAACGACTTTGTGTTATCATCTTTGGTGAAACCGAAGTCTGTGGGGTTCATGTTAGGTGGATCAAGATTTACAGCATTCCTCCAGATACATGCTTGTGAATGAGCCCTCTTTACATTTTCGGAAAATGCAGCGTTGCTTGGAGGTAGACTGTTAAAACTGGGTACTTTCGTTGTACACTTTTACCCTATCTTTGATGTCCATACGCTAACTCGTGCATCGGACATTGTGTTTGAGGCCTTGCATCCATAACAAGCACACATGAATCTGGTGGCCTGTTCTAAGACATCAGCCCATGGAGCATCTATGTCACCAATAGATGACAACGATTCCAAGCCAGTTTCCAAAACTTTGATGACACAACCCTTTCCAATGCCAAAGCACCCAGCAACAGTATCACAGCCTGAAAGGGCATGTGCTGCAAGAATGTCTGGAATGATTCCTCTATGTTTCTCAACCGTGGCTTGGATATCAACTGGATATCAACCACCGATCTATCCATTATTGGGGATGCCATGAACATATCTGAGGTCAACTTATTTTTCAAATAATGATACAAGAGAAGAGTATACACATCTGTATCATCAGCCAGAACAGTCACTTGTCCATTCGTCTCAGTTGCAACATTGACAGCCTGTTGGACGATTATATTGTCTGCTTCTTCGTGGCTTTTCGACATGTCCTGTCGATCTATAACAACACCGTTGTTGATCTCTATGGGTGCTGCATGTTGTCCAGTAATGAACAGTTTGTGTTTTACTGTATTATCACTGACGAATAACTGGTCGCATCTGAATTGTTGAACAATAATATCAATCAACTGTTTTTTGTTTTTGGTTACAGTAAGTGTCAGTTTCTGTGCAGGCAATGGTGATGTTATCTCCAACTTGAATTTGCGACAGCAGCTGTCATAACTCCTATTTGCCCTTCTCCCGCACTTGGTACTATAATCATTGTACCTATCGAACACAAGATATGTGTCACCATGCAAGAGAATTTGCTTAACATGATCTTGGAATTTCTGGACGAAATCTCCTACAATTGGTGGGCATATTTTATTTGATGCTGGCCAGTGCGATATCCACAAACGTGCACAACCATCTATGATTGTGCTGTTTGAGCTGTCATGTTTAGTGTTTCATGCCGAAACAGTTACCGCAGTTTTGTTTTTGAGAACGGACTGGAACTTTGAGATTCGCATATTCCCGTTGTCATGGAATAATGCAGTGGGAACTGGCAACTCATGTGACAGTATATCCTTGATCTCAACATCGCGTAAACTTGATTGGAGGCCCATTACTCTCGAGTAAATCAGATTACTATCGAACACTCGAGTGTCACCAAGTTTAATTGACGTAATCATCGATGACATTGTGACAACAGGCATATATATGGTATCATAGAATCCAGTGGGGTAACCCTGCCTCGAATGTATGCATTTGTTGGAGACCAAGGGCTATTGCGTCGTCCACATTGACAGCTGGGGGAGCAATCCTTCCAGTCGCAATATTCACCATGCCTTCAGGGTGTTGCTCAGGGTCCATTGGGTTTATAACCAGCTCCAGTTTCTGTCGGATACCTTCGCGGTCCAATCGATCAGCGGATATTCGAGCTTTTGATTCTTCTTTGTGGTGCTCCTGAACACGTCGTGATTTGAGTATCAGATTCCCTCAATTGAGATATGTTATGTAATAGTTTACCACAAGCATGAAGGCTGAGAGCCCAAACCTTCAATGTTTCTGGCTTCAACGTAATGCCAATGATGCCAGACTTCCCATGACCATAGCGCATGAACGTTGTTTCTATATACATGTCGTTCCAGATCCCATTCCACATGCCATCCAAATGTCTCATTACATAGGAACCTTTCAGAAATTGGTGAAGAATATCTGGCGGTAGCCGCTCCATTTCTCTCAGGTAGTATAAACCATATCTGGCATAATTGACATGAACTGACGCAAAGAAATAAGGCATCATTTGCTTCACTGCTACTAGGTGAAGTGGCCAAACCCCTCTCGTTCAACCCTGACATATTGCATCATGATGAACACTGGTTTAATGAAGCAGTCCACCCACATCCTGGTTGTTTGACTCTTTCCAGACAGATCTGTCAACTTATCACCCAAATCATCAAGACACTCGAAATTCTCGCCATCGAAAACATTTCTCGGTCAATAGCCGGAATGCCCGTATATTCATGGGGAACTTTTTCCCTATCAACATTTTGGTCACTCCACCAAAGACCAACTCAAGAACCTCAGATAATCCCGTATCGTCCATCAATGTACCGATGGCACCAATGAAACTCATCAGCATGTGCATCCCACCTAACAGCAGTATAATATGACAAAACTTGTCAGGATCAGACCAGAGTACCTAAAGGGAAACTTTGTATAATTGCTGGTCAATTGTGAAGAGTGTGAACTCTTGTCCGGCCAAATGAGTGAGACGTTGCGCCTCCGACATCGCGGTAGCTATAGTTTCAGGATCAGCCGATGGCATGTCTATCATTGGCAGATATACTGCTTTTGTGGATGGCTCTGGAGACATCCCACTTTCGTGACATGATTTGGTGTTGTAGCTATTGAACTCGGGACAGCTATCCACACAGAGTATATCCTTGAAAAAGGAGAAGTCAAGTTTGTCAGCCCTATGCTTCGCCATGGTCATTCGTGCAAGCAGTTTGAGTGGTGGGATGGTTTTCCTGATGTGGTCAGTGGGGATGACAGGTTTTTTTTTACCACTGAACTTGGTCATTTCTAAACTGTAGTCTATGGCTTGGGTCATTGCTATTTTTTTAATTCTCAGTATCTTTGGCGAAATAAGCCTGGTTGCGTTGCCAGATCGTGTCATCAAGACTGCTAGTGAATGTGTGCTTTGTTTGCCATTTTGTGACGAAATGTCAGCATCAAAGTTATCAGCAATGAATTGTATCATACCATCAGAAGCATCAGATATACCACAACAATTTGTGCTGGTTGTTGTTTGAACAGCTGCCGATTTTAGTTAGGTTTCGGCAACTTTTTTGGAAAATTAAGAAAAAAAACAGAAATAGGGGTAGGGGTAAATAAATACCTATGGACCCCTCAAATATATTCAGAAAACTTGTTCAAGTCCACAGTCCCTTAACCAGTATACCCACACCTATCTTTTAAGATCTTAAAAAAAAAAAAAACTATACAGCTCGGAACATCAGTACAGATGTATATAAAGTAACATGACAATTGTATTGATAGTTTTTGAGTTATCTCATGCCAAAGGGATTGGAAGAATTCTCAATTTGAAGGATGAAGAGTTATTATCTCAGGATCAAATTATCAGATTTACACCAAAAACTATACAGCTCGGCACATCAGTAACCTGAACACAAATATAAAACAAGAAGGACGCCAACGCCCTATAGCTCACCAACATTCCTCTTTGATAGTAACTTTGGGAAACACAAGAACTGTATCAAACAGGCTCATAACATGTGACAAAGCTTACCTAAACACAACCTCTTAAAAGTAAAACACAGAAACTGACATAAACATTAAGTTAAACATGAAATTCTGAGCTAAACAGAAAACTAAACGCAAATAAAAATTTCAAGAAAAATGTTTAAAATGCAGGGTATGAGGGGTTAATCATGGAACAATGATACTGAGGAACATGTATGATGAATATAAGTGCCATTGGAAGAGAAGGAGCACAGCAGCTGACCTAAACACTTAGTTAAACATGAAATTCTGAGCTAAACAGAAAACTAAACGCAACTAAAAATGTCAAGAAAAAGGGCTAAAATGTAGGATATGAGGGGTTAAATCATGGTAAAATGATAATAATCATCATATAGCAGCATTATAAAAGCCAGGATATGGAAATAGGGCGAATGACGCCGATGCCGACCGATCGAGCCATGCCATAAGCTCACACAACTAAAGTTGGTGAGCTAATAACTTGACAATCCAAGCAATATTTTTCAAGTTATCGAATGCCAAAGAAATGGATACGGATGCCGGACAGATGGACAGACAAAGGATGGATGAACGACAGAGGGTTACCCCGGATGCCGGCATTATGTGTACCATACATGGTATGGATACACATAAAAATGTGCTCTGTACAGCGTGCCAAAGGAGTATATTAATGCCTAACTAAACTAAGTTCAAAGATCACTGCCAGCGGCAAAATTTGTTGACCCTCAGAAGTGGAAGAAAATCGATAGTTCCCATCTAGAGGTCACCCCAAACAAGCATGCCAGGTTTCAAAGCAATCCGATCATAAATGTCCCCTGTGCCAAAGGGAAATATTGAGGTCTGACTAAACTAAGTTCTAAGAACGTTGGCCGCGGCAACATTTTTTGATGGAAATGGAAGAAAATCGATAGCTCTCATCTAGAGGTCACCCCAAATAAGCACGCCAGGTTTCAAAGTAATCTGATCATAAATGTGCCCTGTAGGGTGTGCCAAAGGGAAATATTGAGGTCTGACTAAACTAAGTTCTAAGAACGTTGGCTGCGACAACATTTTTTGACGGAAATTGAAGAAAGTTAAAAAATTTATAGTAATTTATATATTTTTTATACTTACCAATGACCCAGACATAGCTGGTGCTAACTCTTAAAATATAGGGCCAAACACAAATTTTGCCCCCCAATCCCCAAAATTTGCATCTAAAACCAAAGAAAACATGTCCTGAAAGGCCCTCCACACTTCGCCCCTACTGCGCATGCGCAGTGTCAAGGACGTTCCAAAATTGGCGCCATTAATCATTCTAATAACCAGTGCCTGGTAAGCGCTATGTACTCAGCGGGGAGGCAAGAGTTCCCAACTCCTGGGAGGGCCATCCCCGTCTGGGTCATTGGTAAGTATAAAAAATATATAAATTACTATAAATTTTTTAACATTTTTATACTGTACCAATGACCCAGACATAGCTGAATAGTAAAAAGGCTGGAGGGCCAAGGACATAGAGCAAAATGGAATACGCTCAATAAAATAAAATAGAGTCATCCCCTGTAGGGAAAAAGAAGTAATAGGCCTTACATGTATCTTTCTTATTTATGATAAATTAGAAAGATACAACACCTTCCAAAATTGAGCTTAATACATCCATGTACTCTATTAATATCCAATATAATCCTTATACTAATAATTTTTAAAGTAAGCCAATAAATAAAGTAAGTCTATAGAATAGAGACTCTTATACTCCTAAAAGTGTCTGAGGATTGCATAATCATGTCCGTTGACATATGCAATATTCAAAAGCTATACTTTAAAAACTAAGACTTGAATGAATTTTAAAAACCTAAACTTCTCACTAAACAACCATCCCAATAACAGCTCAGAATAACTAACTCCGGAGGAGGTATCCCCTTGTTTTCATAGTAAAACAGGTGACCCAAGGGAACACCCTCCCCCCCCCCTTTTTCTTGCCCTGGGTCAAATAGCCCAGAGCGAAGAGGGCAGCAGAATGGAGACACTGCCGAAACAGACAGCCTACCTAGCTATAGTAGCAACTGTTAAGTGAATGACATTCTGAGCAGTAGATAATAGACCTAACAATAGAGGCCTCCAGAAATGGACTCGATATTTCTGAGATAAAATTCATGAATGTGGATGGCTGAGCGCAATGAGCGGCCTTCAAAAATCTATAATAGCGACACTATTAATGTAAGCCCAAGAAGTAGAAGAGCTCTTACTTCATGAGCCGAAATCTTAAGCACAACTGCTAAGTCAATGATATACCATAAGCAGTACCGATAGTAAATAGAATCCATTAACAATAAAATGGAGCGTAACGTCCTTCTACTAGGCATCAAAGACAGAAGAAGCTTACGCCCATAGTAATAAACAGATATCTGTTTATAAATACATAAACTGTACCCGGAAAGAGTAAAGGCCTATGCCCATACGAAGACGGAAGGACCTTAAAATAATAGGTTCCGGATAATAGGAGCCTAACTCTTATGCAAAAATCCAACCTAAATAGTAACGGAAGTAGTGATTCCGAAACTACGAAAGTGAAAATCATCCATCGATAGTGCATGAAACTCACTGACTCTACAGTAAAAGAGAAACCAACAGAATTACTGTCTAAAAGGTCAGAATTTGAAAACTACTGTTTCCAGAGGCTCAAATGATTACTTAGCTAAATAAGAACCGAAGTTAAAATCCATATAGGAATTTAATCTAAAGATTCTAAGTCTATTTATCAACAAGTTACTAACTGACTTAGATAAAGAGACAAAAGACTCAATTGTAAACTATCGTAGAGTGCATAGGTATGAGGTAACATAAACCTATAACCTAAATAATAACAGGCTGCAGTAGATCTTATGAAACAAGTATACTAAAAAATTGCAATGAGTAGTATGGAGGGATCAACAATATGAACATAATGATCCCTACACCACGACGGAAGAGCCTCCACTTTAGCCGCATAGAATAGCGAAGAAGAGGATCTCCTATAGTAAGAAATCGGGTCCAAAGCTCGTCCAGTACAGTGCATACAATGCAATACGGACCACGCAACGGAATACATGAAGGTTGCGACCTTGCGGGTTGTGATAAAGATGACACGATTTACCCAGTGAAAAAAGATCCTCACATAGAGGAAGATTTCACGTTAAGACCCACAGTAGACAAGAGAGTAAATTACCCATGATCTCTGTGAAGATAGAGATGCTATCAACAGAAATGTATTGTAGTTGTTTATCTTAGCAATACCTGCTGAAACAACAGCGCCGGAGGATACGCGTATCCTATCATTCCGTCCTATAGATCAATAGAGCGTTAACAACATTAGCTCAGAGATCTGGACAAGCTAACACATACGTCTGCAATTGATTAGCAAACTGTGTCGTAAATAAATCATCATTGGGCGCTCCCATAGATAGCAAATCTGATTGAATACTTGTTTGTTGAGAGTCCATTCTGACAGCAACAAGCGACCCGTAAGAAAACGGGAGTCCGGTAAAACAATCAGACTACCCGGAATATGACGGACCAAAACAGAACTTGGTGTACTATAACCAACAGACGGATTCTTCCATTAAATTGAATAACGGAAACGAAAGAGTGCCTCCCTGGTTCCAGAGATACGCCACTACTGTCGAATTAAAGGACAGGATTTGGGCATGCGTTTCTGAATAATGTTCATGCAATGACATAAAGCAAGCCTAAAAAACATTATTCCGCGGAAGAAAACTGATTGCTAAGAGACTGCGGAACCCAAAGACACTGGCACTTCGAATCCGTAGGGATCAGTATTATATCCCAATCTGTTTGACTGGCAACCGTCATAACAGCCACACTCGGGTCCGGCAACTGCGGTGGCACTCTCTGAGTCAACCACCGAATGTTTGCCCCAGTCTGAATCTCTTGTAACACTAGATAGACAAGAGAACGTGTAAATCGAGCAAATCATGGATTGCCGAAAAGTTGCCGTTGAAGAGAAGCTCCTCCGAGAACGAAGCGACTCTGAGAGAGTTCTTAACCTTACTATCCACGCGTGTGGATGTAGCTAGGGCTGCGTCACGTCTAACCAACTCCAATCAGCCACTGAAGGGCGGAGTTATACGTGAACAAACTACTGCCCTCAAAAGAAATTACATTGAGAATAATATCCCGTAAATCTTTTCTTGAAGACGTAATGATAACACCTCAGTAAGGCGGATTACGTATGATAAAGCGTCTAAGTTAAGTCTACTATACATCTTGTCGTTTCCAACCTCGAAATTGGAAAAGACATAAACGGCGAAAAAGAATATATGCTGTCTTTAACCACACCGTCTAGACGCATAAGAACTCTCGGTATGCCCTGCTCTGCCAAAATAAACTATTCGTATAAAAGATAAAATGGCAGAAATGAGCAACGCGGACAAGAAACTAAACTATCATGCTTGGTAGCAGGCTTGTATATATATATATATATATATAGCGTCGAAAAATAAAACACATGTTGTAATGACAATATTGGACTGCGTCGGTAAGTCAGGGACAATGTCCCTGAACCGATCGAAAAATCCGAGTCCAATGACGCTATAAGTCTCTTATCCAAGATCGCAGCAATGAAGTTCGAAATAACAATCACTGGAAGATAATGCCAGAAGATATGAAAGGCAGCTTCCGATACTACTAATCTTTCGAATCCCTTTCGCCATCCTGTCGGACCCTATAAAGCGTTCGGTCGTCCGTAGCTGATGCAACCGCGGACCGCACCGACCCAGCGCCGTCGGATAATTCCTGATTCGACCGAGAAACTGTCAATTGCTGGGATGCTGCGAAACAACTGTGCTAACTCGGATAGCACGTCCGTCACTGAGGCCTGAGGAGAAGCGGTCTTACGATGCATTGCCGCTGGAAGCTCCATGATCGTTACCCCGTGCATACTACCAATATGCGAGCGAACGGAGTGTATAGGCCTCGTGTCCCTTGGCTACCGGATGGGGCGACCTATTCGCCGTGGAATCACTGAATGACGAAACTGATCGGATACTCGAGGTCACGTAGCCAATGTGCGGTCATGTGCCCTGCTGTGAGGATGAGGAAGCATTAAGGACAGTCTCTCGGACTGTCAATATAACGGAGCGTCCCGACCGACGGACATATGCTCCGAATGTAAAATATCTGAACCACAACATGCAGTCCCCTATGTTGTTGGACGAGAGAGGGACCTCTCTCGCTCACAGCCCGGACGGACCTGGACAAGCCAGGAACCGGACTAACAGGCTTCCTCCAATCTGTCCTCAATCTGCCGTCACTGGGTGAGTACTAAAGTAATTAAAGTGCTCGCATCACCCAAATCTCCTTCCTAGACCGCAACGGACGAACCCGGCAGCCGAACCATTCGATGAATGTACGCTACACCGGGTGAGCTAGCGAATGTCACTCCGTAGGCAATAGACATATTCCATGAGCACTTATTGCCGCTAGCTCTTCATTAACTATGACGACAGAGGCACACTTATGAAAGACATCTCCATAACTCTGCGAACAAGAAACCAGAAATGCTTGGTTATAGCAAGCATAAAATAATAATATATATAGCGTCGTGCAATAATTCGAAAGTTTGTGTGACATTATTGGACTATGTCGGAACTGAGGGACGATGTCCCTGAACCGAACCAAAAATTTCTAAGTCCACCGACGCTATCAGTTTCTTATCCGGCATCGCAGCATTCTGGTCCGACGAAAGAAGCTGTAGAAGACCAAGTCAGATGACATACACAACAGCATATGTTGTTCCGAAAGGGAAAGCTCGAAATCCTCCGAATCCCTTTCGGTGTCCCGTCGGACCGGATGAAACTTTCGGACGTCCGTACCCGCTTCCGCGGAGCGTCCCGCCCCAGCATCGTCGGATAAAATATATGCGACAGATTCAGTTGATGCTGGGATGCTGCGATAAACTGTGCTATTAAGGAAAGCACGTCCGTTCCCGAGGCCTGTGCAGTAGCGGTCTTACGATGCATTGCCGCCGGAAGCTCCGTGAACGTTGACTCCCGCACACTTCCTATGCGAACGTCCGGAGTCTGCAGGCCTCGTGTCCCTGGCTACCGGATGGTGTGACCTGATCGCCAAAGAATCCTTGATTGGCGAAGCTGGTAATATATCGGCGGTCACGCAGCCAAGGTGCAGTCGTGTGCGCTGACGAGAAGAGGAAGCCTTAGCAGTCTCCGCGGACTGCCTATACAACGGAGCGTCCCGAGCGACGGACGTATGCTCCGCTTGCGACACATTTTGTACCACAACATCTGGGGCCAGATGTTATTGAACGAGAGAGGGGCCTCTCTCGCTTGCCGTCCGGATGGACCGGAACGAGCTATGAACCGGACTAAAAGGCTTCCTCCGTTCTCCCTCCGATCCGCCGTCACTGGGTGTGCATTAGGTTAATTTATAGTGCTCGCATCACCCCAAAATTCCTTCTAGACCGCAACGGACGAACCCGGCTGCCGAACCATTCGGTGAATGGACGCTACACCGGGCGAGCTAGCGGACGTCAAAGGCCGTCGAACCTACTAGGGTCCTCTTAGGCAATTGGCGTATTTATCTGAGCACTTTTCCGCTAGCCCTTCATTAATTGTGACGACGGAGGCACACTGTTGGAAGACATCACAGATACATCACCCTAATCTTGATCGTCTGAAATAGAAATTGATAAAGTAGAGTGACCCTGCGGTGAAAGGACCGGAGTGTCCAAATCCCCAATAACATACCGTGACATACGCTTCCCATATTGTCATCGAAATCATACGATACAGAACAGGAGTTAATGCGAGTACACTGACCACATATAGAATGATTATAAAGTCAGAGGAAGACTTCCTCTTAATACAATTGATCAATATCCTTTCAATGTGAAAAGAAAACAAGTCCTGGTACTCGCACTAACCCCTGGCAATCAAAATACATAATAATAATATGATCCATTAATATAGAAAAAATAATTGAAATCAAAATATTTTGAAAAAATAATTTTTCAGAACAGCCCAAGTTTCTGAAAAGTAACGTTGAGCCCCAATGGATCCCAAGCCTAAGTGTGGACAAAAATTTTAAAAATATTTTAAACAATTTATTCAACACTTACGAACAATAATAATGTATCTAGTTATGATTAAAATAACATCAAGATATTATTTTCCAGAAATCCCCCCCTCACACAGAGGGCTGTTGTAAATGTAAACAATGAGTGTAAAAACACTAAAATAAGACTCCAGGCACCCAGGCCCGAAATCAGTTACCAAAAATACACTATCTGATGCAAAACAGAGACTTCCAGGGAAGAAACTGCAGAACATCAGATGGTAGATGCAGAACACAACGCCTAACCACCCGTAGGTGAAGACGTAAACATGGGGAAAAGAACAGAATTCATTCTGTTATTCAGCTAAAACTCCCAAGAAAATTTAGTAATAATAATTACAAAAACTATGCCAAAAGCATGGGAGAATAGCAAGGGGGGACTTAAAGGACAGGGAGAGAGGAAAATACTTAAAAAACAGTGTAACTAAATAATCAGAATGACAACAAAATGGCTGCTGCCTCGAAAATAGGTAACTTAACATAATTTCATTAAAAAATTTTAAGTTACAGCCCTGATAATATTCTGTCACACATTTTTTTCCTCTCCTCCTTCTCTATCCTCCTTAGAATCACCATTTCACTAATATTTATGTGTCTGGCATCATTTAAACTGAGATTTATAAGCACAAAGATCAGTCAGATGTTAACTGATAAAGGGCCAAACTTAGAACGATTAATGGCGCCAATTTCGGAATGTCCTTGACACTGCGCATGCGCAGTAGGGGCGAAGTGTGGAGGGCCTTTCAGGACATGTTTTCTTTGGTTTTAGATGCAAATTTTGGGGATTGGGGGGCAAAATTTGTGTTTGGCCCTATATTTTAAGAGTTAGCACCAGCTATGTCTGGGTCATTGGTACAGTATAAAAATATCAATAGCTCCCATCTAGAGGTCACCCCAAACAAGCATACCAAGTTTCAAAGCGATTTGATCATAAATGCGACCTGTGAGGTGTGCCAAAGAGCCCAGACGTACGTACGTACGTACGTACATACGCCAACGGACGAGAAGTGATGGCAAAAGCTCAGGTTGACTTTGTCAAGTTGAGCTAAAAAAAAGCTCATTGGGATCGTTCCAATAAAGGGTCATAAGCTATATTTTTGTTGCAAAAAATGAGTTATTCAAGAATTTTGTTTGCAAGACGTCATCTGCTTTTCATGTTAGGTAAAGGGTTAAATAAAGAGCTAAAATATTTCCGCAAGAATTCCTTTCACAACCTATCTTCTAAAAGGAAATTTTTAGCAGTTTTGTTGTCCTCGTGCACTTAACTCAACAGGCCCAACAAATCATTTTTTATTGTAACATGACTCAACAGTGTGACTCTGGTTCACACTTCATGAATCAATTTTCAGGAATGGATTTGCCTTCTGTGAATATAGGTTCGCAAACAGTGATGTAAAGTCGAACAAAAAATATCCTGTATTATTATAAAACTGTCAACCCGGTCATGGGTTTTTGTATCGATAATTCATGTATTAAGTTTGTCACGTGTACATGCAAACAATACTTTATCCACAGTTTATATTTGATCGGCGAGTAGCCACATGGATTCCCAGTTTTGTTTTATGGGAATATTATGAAAATTGGTTTGCCTTTGAAAAAACGAGGCCGGTCGATCCATAAATATGCATATCAAGGCATCTGTAACATCTGTCTACAAAAATTAACCTGTACAGTTGGGAAACAAATATGCCATGAAATCTCATCTCAACAGCTCTATAACATGAATGTAAAGCACAAAGTGTTCGTAAATCTTTCAAGAAAACTGAAAAAAGCAGTCATATATCACAGATAGATGGTACTGTGTACTTTCAATAAGGCTATTGAAGCAAGGAAAGCCTAATTACAGACAGATTGAAGGTACCAGCAGAGCATCTTTGAGTTAAACAGCCTTGATATGCCCTCACCCAGACATTCATACAATGTTTATCTAGCTGGCAAAATAGATGTCTGTCCACGAAATACTTTTAGGGATGTCAAGAAGATTTAAATAAATATGGCTCTAATGCCAATGACGAATACAGAATACCACTCAATATCAGATACCAAATTCAAGGACTTTCAAGAGTTTTTGTGGAACAAAGAAAGGATTTTTAATGACCACCTGCATCAAATTCAAGGCCTTTCAAGGCTCATCAAAATATGAATTACAACATTTGTGTACATGAACAGTACCTGCTGAAATAAGTTGCAGGATAACCACTAGAATATTTCTCTCACATTTCGTCCCTTGAGTGAAACAAGGAACCATCTGCAATGCTCATCATTGCAGATGGAGATTAGTTCCAAAAAAGGGATGATTCATTCTTTGTTGGTGCTACTAAGGTTAACCCTTAAGGGCCTACAAGTGTCCAGAATTCCCACCAGCCCACATCATCTATATGTCCAGTTGACAACCAGCGATTTCTAGTCCAGTCTCGGCTTCCTGTTAAGGCAGCCAAGACTTGACTAGAAGCCACTGACAAAGTTATTTGTCTTTTGTCAGCAGGACCTAGTCATGATGACATGTTAAGGGAACCTGTTCTGAGGTCATAGACGGTGGAAATAGGCCTTTAAGGGTTAATCCTTGAAAGGCTATAGAGTAATGACTAACCATAAATGTTTTCAAGTAAAGTTTCTTGCCCATTTTCAAGGCCTTGACATTTTTTTTAATGAATTCAACGACCTTCAAGGATTTTCAAGGCTGTGTGGCTATCCTGGAATGGCACCTGCGATACATTCATCCACAGACTGAAAGTTGCAAAAATATACATCATGTTTAAATTCTGGAACAATTCCTCCATGAGGAAATCAAGAAGCAAAGGTTAATGCCCATGGGAATGCTTCAGTCATCTGTATTATCTAACATCTTTAACATAGTCAGGGAATGATAAAAGCTAGAAATGGACAGACAAATTTACAAACCAACCTTAGAACTCCCTTCGACATACTGCAGAGCATTATAACTATTCCTGTGCCGAATTGGGATGCTTATCCATGGATCAAAGAGCATTTGACTGCTAAAAACTTGCAGTGACCACAAAAGCTTGTGCAAAGTAGCTGACTCCCCTACAAATTCTGAGTTCCTATTAAGAGTGTGTGGTGCAAGAAAACAACAAGAACTCATGTAGAATAGGAACACAACAGTTGATCCCATGTTCCTATGGAGAAGGGAAGTGAGTATAAGCAGGACTGACTTCCTGTCTGTAATCCTGAGCTTGAGTAGACTTGGAAAACAAATATTAATATTGATATCTCCTGATCCTATTTCCTGAAGGGGAAGTTAAGCAAAAGCAAGAGTAAGCAGAGCTGTGTTGACTATGGTTAGTGCTTAATCCTTTACCCAACGAATCGCACACATCCGTCTGCGTAATATGCAAATTCAGCAGCTGAAAAAATATTATTTTTTGAAAAATGTCAACAAAACCATATTATGTGACCCCTCTTTGGAACGAGCTCGTCGAGCTCGTTCCAAAAATGGGTCATGTGATATGGTTTTGTTGAAATTTTTTGAAACTTTTTTAAAAATGATATTTAAAATAATAAATTTTGAAATCGTCTGCATTGGGTAAAGCAGGGCTCGTTTTTCGTCCGATTTTTCGGGAATCCAATTGGATTCCCGTAAATTATCTTGACGGGAATCCACCAGAATCCAGTGTGGCGACCAAGGGTCGCCGGTACCAGTGGCGGATACGGGAATTCTCAAATGGTGTGGGGGGGAGGGGGGCGAATCGTGCAGATGCCAAAGGCATCTGCCACGAGTGCGGAAAGGCACAAGCTTTTGTAGGGGGGGGGGGGGGTCTGTGGGGGGTTCCCCCCCCAGAAATTTTTTGGAAATGAGCGACCAAATGGGGCATTCTGGTGGCTTCTGGGGTGGAAATCCTCTTGAATTTTTGAACGGCTAATTAACACTTTTTAAACAGCATGTTTCAGAATTTCAAATTTTGTCATACGTTCAAGACAGAATTAGAAAATTTGAAATATGCTCTTCAGATCCGTTTACCATAATATTGTATTTTGGACACACAGTCACTGTTTACAGTCATAACCGACTAATTTACCCAATGCCATATACGTACAGGCTGAAAAATGTTCAGGGTGCACAGCTTGCATCGAAAATGGGAAAGTGCTCAAAACGGCGCAGCGTGAGAGTACATTTTATTATCGAGCAATAAATTTCACAGCATTCCCAGTTAAACAATAAAAAAGTCCAAACGTACCTGACTACCGTCTGTTTGTTATTTGTATTTTTAATTTCTCCCAATTTTCCACTCCCAAGAATTCAAAAGAACACGCTGGATCCTCGTGTGGCCTACACTTGTCTTCCAAGGGTTACAAGACGATTTACCCACACAGACGACTCGCTCCGAGTTCTTGTGGACAATTCGTCAATTTAAGTCAAAATGACTCTTTGATTGGGGTGTTTGTGTGTGGGGGGGGGGGGGGGGGGGGCATGGTGGGAGGGGGCATGCGCCCGGTTGGCTGATTCTAAAAATGCAATCCTTGCTCTGTAATCT
The DNA here is from genome assembly GCA_031216915.1 of Pictodentalium vernedei. Lineage (NCBI taxonomy): Eukaryota > Metazoa > Mollusca > Scaphopoda > Dentaliida > Dentaliidae > Pictodentalium > Pictodentalium vernedei. The sequence continues at coordinate 340,509,191 of CM062292.1, read as the reverse complement.
TTGAGCTCAGTCAGTACTTGGTGACAATATTTATGATATGATTAATGCCCCAAGCTGCCCACAGCACTGCTCCACGGGAAGGGGGGGGGGGGGGGGGGGTCACCTTGCTGACTGTGCTCAAACATTACAGAGCAAGGAGATATGTTAGTATGCAGGATGGTGGGTCCATTCCATTTTTTCTGAAATAAACTTTAAAAATCATGAAAAAACTGAAGACCAATATTGTCAGTGTTAGCAGAAGATAGTTTTAATGATGTCTTTCAATCATTGCTGGCGTAAGAGTTTGTTTTAATATAATAAAATACTCAATGAATTACTGAAAATCAACTTGAAGTCAGTGATTTTTTATGTTCATTTTATTCCATAATTTATGCTCAATTATGGTGGTGAGGTCCTTACAGTAGACATGTAAAAGGCATCATCATTGACTGAATCAGGTATTTCCTGACAGATCGAACACAGGTCTGAGGACTCTCACAGGAAGACTGGACACAGGCCGGCATATCGTTGATGTACACAGGGAATAGTAGGAGGCCTAGGACTGCTCCAGACATCACACAGCATCTTGGTAATGTTTCTCCATTGGAGTTAGTAACATTACCAAGATACAGCGTGACACCAGGAGTTCCCCGTGGAACAGTCCTAGCCCCCCTATTATTCTACATGTGCACCAATGACATGTCAGTCTGTTTCCAGTCGCCTGCTCACTTGTTTGCGGACACCATTGCTCAACTGAAAAAGTAAATTCTTGGACTAGTCTACACTTAAGACTTTCTAATTATAACAAAATAACTCTGGAGTGATTTAATATTAGGTATGGCTTCTTCACTGTTTTAATCATTTTCAAGTGATTTTTTTCTGCTCATTTGATACCTTAACTTATGGCATTCCCCGTGTCACAGGACTTAAAAGTAAACGCAGGATAAAAGTCATTGCTTAACCTTGAATCTGAAAATTGCAACGTAAAGTAAAACTTTAACTTTAAAGTCTGAACAGGGACCAGCCGTGAGGGCGACTAGGGCGATTATGTTGCCCTTCTAAGCCCAAAGTCGCCTAGAAAAATAGTCGGGGCGATTACAAGTCGCCTTTTAAAAATTGGCCAATAAATGGCAATATGAGGAAAGGCTGAACTGAGTGATGCAAGGTTTACATGAAAACGATTATTTTCAAAAATCGAATGTGCTCGAGTGTGATAAATGGGCATTTTCATCAAATAAACGTCCATTTATTTGAAATCACACGACAATCAATTGTCCATTGTCGCTTTTGGCGGATTTTTTTATTTCTATTTTGTTGCGTTTCAGTCGGAGCTTCAAGTGTCGAAACGAAAATAGGTGACTTATGCGACTCAACAAAATAACCCAGTTTGAAAGTAGGTTACGTCGCTTAGGATGCCGAAAATGTATACACAACGGACGTATTTTATAACACAGTATTTTCATTTCATTTTGCTGACGACTGTTAACTGTTGGGCTGTCTATTCCCAGAAAAACACGAATGGAATTGAAACACATGAAGAAAAGCTTTAGTGATGACAAGAAAAGCTTTGTACAGGACACAAGTGTGCATGTGGGCGATCTTGAAAAAGGGTCCTCCTAAACACCGGAGTGACACGAAATGACGCGGAATGACACCAGAATGCCATAAAAATGATGCGGAATGACATTTCTTTTACAAAATACTCGACCCCAGAATGTATTTTGTTTATTAACTATCAAAGTACCTCCCAAGCAACCTTCTTACATCTGGTCCTGTTCACACTTTCAGACTTAGGAAATTATTAGCTTAGTAGACTTTGGTGAAAGGCAACCACAGGAGGTTGCTGGGGGATTGGCACGAAGAAGAGGGGAGGGGTCATGAAGGAGAGTGTAGCAGTGGGGGATTTTCAGTAAATAATTACTTTGTGATTTTTTAACCTGGCATAGATGCATCATAGACAACTGGACCTGGATTATTTGGACGTTAATGGAGGACCACAAATTGAAAATATGAAGGGGCGGCGGGGGTGGTACATGAATATTCTTAATTTTCCCCACTTGGCTATGAAGTCCCTCTACATGACTCTGCAGTCTCCCTATTTTTTCTGGAGGGAGACTTGAAGTCTCCCTAAAATTCCCCCCTAGGCTGGTCCCTGAGTCTGAACGAAATTAATATAAAAGAAAGTCTTGTTCATCTTAACCACTTTAAAGTTCTGAGTCGTTATGATTTTAATTATTGTAGGTTTTGCTACAAAATATTTTAATCCTAACCTTCATGTGTTGGGAGGCACATCATCCTTATCACATACTAATGGTCCTGGACCTGGACTATTAGTAAGTGATGAGAATGCCATGCCTTCCGAGCTCCAATACAACATGGATTGGTGGTTAAGATTTAAATATTTAAAGTAATATTTTATGGCACTGTGCTTTATGTGAAGGCAGTAGTGTCAGCAAGTGTGTGACATGGCCTACAAATCAGATTAATATTTAAAACGTAGCATCATAGTCATGGGTGTTACTATAAACACTTTCACTTGAGGAGCTGCAAGACAAAGAAGACTCATCACTTAATGCAACAGAAGCAACCAAACTGGATGGTGCAGAATGAGATGAAGGCTTATCTTTTATTGACTTGCACAGTTTTCTTACTCGTCGTTTACTCAAGCCAATTCCTGGCACTTTACCAGCTGTACCACTGACAAATTTATTTGCCGCTCTTGTGACAATCGTATGTTTCTTTGTCCCATGACACCCATCCTTACGAGTACTAAAATGCAACAAGTCAGTTATGGTTGTATGTGAGAGTGAAGCTCTCCAGTCAGCAACAATCCGACACTTAGCAGAAAAACCCCTTTCTACAACCGCCTCAGAGAAGGGGAGTGCCATTACCAATTCAACAACAAGAAAGAGATCTCGTTTTTCTTTTTCTAGTTTATAAACATATGGCCAATATGCATTGGTTTCCATCTCCTGAAGAGGTGGAGATAAAGCCCTTTTTAATTTAAGATCTTGAAATTGTTTTACTGCTTTTTCAGCAGAAAAACCTTTTAAGGCTGAATGCAAAGGGTCACTGTAATGTTCAATGATAGCATTTAAGTCGGAATTTTGAAATTCACGAATGTGTTTGAGCTCATCAGGAGATGTTTTTTTGTTAGACGATGAGGGCCAAGATGAAACATGTATCCACATAAGATGGCTAAGGATGTGTTCATTGTTTTCAAATTCTTGAAAACGAGTTTCAGTTGCATTAATAATTTGTTTAACTGCATCTGTTCTCTCTTTGGGGATAGTAGTAACGGCTGCTTCACAATATTTCAAGGAAATTGACTGATTGCACAACTGTGTGTCTGATTGGACCCTTATTAGAACCCCATCCTTATCTCTCTTTCTTTTTACACGCTGGAGTTGTTTAACTGGTAAGTAAACTTCTTTCTGTTCATTTACATCACTGCCCCTGGCACTGGAGGTCTCTAAAGAGACCGACGGCACACGTCGATCGGTAGCTGGACCTGGGATACAGTGAGAAGACACCGGAGGATTGTCCCAAGAATGACAGGAACCTGTCATTGGCCTCTGCACGGCAGAAGGCCCCAACTACCCATCCTCTGAGACCGACGGCAAGCATTGATCGACATCCAGACTCGGAACACAGTGAGGAATCACCGGAGGAAGGTTCCGAGGGCTAACCGGGGCTGTCACTGACCTCCGCTGAACAGCAGGCCCTGGATGCCAATGTCCCAACCCCATCCTGCTAGTCGGCACACTAGCAGGGGAAGGAGGAACAATAAACAATCCACTCGAGGGGCGAGGAATCGCTGCCGAAGCGACCGACCGGCTCAACCGACTAGGAGCAAACCTAGCCAGATGAGGTGGAGCAGACAGCAAACCCGCACAGCTTTGCCGCGAAGCTAGGGGAGGCTGAGAGCTCACAGACACACCAGCAGATACAGCCTTGGTCCCACGAGACTGTAGACCAACCCCCAGAGGAGATGGAAGAGCCACCATCATACAGAATAGGATCTGTAGTAACAACTTCCTCAGCAACTGTCGACGGCGTGGGAGGCAGATCAGAGAGGGTCACCGAGCTGACCTCGGAGAAGCTCTCTACGAAAACAGACGCCTCAAGAGTGACATCAGAAGACAAAGAGACCACGGTCTCCACGTCAGGTATCACTGAACTAGTACCGTCAACAGATGCAAAGGAACTCGCCACAGAAGACAGATCAGAATCCTGTGTGACAGAGACACCACATGCACCAGCAGAAATGTCTGCTACGGCACGGCTACCCTTACCCCGAGAACGAGGGGTTCTAGCTCTGGACAAAACCACCTTGTTAACAGAAGCCCAGAATTTTGAGGACCAAACCCCACAAATACCACATGATTGGGCCTGAGTGCAATTGTTGCAAGTGACACATGTGGAATGAGAATCGTCCACATGCTTCACTTGCAAGCAAGAGGTACAAGGAATAGTCTTTGGCATTATATGAATGAAAATAATGGAATCAAGCTTCCCGCCGACGGAAAACAGCACAAAGGTCATGTTCACACATGGGGGAAAAACAAGATTAAGTGTGAAGAAACAAGCAATAATGATCAAAAATAACATTAATCAATAACAATTTGGATAGCTTGAAAAAAGGATACAATCCACTTGCACACAATAAATGCAGATAGCACATATAATAAGTTGTTCATCGAAGAAAACAGCAAAGTAGCACGAGTCACAAAAAATTTCCGACCATGTACAAATGGCAGAAATAAAAGGAATTGACGTCACGGTTGTTGCGCATGCGCTCGGTAAACGCAAGAGGTGTGCAGAGAGAGTACCTGTAATTTCGAGCGCTGGTCTCGCTCGACCCTTTTTTCGATCTTTTTCGTGCTTTTGCACTCTATTACTTTTCCAACTTCTTTGGAAAAGTTCTCTAAAAGCTTGAGTTAGTTCCGAAGTAAAGCTTGCACTTACGTTACAGCCAATTGTAAACAATTGTGAGTAGGTTGAAAAGAAACCACCTTCATGCAACCTTGCCTGGATAGTTAGCATCGAAACATTCACCCCGGATGCATTCTGAAGGTCACTGCTGAAGCTGGGTTGCTGTGGCAAATCGGTTCTTACAGGCCTGAATGATCAAAAACCGGTCTTCAGCCAGGGACTAGCCGTGGGGGTGACTAGGACGATTATGTCGCCCTTCTAAGCCCAAAGTCGCCTAGAAAAATAGTCGGGGAGAGTACAAGTCACCCTCTAAAAATTGGCCAAAATGAGGAAAGGCTGAACTGAGTGATCCAAGGTTTACATAAAAACGATTATTTTCAAGAATCGAATGTGCTTGAGTGTGATAAATGGGCCTTTGTCATTCATCAAATAAACAACTATTTATTTGAAATCAAACAACAATCAATTGTCCATTGTCACTTTTGGCAGATTTTTTATTTCTATTTTCTTCCATTTCAGTCGGAGCTTCAAGTCTCGAAACGAAAATAGGTGACTTATGCGACTCAACACAATAATCCAGTTTGAAAGTAGGTTACCCCGCTTAGGATACCGAAAATGTATACACAACGGATGTATTTTCTAAAACTGTATTTTTATTTTGTTTTGCTGACGACTGTTAACTATTGGGCCATCTATTCCTAGAAAAACATGAATGGAATTGAAAAAATGCTTTAGTGATACAAGAAAAGCTTTGTACAGGGCACAAGTGTGCATGTGAAGGATCTTGAAAAAGGGGTCCTCCTAAACACCAGAATGACTCGAAATGACGCGGAATGACATCAGAATGCCATAAAAATGATGCGGAATGACATTTATTTTACAAAATACTCGACCTCAGAATGTATTTTGTTTATAAACTATCAAAGTACCTTCCAAGCAACCTTCTTACATCTGGTCCTGTTCACACTTTCAGACTTTGGAAATTATTAGCTTAGTAGACTTTGGTGAAAGGCAACCACTGGAGGGTACTGGAGATTGGCATGAAGAAGAGGGGAGGGATCATGAAGAAGAGGGGAGGGATCATGAAGGAGAGGGTAGCAGTGGGGGATTTTCAGTCAATAATTACTTTGTGATTTTTTAACCTGGCATAGATGCATCATAGACAAGGCACAGATGCATCATAGACAACTGGACCTGGATTAATCGGACGTTAAGGGAGGACCATAAGATGAAAATATGAAGGGGCGGCAGGGGGTGGTACATAAATATTCTTAATTTTCCCTACTTGCCTATGAAGTCTCCCTACTTGACTCTGCAGTCTCCCTATTTTTTCTGGAGGGAGACAAGAAGTCTCCCTAAAATTTCCCCCTAGGCTGGTCCCTGTCTTCAGCTGCAGATGTTGTCCTGTCTCATGCCGTCTTACTGGTGTGTCATACTGCTAAAATCTTGCCCAGGCTCTGGTGATCACCGTATGCTCAACACCAAGGGCTTCACCAACCTGACGATGAGTAGCCCCTTGCTCCACCATCCCTACAGCCCACCACATTTCTGCTTCAGACAAATGTCTAATTACATTTGCATTCACCATATTCAATCAATAAATCACAAGGGTTTGTGTTGAAATGAAGACTCAATACCCTACACATGTCATGAACATGTAGACAGCACACGAAAACATGAAAGTTAAAAAATTTATATTAATTTATATATTTTTTATACTTACCAATGACCCAGACATAGCTGGTGCTAACTCTTAAAATATAGGGCCAAACACAAATTTTGCCCCCCAATCCCCAAAATTTGCATCTAAAACTAAAGAAAACATGTCCTGAAAGGCCCTCCACACTTCGCCCCTACTGCGCATGCGCAGTGTCAAGGACGTTCCGAAATTGGCGCCATTAATCATTCTAATAACCAGTGCCTGGTAAGCGCTATGTACTCAGCGGGGAGGCAAGAGTTCCCAACTCCTGGGAGGGCCATCCCCGTCTGGGTCATTGGTAAGTATAAAAAATATATAAATTACTATAAATTTTTTAACATTTTTATACTGTACCAATGACCCAGACATAGCTGAATAGTAAAAAGGCTGGAGGGCCAAGGACATAGAGCAAAATGGAAAACGCTCAATAAAATAAAATAGAGTCATCCCCTGTAGGGAAAAAGAAGTAATAGGCCTTACATGTATCTTTCTTATTTATGATAAATTAGAAAGATACAACACCTTCCAAAATTGAGCTTCATACATCCATGTACTCTATTAATATCCAATATAATCCTTATACTAATAATTTTTAAAGTAAGCCAATAAATAAAGTAAGTCTAGAGAATAGAGACTCTTATACTCCTAAAAGTGTCTGAGGATTGCATAATCATGTCCGTTGACATATGCAATATTCAAAAGCTATACTTTAAAAACTAAGACTTGAATGAATTTTAAAAACCTAAACTTCTCACTAAACAACCATCCCAATAACAGCTCAGAATTACTAACTCCGGAGGAGGTATCCCCTTGTTTTCATAGTAAAACAGGTGACCCAAGGGAACACCCTCCCCCCCCCCCCCCCCCCCCTTTTTCTTGCCCAGGGTCAAATAGCCCAGAGCGAAGAGGGCAGCCGAACGGAGACACTGCCGAAACAGACAGCCTACCTAGCTATAGTAGCAACTGTTAAGTAATGACATTCTGAGCAGTAGATAATAGACCTAACAATAGAGGCCTCCAGAAATGGACTCGATATTTCTGAGATAAAATTCATGAATGTGGATGGCTGAGCGCAATGAGCGGTCTTCAAAAATCTATAATAGCGACACTATTAATGTAAGCCCAAGAAGTAGAAGAACTCTTACTTCATGAGCCGAAATCTTAAGCACAACTGCTAAGTCAATGATATACCAAAAGCAGTACCGATAGTTAATAGAATCCATTAACAATAAAATGGAGCGTAACGTCCTTCTACTAGACATCAAAGACAGAAGAAGCTTACGCCCATAGTAATAAACAGATATCTGTTTATAAATACATAAACTGTACCCGGAAAGAGTAAAGGCCTATGCCCATACGAAGACGGAAGGACCTTAAAATAATAGGTTCCGGATAATAGGAGCCTAACTCTTATGCAACAATCCAACCTAAATAGTAACGGAAGTATTGATTCCGAAACTATGAAAGTGAAAATCATCCATCGATAGTGCATGAAACTCACTGACTCTACAGTAAAAGAGAAACCAACAGAATTACTGTCTAAAAGGTCAGAATTTGAAAACTACAGTTTCCAGAGGCTCAAATTATTACTTAGCTAAATAAGAACCGAAGTTAAAATCCGTATAGGAATTTAATCTAAAGATTCTAAGTCTATTTATCAAAAAGTTACTAACTGACTTAGATAAAGAGACAAAAGACTTAATTGTAAACTATCGTAGAGTGCATAGGTATGAGGTGACATAAACCTATAACCTAAATAATAACAGGCTGCAGTAGATCTTGTGAAACAAGTATACTAAAAAATAGCAATGAGTAGTATGGAGGGATCAACAATATGAACATAATGATCCCTACACCACGACGGAAGAGCCTCCACTTTAGCCGCATAGAATAGCGAAGAAGAGGATCTCCTATAGTAAGAAATCGCGTCCAAAGCTCGTCCAGTCCAGTGCTTACAATGCAATACGGACCACACAACAGAATACATGAAGGTTGCGACCCTGCTGGTTGTGATAAAGATGACACGATTTACCCAGTGAAAAAGATCCTCACATAGAGGAAGATTTCACGTTAAGACCCACAGTAGACAAGAGAGTAAATTACTCATGATCTCTGTGAAGATAGAGATGCTATCAACAGAAATGTATTGTGGTTGTTTATCTTAGCAATACCTGCTAAAACAACAGCGCCGGAGGATACGCGTATCCTATCATTCCGTCCTATAGATCAATAGAGCGTAAACAACATTAGCTCAGAGATCTGGACAAGCCAACACATACGTCTGCAATTGATTAGCAAGCTGTGTCATAAATAAATCATCATTGGGCGCTCCCATAGATAGCAAATCTGATTGAATACTTGTTTGTTGAGAGTCCATTCTGACAGCAACAAGCGACCCGTAAGAGAACGGGAGTCCGATAAAACAATCAGACGACCCGGAATATGACGGAACAAAACTGAACTTGGTGTACTATAACCAACAGACGGATTCTTTCCATTAAATTGAATAATGGAAACGAAAGAGTGCCTCCCTGGTTCCGGAGATACGCCACTACTGTCGAATTAAAGGACAGGAATTTGGGCATGCGTTTCTGAATAATGTTCATGCAATGACATAAAGCAAGCCTAAAAAACATTATTCCGCGGAAGAAAACTGATTGCTAAAAGACTGCGGAACCCAAAGACCCTGGCACTTCGAATCCGTAGGGATCAGTATTATATCCCAATCTGTTTGACTGGCAACCGTCATAACAGCCACACTCGGGTCCGGCAACTGCGGCGGCACTCTCTGAGTCAACCACCGAATGTTTGCCCCAGTCTGAATCTCTTGTAACACTAGATAGACAAGAGAACGTGTAAATCGAGCAAATCATGGATTGCCGAAAAGTTGCCGTTGAAGAGAAGCTCCTCCGAGAACGAAGCGACTCTGAGAGAGTTCTTAACCTTACTATCCACGCGTGTGGATGTAGCTAGGGCTGCGTCACGTCTAACCAACTCCCATCAGCCACTGAAGGGCGGAGTTATACGTGAACAAACTACTGCCCTCAAAAGAAATTACATTGAGAATAATATCCCGTAAATCTTTTCTTGAAGACGTAATGATAACGCCTCAGTAAGGCGGATTACGTATAATAAAGCGTCTAAGTTAAGTCTACTATACATAATGTCGTTCCCAACATTGAAATTGGAAAAGACATAAACGGCAAAAAAGAATATATGCTGTCTTTAACCACACCGTCTAGACGCATAAGAACTCTCGGTATGCCCTGCTCTGCCAAAATAAACTATTCGTATAAAAGATAAAATGGCAGAAATGAGCAACGCGGACAAGAAACTAAACTATCATGCTTAGTAGCAGGCTTGTATATATATATATATATATAGCGTCGAAAAAATAAAACACATGTTGTAATGACAATATTGGACTGCGTCGGTAAGTCAGGGACAATGTCCCTGAACCGATCGAAAAATCCGAGTCCAATGACGCTATAAGTCTCTTATCCAAGATCGCAGCAATGAAGTCCGAAATAATAATCACTGGAAGATAATGCCAGAAGATATGAAAGGCATCTTCCGATACTACTAAAGGGAAAACTCGAAATCTTTCGAATCCCTTTCGCCATCCTGTCGGACCCTATAAAGCGTTCGGTCGTCCGTACCTGATGCAACCGTGGACCGCACCGACCCAGCGCCGTCGGATAATTCCTGATTCGACCGAGAAACTGTCAATTGCTGGGATGCTGCAAAACAACTGTGCTAACTCGGATAGCACGTCCGTCACTGAAGCCTGAGGAGAAGCGGTCTTACGATGCATTGCCGCTGGAAGCTCCGTGATCGTTACCCCGTGCATACTACCAATATGCAAGCGAATGGAGTGTATAGGCCTTGTGTCCCTTGGCTACCGGATGGCGCGACCTATTCGCCGTGGAATCACTGAATGCCGAAACTGATCGGATACTCGAGGTCACGTAGCCAATGTGCGGTCGTGTGCCCTGCTGTGAGGATGAGGAAGCATTAAAGACAGTCTCTCGGACTGTCAATATAACGGAGCGTCCCGACCAACGGACATATGCTCCGAATGTAAAATATCTGAACCACAACATGCGGTCCCCTATGTTGTTGGGCGAGAGAGGGACCTCTCTCGCTCACAGCCCGGATGGACCTGGACAAGCCAGGAACCGGACTAACAGGCTTCCTCCGATCTGTCCTCAATCTGCCGTCACTGGGTGAGTACTAAAGTAATTAAAGTGCTCGCATCACCCAAATCTCCTTCCTAGACCGCAACGGACGAACCCGGCAGCCGAACCATTCGATGAATGTACGCTACACCGGGTGAGCTAGCGAATGTCACTCCGTAGGCGATAGACATATTCCATGAGCACTTACTGCCGCTAACTCTTCATTAACTATGACGACAGAGGCACACTTTTGAAAGACATCTCCTATAACTCTTCGAACAAGAAACCAGAAATGCTTGGTTAGCAAGCATAAAATAATAATATATATAGCGTCGTTCAATAATTCGAAAGTTTGTGTGACATTATTGGACTATGTCGGAACTGAGGGATGATGTCCCTGAACCGAACCAAAAATTTCTAAGTCCACCGACGCAATCAGTTTCTTATCCGGCATCGCAGCATTCTGGTCCGACGAAAGAAGCTGTAGAAGACCAAGTCAGATGACATACACAACAGCATATGTTGTTCCGAAAGGGAAAGCTCGAAATCCTCCGAATCCCTTTCGGTATCCCATCGGACCGGATGAAACTTTCGGACGTCCGTACCCGCTTCCGCAGAGCGTCCCGACTACTAGCGACGGACTATGCTCCACTTGCGACACAATTTGTACCACAACATCTGGGGCCAGATGTTGTTGAACGAGAGAGGGGCCTCTCTCGCTTGCCGTCCGGATGGACCGGGACGAGCTATGAACCGGACTAAAAGGCTTCCTGCGTTCTCCCTCCGATCCGCCGTCACTGGGTGTGCATTAGGTTAATTTATAGTGCTCGCATCACCCCAAAATTCCTTCTAGACCGCAACGGACGAACCCGGCTGCCGAACCATTCGGTGAATGGACGCTACACCGGGCAAGCTAGCGGACGTCAAAGGCCGTCGAACCTACTAGGGTCCTCTTAGGCAATTGGCGTATTTATCTGAGCACTTTTCCGCTAGCCCTTCATTAATTGTGACGACGGAGGCACACAGTTGGAAGACATCACAGATACATCACCCTAATCTTGATCGTCTGAAATAGAAATTGATAAAGTAGAGTGACCCTGCGGGGAAAGGACCGGAGTGTCCAAATCCCCAACAACATACCGTGACATACGCTTCCCATATTGTCATCGAAATCATACAATACAGAACAGGAGTTAATGCAAGTACACTGACCACATATAGAATGATAATAAAGTCAGAGGAAGACTTCCTCTTAAAACAATTGATCAATATCCTTTCAATGTGAAAAGAAAACAAGTCCTGGTACTCGCACTAACCCCTGGCAATGAAAATACATAATAATAATATGATCCATTAATATAGAAAAAATAATTGAAATCAAAATATTTTGAAAAAATATTTTTTCAGAACAGCCCAAGTTTCTGAAAAGTAACGTTGAGCCCCAATGGATCCCAAGCCTAAGTGTGGACAAAAATTTTAAAAATATTTTAAACAATTTATTCAACACTTACGAACAATAATAATGTATCTAGTTATGATTAAAATAACATCAAGATATTATTTTTTAGAAATCCCCCCCCCCCCCTCACACAGAGGGCTGTTGTAAATGTAAACAATGAGTGTAAAAACACTAAAATAAGACTCCAGGCACCCAGGCCCGAAATCAGTTACCAAAAATACACTATCTGATGCAAAACAGAGACTTCCAGGGAAGAAACTGCAGAACATCAGATGGTAGATGCAGAACACAACGCCTAACCACCCGTAGGTGAAGACGTAAACATGGGGAAAGAACAGAATTCATTCTGTTATTCAGCTAAAACTCCCAAGAAAATTTAGTAATAATAATTACAAAAACTATGCCAAAAGCATGGGAGAATAGCAAGGGGGAACTTAAAGGACAGGGAGAGAGGAAAACACTTAAAAAACAGTGTAACTAAATAATCAGAATGACAACAAAATGGCTGCTGCCTTGAAAATAGGTAACTTAACATAATTTCATTAAAAAATTTTAAGTTATAGCCCTGATAATATTCTGTCACACATTCTTTTCCTCTCCTCCTTCTCTATCCTCCTTAGAATCACCATTTCACTAATATTTATGTGTCTGGCATCATTTAAACTGAGATTTATAAGCACAAAGATCAGTCAGATGTTAACTGATGAAGGGCCAAACTTAGAATGATTAATGGCGCCAATTTCGGAACGTCCTTGACACTGCGCATGCGCAGTAGGGGCAAAGTGTGGAGGGCCTTTCAGGACATGTTTTCTTTAGTTTTAGATGCAAATTTTGGGGATTGGGGGGCAAAATTTGTGTTTGGCCCTATATTTTAAGAGTTAGCACCAGCTATGTCTGGGTCATTGGTACAGTATAAAAATATCAAGGGGTATATGCTTTCCATGACTGTCACAAAAAGTCTGTCTGTCAAGAGAGCTAATGTAAATACTGGGGACCATCTCAATACATTCCTCAATCATATCCACCAAAAATATTGCAAATATGTCTTAAGCAAATTTCACAATGATGTGTCAAATATTTGGTGCTAAGCAAACTTTGAGTAGTATATATGTTGCACATCTCCAAGGCATGTGAAATCATATTCTAAAGTTTCAATGCTCTATATTAGAAACTGTGCGAGGAGTTGATTACTCCACAAAGCTACCCTAAATTGAAAAAACACTGGAAATTTTCCAAATCGATGAAGGCCAATAATTTTGTGAAAAAATATTTTTTCTGCAAACTTTCTAGACGTTGCACATCTTCAAGGTATGTGCAACCATACCCTTAAGTTTCAACACTCTACAAAATATTTTTTCCACAAACTTTATAGATCTTGCACATCTTCACTGTGTGTGTAACCATATCCTAAACTTTAAAATCTCTACATTACAAACTGTGGAAGGAGTTTATTACACCACAAAAGTACCCTCAATAAGGTACAATCAATTGAAAAAAAAACAATGGAAAGTTGATAAAGGGCAATAATTTTGTTAAAAATAGTTTTTCTGCAAACTTTATGCATGTTGTATATTTTCAAGGCATGTGTAACCATATCCTAAAGAATCAACTCTCTACATTTGCAACTATGGGAGGAGTTCTAAAAACAGAATAAGTTGTTCCTGTATTACTCCACCACAATGATATAAATGATACTGCCAGTGAGCTCAACAGTGGCATTCTTTTATAACACAAATCATATCTGCAGCAATTTTGTGACTTGTTCTAAATGCACCTTAACCTTTAAAGGCCTATTTCAGGCTTTTGCGATCTCAGAGCATGTGCGCTGACCATGCCATCTTGTCCTATTGACAATAGACAAATCACCTGGACAGTGATTTCTAGTCGGGTATTGGCTGCTTTAACAGGCAGCCAAGACTTGGCTAGAAATAACTGTTAAGCAACTGGACATGTACAGTTGGGAATTCAGGACAATTGAGAGACCATTGAGAGTTAACAAAACTGAAAACCGGGGGGCCTGAGGGCACTCACCTGACATGGTAGTCCAAATATCAAACCAGGGACTTGACTTGAATAAGCTGCATATGCCCCCTCCTAAGAAAAGCATATACCAACTAGATGAAGCAGTTGTGCCCACACAATACACAGGATTTTCCTTCTATTTTCAGTTTCTGCACTTTTACGTCTCAAAATTGAGATAAATACATAAAAAACAGATTTTTTTTCATTTTTGTTCGGAAATTTTCGAAGTCCCAAACAAAATATTTTCAGCCTAAAATTTTTTTTTCTTCTTTAAATTGACCACAACACATAAAAAAACGAAAAACTAATTTCCAGATTTTGGTCCAAAATTTCTAAGTCCGGACCGGAACCCCAAATTTCCAGCCCAAATATGAACCCAGGGATATGGCTTGAACAAACTTGAATCTTCCCCCCCCCCACCACCCCCCCCCCCCCCCTAAGGATGCTGCATACCAAATATCAAAAGATTCTTATTGGTAGATCTGAAGAAGAACATTTTTAAAGAATATTCCTCATACTGCACTAATTTAAACATTTGGGCTCCCATAGAGAGCCCAAATATGGACCCAGGGAATTGATTTCAATATACATGTGAAACAATCTTCCAAAGATGTTATATGTAAAATTTGAAAGCTTTTGGAGCAGTGGTTTGGGAGAAAAGTAGTCTTAAATGTTTTTCCGATTACCCACAGTGTTAAAAAATGCTGCCTCAGCACTTTTTCAAAGTCCCAGAAAAGTACCCCATGATAAAACCGATAGCAATTTTTTTTTATCATTCCATTCTGTTCGTCCTGAGGAAGCTTCACACCAAATAAGAATTCTCAGTGCCATGTAGTTTTGGAGAAATGCGCGTTTTAATTTTTTTCTGTTTTTAGCTCCTGCGGTTCCCATGGGACGACAAGAAAAAAAATTGGGGCATAAATTAAGTACTTATGACCCAATAAGCCCTCATATCAAATTTGGTCCAAATCTGTCTCTCGGTTTGGAAAATAGAAATTTTGGGAGGGGCAAATATTCTTGCCCCTCCCATAACAACGGCAAATATAGCCCCACAAACTTCTCTTGAACAAATCTGAGTGTACACCTCAAAAGGAAGCTGCACACCAAATATCAAGTCTCTGCTACTGCTGGTTCATGATAAGATTTTTTAAGATTTCAGCACACTTTTTGGGTGTGGCCCTACCAAGAGTCGAGGCAACTTGATTTAAACAAAATCAAATTGCGATGTTATAACAAACTATTATCTCAAATATCAATTAAATTGGTTCAGCGGTTTGGGAGGAGAAGATGCAAACACCATGTTCACGGACGACTGACGACGACGGACGGTGAGTGATCATTATAGCTCTCCTGACTGAAAGTCAGGTGAGCTAAAAAAAAATCAGTCACTTGTTTCATGAAAATGAACCTTTCAACTGTTATCAAGCCTCAACAGGGCCTTATAAATAGTGTTCATAGGAAAATTGAAAATTCAGATGGTTTCGGTATACAAGTAATGGTTCTGTTTGGTTTTTCTGTATCCCCATGATATCGGTATCGGTTTGGTTTGTCGGTATATTGCCCATCTCTACCAGTAAGAAAGGTGAATGAATATCAGCTGCCTCATTTCTTTTCAGGTGAATTATAGGCGCGACAAATCAGCGGCTGGCCAAAGAGTTATTATTATTATAGGCACATGAAAAGGTGATTCATCCATTTTGTACAGACCTGTTATTGCAGATTCCTGACTACAAACACGAAGTGACAGCAATAGTACACACATTAGTCGAGTGAGCCAATTAGAAATTTACTAACCTTACATATAAGAACCTTTAAATAAGGATGCATTAACAATGAACTGGAATCTGGGTTCAGTATTCTTTCACCACATGCAGTACAGCATACATTATTTTTTACATCTCTTGATCCTAGAAAGATGTGACAAATTTAAAGGCAGGTGAATTGAAATGGGACATCAGTCAAATGGGGTGTACATTCTAAATAAATAGTTATTTATTGGTCAATTTCAGCATCTAGGACTATATCATGACCACACCACAATTTAAAATCAAGTTTTGCCAATTGTTTACATATGTTTATTTCACTCCAGGTATTGGCTACTGGGTCCAATTTAATTAACAGGTAAGGCCCCACAAAGTTGATCTGTTTCGGGCGGGTGTTTTTTTAATTTTATTTTTATAATTATTTCTTTGCCATCAAAAGTTCATGTTCTTGGATTGTTTTATGTTTTAGGCCTCATAATCAGCAGAATAGCATGGGTAGAGGTGTTTTTCATCCCTTGAGTGCAAGAAGGCTTTGCAATGCTTCAGCATTGCAAAGCCTTGTTGCACTTAAGGGACAAATTTATCAATTTTATTAACTTGGATAAAATATCAGACATAAACCATTTAATTTTTTTCTTCAAAGTTTGCATTTGTGATAAAAAGAAAGTATGCTGCAGCCAAAAGGACCATGCGGGTGGGCCTGAGAAGCAAATTTTAACTTTTTTTACGCCTAAAAGATAAAATTTTCCAACAAAAATTCATTTTCATCATCTAAAGATAACCATACCTACCTACTGGGTGAAACATGATTACAATGTCAACTGGTTACCTTCCATAGCTCTGAACAGGTCACACATTGAAAATTCAACCTCTCTATAACTTCACTCTCAAGCGTTTAGATGATAGAGAGTACTTATTTTCTAAATTTGATGCGATTCCCTATGCAGGCAATTGCTGCTATCGAAACATTTTTGGTTGATCCTCCCGCTACTTTTTCCCACAGATCAGCCAATACTGACACCTTATAGCAATAAGCCATATTAGATGAGCATATATAACTATTGAATTGCTAACATTAATAGGTGCAGTGCCCCCTCCGCCATCCCAAAAATACCAGATTCCCTGAAATTTCCCCCATCCTTGAGGAACAAAATTGTTGCATTAATGTTTGGCCTAAATGAAACCGTTCGCCTTTTTTGGTCTATTTTTCTCATATGACTTGCAATGGATACACAAACGGTTTTGGTTTTTTGATAATTTTTTCGTTTATTCATCACAAATTTGGGGATTTCATCTACAACCACATTTATTCATCTCCAATGTGTAATTTTTTAAGTTCGCCACAACGTTGCCGTAAATTTAGTAGCACTGAACTGCACATGTCTAGAATAATAAGTAAACCACCTCGAGAGGTGGATTACTCAGATTGATTCTGAATAATATTCAAAAATGATAAATAGCACCAAAAACGATCAGATAAATAGAGGATGAATGTAGGTAAAAAAGACAGCGGTAAAAAAGACAATGGTAAAAAGACAAGGTAAAAAAGACAATGGTAAAAAAGACAATGGTAAAAAAGACAACGGTAAAAAAGACAATGATATTTTTATCAGTAGGTAAAAAAGACAATTTTGCACAAATACAGATGATGAATGAAAGGTTTTAGCGCGCCAAAGGCACGCAGGGACGATGTGGGATTTACAAATCCCTTGCGACCCGGTTAACCTTATTTTTTCCCCTTGGATCACACAGGCCTAGCTTTCCTATTGCCCAAAATGGAGTCTGAGGGGGTTATGCACGCGGTTAGAATACCCGGCAGTTTACGCTGGAGTGTTAGATGGTCAATATTCAATCCCTCAACGCCTTTAAAACTATTAGAGAGCGAGCTCTATTCGGTTCCAGTTCGGCGATGGTAGAGGTTTGAGTCCCACCATGGTGGCAAGCCAGAATGTAATGCTGTGCGATGGCAAGTTTAAGGGAAGAAGAGAAAAGAAAACCAAACAACAATGCCGGTTTGGTAGCGGCCCCGGTATATGACCATAGCGGTTACAAAAAAGAAGTGGAGAAAGCTCCAACAGTTTAGTTTTAAGAAACCGGGAGTCATCCATCAAGCCTTCTGGGAGATAGGATGCCGTATGTGATTTTGAGGTATCTGGTTATCCTTCGGGAATTCCAAATGACCTCCTCCACCCCACCCCACCCCCCCCCCCCCCCAAAAAAAAAAAAAAAAAAAAAGCACTCACTGATACACACCCTCAAGCCCTTAAAAGGGCTGTTAAATCTTTATTCAAATGTTTATTTATATCAAATGTACACTCGTTCCCAGCCAGACAAGCTTGTTTCAATCCTTGCCTAGCGTTTGGTGGTTTCTTGTATATGTTGCAGAAAGGTAGGTTGCACCAATTCCTCCTACGCTTTGTCTACCATTTCCATGCGTCTTCTTGATAAGAGTGTTGCAAGAAAATTTGAGAATGTTCAGTTAGAAAAGTAAAAGGTAGAAAGATAGGTATCCGCTATTGTATATTGTGCCTGCTGTGTGATTGTTGCTATGGATGGGGTAAGGGGTGTGTTTCTTCGGAGCCCACTCCCCACACGCAGAGTTGCGAGGCAATCCTCACAGACTCAATCCTAAAGATCTCAATGAGTAGCGAGGCAATCCTCACTGACTCCACGCAGTTTAATTCTATTGAGTAATTTTAATTTACTGTGGATTATTTTGTTTTTCTGTTTAGGGTTCGGTGTTCGTTCAGCTTCACCATTCATTCACTATCCTGGAGTATGTGGAGGGTTTTGCACAAATACATTGATTTTTGAAAAATATTTATAGGAAAGGAAATAAAAACCAATATCTGTTTGGTTTTTTTTTAATTTAACAAAGAGACTTACTGAAATTGACAAGCCCATTTCAATTACTGAACAAACACTTAGGAGCTTCAAAGGTTTCTTGCATCAATGTGGGACAAGCTTGTTCGAATTGCAGGAAAAACATTAAAATGCTCAATAATAGTAACTTGTTGTTTTATTAATTAAATCCGATAACACAATAGAAATGACAAGCTTATTACAGTGGTTTACTAAAAAAACACTCAAGTATTTCAAAAGATTAGTCACAATATATATAGGTGGTTGCATTTTTCTGAATGTTAGAATTGCAAAATGGAATTCATAAGAAATAACAAGGGAGGCAAAAAGCTATGTTATAATGGTTTCATGTATAATAAACACAATGTTACTACCAAAGCAATATTTTGGAGATGCTCAAAGTTCAACACAGGCTGTAAAGGGAGAGTAAAGACAACTCTAAATTTTGAAAATTTAGAACATTTACATGACCACAACCATGTTGGAGACCATGCAGAAGTATCAGTAATGAAAGCCAGATCTGAGATGAAACATTTAGCGGCAACAACTGATGATAAGCCTGCACAAATATATGCCAAAGTAACAGCAAAATCAGATAGTGGTGTCCAGGCTTTTTTACCCCAAAGTGATATATGCAAACGGACAATACGCAATGAACGATCACGTCATATCCCCGTAGAGCCAGAGGACACTTGTGATTTATCCATAAATGGGGAATGGGCATTGACTTTGGGAGATAATCAAGAGCAATTTCTTCTTTTTGACAATATGGATCACAACAACAGGATTATATGTTTCAGTTCCAACGAACAGCTGCGAGTTCTTGCCAATGCCGATATGTGGTTTCTCGACGGTAATTTTTCTATGTCACCAAAGAACTTTATGTAAGTCTATATCATTCGAGTTCGAGTTGCTAATTCAAACGTGCTTGCAATCAGTGCTTTTCTTCAGAAAAAAACGACGGAGACATACAAGGAACTTTTTTAGACAATTGTTAACAAATGTGAAGAAGAGTTTGGTTACACTCCTGATCCAAAGATTGTGATGGCTGATTTTGAAAGTGCCACAATTAATGCGTTACGTGAGGTATTGTGTGAAGGAACAGAAATAAAGGGCTGCTTCTATCACCTCACCCAGTCTACGTGGAGGAAGATACAGGAACTTGGTCTCGTGACAAATTACAAAGAGGATAACGAATTCCGCCACTTTTGTGGAATGTTAGACGGTGTTGCTTTTCTCCCAGTGGATAATGTGCCGGAAGGCTTAGAGTATTTGAGAATCATTTCGCCCCCAGAGGCTATGGATCTTTTAGATTACTTTGACAGTACTTATGTGTCTGGAACGTATAGAAGAGTCTGTGGGGATAATAATACAGTTAGACTGAGGAGGTGTCCTCCACTGTTTCCCCCAGCCTTGTGGAATGTGCACACTTCAACCATAGAAGGTAACCCACGTACAAATAATATTAGTGAAGCCTGGAACAATAAGTTTTTTCACATGGTTGGACATAAACATCCCACAATATGGAAATGTATCAAAGTATTTCAAATGGAAGAACAATCTGTTAGAACTATTCTTGCCCAAGATGCTATTGGAGTTCAACCAAAAAAGAGATTTCGTAGGGAAACCTATAACCAGCAGGTGCGCCTTAAAAATTTATGTGATGATTATGTAGAAGGAACAAAGACAATGCAACAATTTTTGTGGGGAATAGGACACACAATAAGGCTTCATTAACATTAGTGCTTTGTCAAAAAAGTTATGCTTGGTTAATCAAAATTAAGTGTATTTTTGAAAAGTGTGTTGGGTAAGGGTAATGTTTTAGGTAGGCTCATAGGCGTTTTCAAAAAAAGAGGTGTTTTGGTAACGCAAAATTAAGTGTATTTTTGAAAAGTGTGTTGGGTATGGGTTAAGCTGGTAATGTTTTAAGTAGGCTCATAGGCCTAAACTGTGCTATCTGTTATTTTTATACAACTTTGTACTGTTTATGTAAGATTTTGAGAATAAAATAAAAAAAAATTTAGGGTAATTACTTTGTCTGATTTATTAAGTCTAAAAGATCAGCAATGTAATTCCTCTAAAATTTAAGAATGGCAGCACCAAGAACAGAATCACAAGATAGCACGAAACATTATTGTCTTTTTTACCTACTGATAAAAATATCATTGTCTTTTTTACCATTGTCTTTTTTACCATTGTCTTTTTTACCATTGTCTTTTTTACCGTTGCCTTTTTTACCGGCTACCATAGAGGATATCTAGTGTTTTTAAGTGGATACTGAAAATTATCTCATGAGAAGCCGATACAAACTTTTTTTTTCTGCAAAAATAACCATTTGTTTCGATCACAAGTGAGATAATTTTAGGTATCCACTCAAAAACACTAGATTTTCTTTTTATTATACGCTTTTTATAAGAATCTCATCATTCCACTTGTTTCAACCATGAATTGATGCATGAAAGTGAACAGCGCATTGAAGCATTGATACGCAGAAGTAATTTAATCAATCCTTGGAACTGATAGCTTCTTGGGATCTGATTCAGTTGACGAGTTTCTAGTCCAAACAAGGTCTGAAAGTCTGTAATATAAGTTTTTGATTTGGTACGTCCTTTCAAAGGACGTACCAAATCAAAAACTTATATTACAGACTTTCAGACCATGTTTGGACTAGCGGGTTTCATGCATCAATCAATGGTGAATATGTGTTGAATTATTGCTGGAAATGATCAGTATCCACTCCAAAATACTAGATTTTCTTTTCATTATGTGTTTCTAGAATAAATTGATCATTTCCAGGGATAATTTGACTCGTATTCACCTTGAAGTGATACTTTGAAGCCGCCATTTTGATTAATACTGTGAAAGTGAAAATTTCTATATCTTCACAGTGGGGGATATGATTTCTATCTTTCTACAATTTCTTTAATAATCTATCATTTAGCGTATAATAACTAGTATTTCAGAATGGACAATGCAGGCCTGGCATTTTCAGGAGAGCGATTTATTCGCTCGCCTACAGCTCGCCTTAAAAAAATTAAGGAGGGTGAAAACTAGCCCTCCTGCCCTTAGAAAATAATAATTACCATAACCGCCTATTCCTAAAACCCACATCTTTTCATATCTCTGTTATGTTAGTGGTCTCTGTAAGACGGTCACACTGCCCCTCCCACACCCCCCGGGCCTTGCCAAGGCCCAGAGGTGTGGGAGGGGCAGTGTGGCCATCTCTCGGAGACTACCTTGATAGCAACACCAAATAAAATGTACAAAGCCAAGTTGGCAGAATACATTAGTAGTAAAACTTCATATTGCTACTTTTAGCTTTTGTAAGCTTGAGGAAAGCTAATCGCTCCCCTAGGCCATGCGAGGGGAGCTATTTTTAGCCCTCCTGCATTTTTAAGAATGCCAGGCCTGACAATGGAAACATACTCTTTGATGTCCTGTGTTTTGGTTAAAGGACTAAAGTATGAGTATTTCATTGGGGTCATTTGAACAAGGGCTACGTAAAGCGTGGACCACTGCCCCGATCCATAGGAGGAAATGTTCATTCTTAACCCTTTATCCAATGTGGGCAGATGATACTTGCAAAATAAATTCTTAAATTACTAAAGAAATTTCAATTTTTGTCTCAAAATCATAACTTAAGACCCCTCACTGGAACAAGCTCAATGAGCTCATTCCAATAAGGGGTCATAAGCTATGTTTTTAAGACAAAAATTTAAAACATAATAATAAAATTTGAATGGCTATTTTTGTACATAGTGCTGGCCAGTTTTGTCTGTGTTGGGTACAGGGTCAATGCTGAAAATCCTTGACGGCAAGGCAATTATTCAGCTAGCTATTAGGAATTGATTAATTGCTTAACCAAGGTTAATCCATGTGATTAATTAATCAAGAAAACCCTTTAACAATTTCAGCTCTAGAGCAGTTATAAAGTGGCTTCCATTCTTCACAATTTGCTTCAGTCTATACAAAATTTTAGGAATATGTTGGCAGGAAGACATTGTGATCATATGCAGAGATTCCACCAGAGGGCAACATAAACATTCCTTTTTCCAAAATTTTACAGGAGTAGGCAACAGACTCCACTGTTGAGAGTAGAATATCACCCCAACTCACAATGGTCGGGCTTGTCATTTTGAGGCGGGCGATCGACCCGGGCCGCAGTCACCTGTCTGAGTTCAAAATTCTGTGGACGGTAAACGTCTGCCTAACCCCGATTTCTGCTGCCCATTAATTCAGTCGAAGGCACCTCCAAATCAGCCACCTCAAACGACAATTTTCACGGATTGAAGGAGGTAACAAAGCGCAATTTGTGGAGTTTGCAGAGTGTCATCGACGTAGTCACCCAGAGAAGTAAGTACACGTAACTTTCCACATACGAGCGAGAGGACTGCCAATTCCAAAGTTGTAATTAGTTATTACATTGTACATCAGACTGTGACAACTCTCGTGTCATGCATGATTACGGAACGTATCATCCCCAAGCCAGTTCACCCCATGACAATTCGCCTGGGATGTTTCATATCAAAATCAAAGCTGGGACGATTTGTCCCCCAAATTTGATTGATTCCTCCCAAGTTATCGGCAGCTGGCGGTGAGCACAGTGCACTGGCTTGTACAGTCAAGATGTAATGTACAGATAGTAGATACAGGCTTGGTTATTTGAAGCAAGATAACTATAACACTCACTGTTAGTGTCATGGGTAACCTGGTATCCTGGTATCTAGTATCCAAATATTCAAGCCTGCATCTATACATTACGTGATGACATACATCATAATTACACAAACCATGTACCTAAAATGATATTAGTTGTGACTTGTTTACGCAGTACCCAGCAGGCTGAAACAAAATGGCCCCCGCAAACTATAATTGGCCCTTCTGGGGTCATTTTAGGCAAATCCAAAATGGCCTTCCTGGGGTGATTTGAGGCGAACCATAATGGCCCTCCTGCAATTTTAAAAATGACAAGCCTGAATGAGTGCAGATGATGGGTCCCATCATGACCCACTATTGAAATGCACTTACTGGCACCACCCCTCAAACTCAGAATCTTGAATCATGACTGATAACTACACAGTGAAACACCTCCTCTGATTCCACAAAGTTTATCAGCTGCAGATTTGAGTACTGAAGAATTAAAACAGTTAGTTGATATACTTACTTATCAATTTGGCAAAAGCTTTACAACCCTGTGAAAAGTCAATGCAATGGGTTTCACTTTTAAATAATTTAGCATAATATGTCAGCCATATTCTTCTTGTACGAAGCAGATCATAGTTGAGTTGCCACATTTCCTACAAAATTGAAGGAAATAAAAACAGAAAGACAACATCATTAAAATATAAGGTGGTTGTTAACCGGTAGAGTACTAGAAACCATTATCATGGCTCTACTTAAAAGTGCTGGAAGCCACTTTAGTGGCTTTACGCTGTATGCATTAGCTTGATGTTTGGTTCTAAGTAGAAGAAATTTTTTTGATATGAAATTGTTTGGTTGCAATTTGTTGGAGAGTGCCTATTGGCACTCTCCAATAAATTGTAACAAACAATTATCTATGAACAAAATCTTGCTAAACTAAGGCTACTCTTTATGGCAGTGTGGTATCTGAAAAAAAAATACCCATGATTAAAATCACCTTTGAAAAATAATTTAGCCTTCAACCAGTTAAAAAATTCTTTATTTTACATCATTCCTTGGTTCGGAAACAGGTGTAAAATGCACTAATTATTAATTATCAGCAAGTGAGTTCTAAAATAATCTGGGTTCCAAATACTCCAAAACTTTCCATTTGGGTACTTTCAAAAGCCCCAAAATGAAATTTGTGTCCTATCTTTCTTCAACATTAGTCCTTAAGACTATGCAGGGATTCTTCAGCCTTTTGGGAGAAAACGTCTGGGGCCCATGCCACTGGGAAAATTTGCTTCATGGGGGCTCAGATTTGGAATTTGTTTTGGAGGGGAAGAAACATATTACAAAGACTGAAATTTTTTACATTTGAATTGAACTGAGAACATCAAAATTTGTTAAAAAAAAAAGAAAGATTTGCTTTGTTACAATTTATGAGTGTGGAGGGGGGGGGGGGGGGGGGGGAGGAGGAAAAAGTGTAGAAAGACTATCAATGAAGAACAATTTCTAACGAAACAAATTATGGGAGCACTCCAACTGTTAAGTGTGAGGTCTCCCATGATAGTTGGATCCTGTGAGTATAGTATTTCCACTTCAACTGAATACTGAATTGGATATGAAAAAATATCTGAATGTTGGTATTTGACTAAATAAGTTTCAGTACTGGACGTTTCGACCCCCCCCCCCCCCGAGATGTTTTAGAATTTCCAAGGTAAATATTACATTGATAAACTGCTTATAGTATTCCTACAATAGTGGTTTCATGGGCTGTAGTATTAGAAAACTGTATAATAAATCATACTGCATGGTGCAGTCACCCGTCAAATAGAATGTGACCAGTAATTCCCTACATGGTATTAGGGCTACCTGACTGGACAGTGATATTTTTTTGTCACATGGCACCAACACTGGATATTTGTCAACAGTACAGCAATAATCCCCAAAAAATGTCACACTGACATTTAAAATACTGAAAATTGGCCATGGAAATGGATTATCAATTATGTATCAACAATAACATGATCCAATATGGGCTTGAGGTATGACATTGTCTATCCAACAAGATAATGTATGAGGTTAGAAGTCACATAATACCTAATGTCATAATATAATCATTGAGCATGCTGAGTTTGAGGAATCAAAACCGAATTTGACAGCAGATGACACTTGCAAACAAAATTATTGAATACCGGTAAATATTTTTTTTTTTTTTTGCTTCAAAAAACATAGCTTATGACTCCTTATTGGAACAAGTACAGTAATCGGTAACATTGTTATCTAGTTAATCCTTTACCCAACATAACGACTAAAACTGGCCAGCACTATTCTCAAAAAATCGCCTATTAATTTTCATTATTTTTTTTCATTTTTTTGTCTCAAAAACATAGGTTATGACCCCTCATTGGAATGAGCTCGATTAAAAAAAACATAGGTTATGACCCCTCATTGGAACGAGCTCAGCGAGCTCGTTCCAATGAGGGGTCATAACCTATGTTTTTGAGACAAAATATGAAAAAAATTAAATTAGTTATTCAAGAATCTTTTTTGCAAGTGTCGTCTGCTTTTCATGTTAGGTAAAAGGGTTAATACAATAACAATTGGTATTAACTGGATAACAATGTTAGCGATTACTGTTTGAATTCAGAGAAAAAGACAGCTTTTGAAGGAGATCAGGAGCATTTCCTGGCACTGTTGGTAATTAGGTTTTATTAGTAAGCTCACAGACTGTTGATTTATTTTATCTCTTCAATGCATTTAATAATTTAATTTAGTTTAAACAATATTTATTACAATATTATGTTATATGTGAACAATACAGAACAAATGAAAGTGTCAATGACACTGTAGCTTAACTTGTCTGTGTGTTGGGTTTGATGAAAAGGATAATGTTCAATTTTTATGATAGGATTATGAAATAAGACAAGAATTGTGATAATTGGGAATATGTTAATTTCTGTTCATTGTATGCTATGTTTTTAATAAAAAATAATATGAGGTGTACACTGTACTGAAGAGCTGAGGGGTGGGTTAATATGACCTCACAGTTAATGTGTGAGGCCCTCCAGTTAACGTATGTCAATGAAAGTTACCAAGTTACAGTGAAATTATTCCAATATGAGTCATCCTATCAAGTTACATTCAAGTTTCATAAATATGGCCTGTAGACTGTGCTAAAGGTTTTTGGGCTTCTGGCCTGTGTAGCCATGACGGTAGACCGATTGTAACTAAAAGGGGACATCCTCATCTCGACATTATACTGAGTCATTTTACTAAGTTACAATGAAATCCCTTCACAAATACGACTTGTAGTCTGTACTAAAGTTTTTCGTGTTTTGGGCTCGGGAAGCCATCATGGTTGAATGATTGCGACCAAAAGGGGGCATGGTCATCTGGGCATAATCTGGAGTGATCCTACGAAATTACAATGAAATCCCTTCATATATATGACCTGTAGACTGTGCTCAAGGTTTTCGGGCTTCCAGCCCCTGAAGCCATCACAGTTGACCATACACGAACAAAAGGGGATGTCATCATCTAGGCATTATATGGAGTCAACCTAACAAGTTACAATGAAATCCTTCCATAAATACGACCTAAAGACTATGCTAAAGGTTTTTGAGTTTTCGGCTCGGGCAGCCATCAAGGCTGAATGATCGCGACCAAAAGGGGACGTTCTCATCTAGACATTATCTGGAGTCATTCTACCATGTTATGATGAAATCCCTTCATAAATATGACCTGTAGACTGTGCTAAAGGTTTTCGGGTTTTGGGCTCGGGCAGCGTCACGGTTGACAGATCATGACCAAATGAGGACGTTCTCATCCAAACATCATACAGAGTTATCCTACCAAGTTACAATGAAATCCCTCCATATTAAATATGATCTGTAGACTGTGCTAAAAGTTTTTAAGTTTCGGACTTGGGCAGTCATCACAGTTGACAGATCATGACCAAAAGGGGACGTTCTCATCTTGATATTACACAGAGTCATCCTACAAAGTTACCATGAAATCCCTTCATAAATACGACCTCTATTCTGTGCTAAAGGTTTTCGGCTCGCGCAGCCACCACGGTTGATCGATAGTGACCCAAAGGGAATGTTCTCATCTAGACATGATCTCAAACCTGCATATGACTTTTCGTGATGATTGGACAAGAACTGCAGGGTGTAGCCTGTGCTAAAGGAAAATGTGAACAGACTCACAGACTTCTGCAAGCATGATGACATTAGCTTGTCTTGACTTTGTCAAGTTAAGCTAAAAAGATGAAAATTCAGACATTTTCGGCATTCAATGATGGGTTCGGTTCAGTTTTTCGGTATCCTCACGGTATCGGTTCAGTTTTTCGATATATTGCTCGTCTCTATTTAGCAGTAATAAATGGAGTGACAAGTGTTGTGCAGCTGCGGTTTTCCTGCAAGTTATTTCCACTGGTACTATACTTACTGAAGTAGCAAAATGTAAATGATGACAACTAGATGGACAATGTCATATCATAAATTGCTAGGGCCAATTTTTTTTTTTGTTATACCCATTTCAATAGCTTTCTATGGCTGTCCTGTAAGATGTACAATTTGGGCAATGCAACATAAAACTAGTCTAACCTTGTCCTTAGCTAACTGTAATAAAGCATAACTCTTTTCTCTGGCTTTCTTCTTTTGCGTATCAAGTTTCTTCAAATATCTGCCGTAACCTGATGATCTACAGCGTTTTGGCATGTTGGTCTTTCCTCTTATCTCTCCTCAGCTGTCACAGCTGGAACCTGGAAATTCAACAAAGTACTCCACTACAGAATACATTACAGAGGAGCCTACTTAACTGTATATCTCTTAATTGAATTAACCTGTGAATTGAATATAATTTCCAAACTATCTGGATAGACCCTCCTATGTGCACTCTTTTTAGACCATATTTTAGCATATTTTTGTTTGAACTGCGGAGAGTTTGTCTCAGAATTTTTTAGAAAGCAATGTCCATAAATGACTGTAGGTCTTAGATGCCCAGGAAGAATATGCAGTTCACAGTTCTCTTTTAGGTATCGCTTCAATAAATATTTGAATTAAGAGTTACCCGCCTTGAACTGTTGCAATCAGAAATGATGCAATCTCTGAAAATAAGCAGCCTTGAGAAAATATATTGTTTCAATAAACATTTGAAACATTCTAATGAAATCTTGCATTATAGCTGAATATTCCAGATGAATAAAGAGGGTGATTTGATGACTTTTGGACCTAAAAAATACAAATGACTTTTGGTGTGGTTTTGTTGGGAATTCCCTGAAAAATAGGTGCAAGTGACTGGTTTTCTCTCTTATTTGTTGCATGACCTTCTGTTTTCAGGTGAGAAAGAATTGTCTGAAGGGCTATACTTGAGACAAAGATATGTGAAATCCAAATTAAAGTGATGCGATCATAATTTTTTTCGCTTGAATGTTATAACAGTTGCCTATGGGAAAATATTTACTGCTGTGATACCTTATCAAATCTGATTCAATTGTGGCAGATTCCATATAAGATTTACTTCTAATTCCCAAAGGAGGGATATGATTCTAGTTTCTGTTAAAAAACTCGACATCTTGAGGATCTGAGACACAATTATAAGCAGAGTTTAACCCTTTACCTAACCTGAAAAGCAGACGACACTTGCAAAAATAATTCTTGAATAACTGATTTTTTTCATTTTTTGTCTCAAAAACATAGGTTATGACACCTCGTTGGAACGAGCTCGTTCCAACGAGGGGTCATAACCTATGTTTTTGAGACAAAAAATGAAAAAAATAATGAAAATTAATTGGTGATTTTTGAGAATAGCACTGGCCGGTTTTAGCTGTTACGTTGGGTAAAGGGTTAATAGGCTAGCCAATAGCTTGGACACATATTGGAGAGACGTTTAATCCTGTGCTTCTGAGGAAGCACTGAATCTATTGGGGATGTTCTCAATGTGCCAAGGCTAATTCTATTTCGACTATTAGGAAATGCGTCAAGTGGTTTGAGGTATGACTTTCTTGCAGAATCATGTCAACATAGTTGATATGGGCGACTGAAAAGCTTTAGTTCCCAGGTGTTCCCATGGAGATGCCAGAATTTTTTTTTTTGCATGAATCAAGTACTTATAACCCAATAATAATGCATACAAAATTTGGTTCAAATAGGCCATCGGTTCAGAAAAATGATATTTGGGGATGGTAAAGAACTTGTCCCGCCCAGAACTGAAAATACTGCCTCTCAAACTTCCCTTGAGCAATTTATAGTGTACACCTCAAAGGAAGGTGGAATACCAAATATTGACATATTCCACCCATCAGATCATGAGAAGATTTTTTAAATTTGGAGGTGGGGAGCAAGGGTGGGGGGGGGGGGGGGGTTGGGGGGAGCATATTCATTTCAACAAAATAGACATTACCTTTCCCAACTATCAACAATATGAAATATTACTGGATTTGGCCCAGTGGATTGATAGGAAAAGACTCAAACTCCACCTTTATGATGGGCAGATGATGGGCAAAGAGTGATCAGTATGACTCCCCCTGACTTTCAGTCATGTGAGATAAAAACTCCAAGGCCTTCTTTGCAAGTAAATTATTAATAAACATCTTCCCCTTGCCCCTGCTTCGAGTCCTTTGAAATGTGTATTTAGTAATACAGTCTCGTTTCTTTTCACTGAGGTAGATAAACTGACAGCTGAAAATCATAAAGTGTTTGAAACATACTACTTGATTGGCCCCCACTTAATTAGATACAGTGAAACACTGTTAATTGAATAGTCACCAGTGAAAATTAATAAATTAACAGGATTATTCAGTTAACAGGGTTTCACTTTCCCATGTTCTAGAAATAAAATGAGTATTTATTCTTTTATATATAAAGGGCAATCGTCATTCACCATTACCATTCTTCATTACACGGTCATTTTCCCATTCACACTTCTGAACTCAGAGTGTCAACACCAACTAATTGAAATGGAAAACCTGGAATTACCAGCTCGTTCACTCAAATACATCTCAGCTCTGGGCGTCTCTTGTGCCCCGTCTCCTGGACCATCCAGGAAATGGGCGAGAACGTCCATCTGAATCTTGAATTCAAGATTGAACCTACGGAAACAACCAAGACACCACCCTCCTCGGGGAGAGGTAGCACCTTTGGTGAGAGGATCCCCTCTCGCACTGGTCCTCACCCAGGGTGGCCTGGAGGCCCTGAAAAGAGAAAGAGAAGAAAGAAGAGCCCGTCCACCAAGCGGAGGGATTCCCGACGCTTGGAGATGAAGAAAGAGAAAGGTGAGGAAAAGAAAGATCCAGAGGCGGTCACCACTTCCCCTCCCCCTCCCACAGACAGCCCCATCCTAATGCCGGCTTCCCAGTCGGTATTGTCGGATGTGGAAGAGTCTGTGGAGACTGAGGTGGAAATGGAAGCCGCCCTCTCGCCTCTTCCTGATCCCCACTCGCCTCTTCCTTCTAACCCAGAATGCCAGGACGAGGACGACAGGATAGAGAACATGTTACGGGAACACGAGATACAAAAGGACCTTCACAGACAAATGATGGACAGGCAATACGAATTATTCATGCAAAAAGTCGAAGAAACCCCAAAACTAATAGACGCCAGAAATCAACAACAACAAAAGACTCAGCAATCACCCACAACCACTCCAGACTCAGCTAGGACCAGACCCTACAAAACTCGGCAACCACCATCAGGCAGCCCACCAACAACACCAACTACCACTGTCTCTCCTTCCAAACCTCCACCTCTGAAAAAGAAGCAGAAAAGACACAAGCGCCGCTAACAACCCACAACTTCTCCTCCTATACCACGGTCTGACACTTTCAAATTCTACAGCTAATGAGGGACGAAAGGGGCTTGCTCCCCATATCGTCCCTGCGCGCCTTCGACGCGGAAAACCATTTGATTCGACGTCTTGTGTTTAACTTATATATAAAGTCACCGAATGTAGCCTGTGCATGTTCTCAGTCCAGTTTAAAGGTAATATTTTGAAATCTTTGTGTTTTTCTCTCCTCCAAAACAAATTCCCATTTGAAGCATTCATGATGCAAATTTCCCAAATGCATGACCTCTATACCCTTTCCCAAAGATGGCGGAAGAATCCCTGCCATGTGAGGAATGGCGGATCCTCTGACCAGTGCAATGACCAGGGGGCCAATACTATAAAACTTTTACAATTGTATTTTCTAGAATTGTATTTATGACTTCAAATGGGATGAAATGGACCATTAGCATTTTCAAAGATGTGGAAATTTCCCAGTTGGCAATTGACATATCTTTTAAAATTCTAATGATTCATTTTAGTCAGTTATATTAATAGGTAGAAAATATAATTCTAGAAAATACAATTGTAAAAGTTTTATAGTATTGGTCCAAGCAAGGAAATGATTTGTGAGACCAGTGCTCAAAATAACTTTTTTTCTTTGCATAGCAAAATGCTACACATTTCCAAAAAATTAATAGCAATTTGTAAAAATTGCATAGCTATTTTTGTATACCAGAATTATGTTATGCTGTTTTGTATTGAATTCTTCTAAGTAGATAGAATAGTTTCCATCCATTTCTGGGCATTTCCAAATGATCTGCAACACATGAAACATTTACTATGTTTTTTTTTAACTGAACTACCTTCGAGGGTTGCATGGACTTGAATATTTTCAAATGGTGTCTTGGTTGTTTAATAGAGTTCTCAAAATGGAAGTTGGGATTTTTAATTTGATGGGCTTGAAGTTATTTTTAATGGACATTTTATGCCAAATGTTGTAAAAACAGGAAGAATTTAAACCAATAGAATTCATCTTACATATAAAATTGATAATGATGCTTGATGGAGAGTTAATCTGAGTTATGCCTGGAATGTTCCACAATCGGAAGTAAAGCATCAGTGAACTAGTTTTCAAATTTGTTTGCAAATTTTCATTTACATTTTGTGATACAAGATAACCAACTGCAGCCTAATAGGCTGCAGTTGATTATCTTGTATCGCAAAATGCTATACATAATTGAACATTGTGTAGCTTTTTGCAAGTTTTGCATAGCAAAAAGCGACGCAACACCGCTTATTTTGAGCCCTGTGTGAGACTGGTGAATATTTATTTATGTAATGGTGAAGTACATGCACATGTATGGGAGCGTGGTGGCTCAGTAGGTAGAGGTGCAGGCTGCAAGCCGAGAGGTCCTCAGTTCGAATCCCACCTGCGGCAAACGCGTTGTGTCCTTGGGAAAGGCACTTCATCTCCATTGCCCGCGTGGGGGCACGATGACGCCGTGTACTAAGGCATACTGCATGTCGATGGTATGCATGTATTCAACCAATCTAACCCTGCCTGTGCTGCAGTGCGGATTTACGATGTTGGGGAGCTGGCAGCTGCTCGTCGTTGCTCGGTGGTTCTCTCCGGGTACTCCGGCTTCCTCCACCTGTAAAACTGTCACGGTCATGATTAGGCATTGTGCATAAATATGTGACCTTAAACATAAATAAATAAATAAATAAATAACATGCACATGTATATTCTTGAAAGTGTCAATCTATCCTCTTCCTTTTGTCAATATGCTAGAGATGAAATGGCTAACCGATTAATCGATTAACCAATGATCTTGATTGATCAAAAAAGTAATTGATCGATTACTGTCACTTTTGAACTACTGTATTATATGGGTTAACAAAGGAACAAACTTACTCCAAAACAGGCAAACATTGTCACACTAACTAAATCAATTATATGAGACATAGCAAGGCATGCAAGTTACATGCTGACAAACTTGTTGACTTGCATAATCATTATACTGCATCAGTAGCTGGAAATGGTCATTCTTAATCCTTTACCCAATGCGGGCAGCAGATGATACTTGCAAAATAAATTCTTGAATTACTAAAAATTTTCAACTTTTGTCTCAAAAACATAGCTTATGACCTCTCATTGGAACAAGCTCAATGAGCTCATTCCAATGTGGTGTCATGAGCTGTTTTTGAGACAAAAATTGAAAGCATAATAAAATTTGGAGATTTCTGTATATAGCGCTGACCGGCTTTGTCTGTTACATTGGGTAAAGGATTACGGTAATGCTGCAAATCATTAATGGTATGGCAATTACAGTTAAAACTATAAGTCCTGTCACGAACTGTGCATTTATCTAGGCTTAATTACGCGTAGGAATTACGCGCAATTGCCATATCGAATGGCATCCAAATCACGGCAAGTTCTCCTGGTTACTCATAACAAACACAGGCAAAGTTTCTGCCAATGGACCTCCAGATTACCGGAGGTCCAGTGGCTGAAACATTGCTTGTGCACAGGCCATATGTACAGAATTTGATAGCCTTACTATGGTCATAATGCGTAGATTAACGTGCAGATCGACGTGCTATTTGTGCGCATTTCATGACAGGACTTCTAGTTTTAACTGTATTCAGCAAACTCTTTGGGAAAGTGATTAATCAGTTTACCAAGGTTAATCCATGTGATTAAAAGAATTAGAGGAGGTGCCACATTGGTGTGAGAGTAACGGCACGTTGTAGTGTAGGGGAGCCACAGAGCTCATATTCAGAATAGGGGCAGTCACGGGCCAAGTCGGTGGCCATATATGAGAATAGGATCAGGAACACAAAGTATGAGCTCAGGGAGCTATTTGCATTTAGGTAAACAGCATTACCTGTTGTAGAAGGCAAGCCTTATGTTGGCGGAGTAGGCTTATTTCAACCGTCAAATGCCAAAAGGCCCAGTATTCCTAGGGTTCACGCTTCGAGTACCACCACTCATGACAATCCTGGACAGCCTAGGGTGTCAGCTAGCTCTCCAATAAAAAACAAAAAAACTAATTTCCGGATTTTGGTCTAAAAAAGTCCCACCTGGCCCCCAAATTTTGAGTGTAAAAAAAAAAAATTTTGTCTTAAAATTGACCGAAACGCATAAAAAACCCCCAAAAAACTCATTTCCGGATTTTGGTCCAAAATTTGTAAGTCTGGACCGGGACCCCAAATTTTCAGCCTAAATATGAACCCAGGGACTTGGCTTGAATAAACTTGAATCTTAGGATGCTGCATACCAAATATCAAAAGATTCTTATTGGTAGATCTGAAGAAGAAGATTTTTAAAGAATATTCCTCATGCTGCACTAATTTAAACATCTCCCATAGAGAGCCCAAATATGGACCCAGGGAATTGATTTCAATAAACATGTGAAACAATCTTCCAAAGATGTTATCTGTGAAATTTTAAAGCTTTTGGAGCAGTGGTTTGGGAGAAAAGTAGTCTTAAATGTTTTTCCCATTACCCACAGTGTTAAAAAATGCTGACTCGGCACTTTTTCAAAAGTCCCAGAAAAGTACCCCATGATAAAACCGATAGCACTTTTTTTTTACCATTCCATTCTGTTGGTCCTAAGGAAGTTTCACACCAAATAAGAACTCTCAGTGCCGTGTAGTTTTGGAGATATGGGTGTTTTAATTTTTTTCTATTTTTAGCTCCTGCGGTTCCCATGGGGCAACAAGAAAAAAAATTTGGGCAAAAATTAAGTACTTATGACCCAATAAGACCTCATATCAAATTTGGTTCAAATATGCCCCTCGGTTCGGAAAACAGAAATTTTTGGGAGGGGCAAATATAGCCCCACAAACTTCTCTTGAACAAATCTGAGTTTACACCTCAAAAGGAAGCTGCACACCAAATATCAAGTCTCTGCTACTGCTGGTTCATGAGAAGATTTTTTAAGATTTAAGCACACTTCTTGGGCGTAGCCCTACCAAGGGGCGAGGCAACTTGATTTGAACAAAATCAAATTGTGATGTCATAACAAACTATTATCTCAAATATCAATTAAATTGGTTCAGCAGTTTGGGAGGAGAAGACGCAAACAGTGCCAAACACCATGTCCACGGACGACGACAGACGGTGAGTGATCACTATAGCTCTCCTGACTGAAAGTCAGGTGAGCTAAAAATATATACACTTTTAAACAACAAAATCAAAAATTCAAGCTATAACCTTGACAGTATATTTAATTTAAATTTATGTAATAACAGAGGTGGGAATTTCAAAGTAAACAAATTTCCCTTATAGCCCAAGAACATTAGGTTTCACTAGGGAAAAAAATCGGAGAAAGCTGATTTTTTCAGGGAATGTCACTGAACGATTAGACAAAAGTCCCCTAAAATCCCAGTTGAGCTTTTTTTTCTACAGCCTTTTTTCGAAAACGCGTTTGAAAAAAATTTTAAAAAATCGCACGAACTTTGTAACCTCGAATTGATCCAACTGTATTTTTTGTTTACGCGTATTTCGAGCTACATAATGTCTAATATACATTTACCTAGAGAAAAATGTGCATTCTGTGACAATTTCTGCGAAAAATTATTGAAAATTCACAAAAAAGTATCGGATTTACGCAAAAAATGACGATTTTCCTAACGGATTTGCCCAAAGGGTCGTAGTACAGAACGTGATGTTAGTTGGACAGACGATAAAAAATCCACCACCATTTGAAGACTTTTATCATTGCTTACAAAATAGACATTATGGAAGACCCCCTCTGCTTCTGGCCGAGTTCCCCTTTTGGCATAAAATTCGTCAGCATGATGACCACCTGCGTGAAATACTGGAATCATATTGCGAACACAATATGTGTGGAGTTCCCAGTCGCCTGTGCGCTCTGCTCTCAAGAACAACTGGAGAAGACCTATTTGCTCGTAGTATTGTACCCAAAGCTTTCCTGTGCGTCCTACGGACGCATTCTGGAGCAGTTCGTGTAATTTTGACAGTAGATGGTTGACACTTTCTTGATTGACAGCATCAGCTGTTGTACAGTCACCTCTGGCAAGTCCACAGAATATTTCATTGACTTCTGTGCAGTCTATGTTATCTAGTGTTCGGCTTTCTTCAAACACAAGTTTTGTAATGGCAATTTGTGTTAGCAAATGGGCACGAACTGCTCTTGAATATGCATGACCACTGATCAAATGATGGATTGACCCTCCAGCATAAACAGTCCCCCAAAGTTCATCCAAGCCGCTACCAGCCATGATCGAACCAATTGCCCCTAAATATGACATAATCATATGGAAGCCGCCGAGTCTAACGAAAACTTTTGTCAACTTATCTGACGAAGACACAATCTCCACTGCTTTGATATAAAGTGGTTGGTCAAACGTCACTGGACAAACGTTCAGTCCCTGTTTCTCACATTCAGTTTGTGCAAACATGAGAGCAGTGTAAATTGTGCTCGGGTTGGATGGATCAAAATTAATAAAGGGAAGTATCTCGACATCACTTGTTTCATAATCATCTGATGATGTGACAATGTGTATATATCCAGCCCAAGATGGGCAAGGTACTCTCAGTACATGCGTCAAAGACCAAAGACTGTCGACTGTTTTTGCGAGTTTCAAATTTTTCGGATCAGATTCACCCAAAGTTGATAAATCCTTCATCACAATTTCGTCAAGACCCGATTTGCTTGGTTTACTGTAACCTTTCAAAGGGATGCACCCGAATTCACCAGAGCCAATATTCGAATGATCACCAGTTAGTCGTTTTATCGGAGACTCTTCTGTGTGATCTCTGCTTGGAGTTATACAGGCGATGCCTCCCATACTATGGAAAGTATTCTTGCCATCTAGCCTGCGCACATTACAATCGGCGTTATCGAAAACGAATTGTGTGAAGTTCGCAAGTCTAGGCGACGGACCTTTGCTTATCATGACAGAATGAATGAACGTATTATTGAACTTCCCAGTAGCTAGAAGAGAACATTAGTCCATTCAGAATGTCGATCAATTCCCGAGATGCGAATTTCCTATGTATGTAAACTGCTACCGACAATAATACTGGTGACAAGAATGAACGGGGCCGACAAGAACTTATTAGAGACTGACCTATGGCTGTCACGCGTCTCTGGTTGGCTTGGATGTTTTGCCCACGCAGCGACGGAGCAACAATCCCTTGTAACAAGGTTTGGAGTGTATCGGGTAGTAGATCACTAGATACAGATAACGAATCGGGTTTGGGATAAACGTCACACTCGTAAATGGCTGACCGAATATCATCACGGACTATAGCTAATGCTTTCTTGACGATGCGCATACGTTCATCAGTTTCATTGGTACATTTCTCTGAGTACCACGAATCATATAGTATTTTGTCTGATGAATCTCTGAATGTGACAACATTTTTTAGGGACCTCAGTGTTGTAATAGAGATTCTACTACCGAAATGCTCAAGCAGTTTGGTTTTAAGATGTTTAATTGTGTAACCGACTTTGTCACCAAGATACGATTCAAACGTCTCTGCCAATTCGCTCAAGGAAAACTGCCACTCATCGCTGTTCTCCATAAAGGTATACAATTCATGGAATGCAAGTGCTTTCTTGTCTGCAACAGGCCTACCCCGTGAAAGAGATCGCTCAGGCTTATCTCTGACAAATCCTGTCCAGCAATCATGGTGATACCGACCTTCCTCGGCCACTAGATCGATAGCACGACCGATCCGAGTAAGTACAGACTCACCCCATTCATCACTACGTTTCAAACAACGGGTTCTGATACTATCAACAATAGTCAATGTTTCAACGGTGTGGACTTCTCTTCTACGTTGAACGGGTATATGAGTTTGTTTGTCGACGGATTCTCCACAGAACAGACAATGGAGTTTAAAATTGAAAGCATCTTGATCAGAGCGCAATTTTTTTGTCATAGATGGACCAGCTTCGTCAGATTCAGCTGCATCTAGAGACATTCTCTTACTTTTTCTTACAGAACTTTCCCGTGTATAATTCTTGTAGCAGAATTTGTGAATTTTCTCACCAACTGTGGGTTTCTTCGAACCGGCAAAAAGATTATCGCCAAGCTCGACGCTCACAGCAACCAACTTTTCTATACCCCGCTCACCAAGTGTAGTTATTCCGGACGAGCCGGTCAACTCATCGTTACATTTGATACATTTATCCATTGCCAAAGTCACAACAGAAAAAAGATGATAGACACAATAAACTCAAGTACAATACCACAGAACAGATATCAATGTGCGGACCTGCTTCGTTGTCACCGTAAGGTATCAACAGGTAACGCTAAGTGATATGCCAACAACATAACTGATCAGTTCTACAAATAACACAAGACTCTAATAATCAACAACAGGCAAAATTACATATATATCTATCAAGGGATCATTGGTTTCAATATCTAGGCATCAAATGCGGAGTGTCCAATACTGAACAGAGCAAATTGTGCAATGGACAGACCTGGAATGCAGAATTAAACAGCTTTTCCTGATGAAAGTCGTTCAAGGCTATTTTGCATCAAATTAAAGAGCGTTGTCTGTACAATACAAATTTGTTTATGAGTACACATCAAGGGCGTGCACACATTACATGCCAATGCATCTTCAGTGTAGGCGAACACCACATTATGTGATTTAATCGAACATGGAAATTGAAACAATGATGCTATAATACGGTATTTGAATGAGAAAAGTCGATGCCGTTTGAATTTGAGTTTAGGGGGTATGGTTAATATTTCACCCGTTTCACCAGTTCATTATGGAATAAATGACTATTATTATATATCATTATAAAGCCACTGCTTTTCTGCAATTTTTGATATATAATTTAACTCCCAAAGTAGTCGTAGATTTGATTTAATGGACGTTGTGTACCGTTGTGTGTTATGAAAACAATAAAAATTTTTTCGTAATTTTGTACATTTTCGTGAATATTCCACCATTGAGTGTGAGGATTGGTACAAAGTTGGCATTTTCTGTTGGGGATATGTATTCTCAATATAATTCAGCACGATATTTATGATTCTCACCCTACTAAGGCGAATAAGAATGAGAAATATGGAGCTGGGTCGAATTTTTTTTTCATCAAAAAAACGCTATAACTAAAAAAGCTCAACTCGGATTCGCGGGGACTTTTCACACTTTATCCGCAATGTGTGTCCCGGAAACATATAAAAAAATCAGCTTTCTCCGATTTTTTTCCTTACTTTCTCATTTTTATGTCTAATCTGCCTGGACTATTACTTATATAGCAACTTAAGGTGCGTTTAGAACAAGTCACAAAATTACTGTAGATATGATTTGTGGTTGAAAAAGAATGCCACTGTTCAGCTCATTGGATGTGTCATTTATAGTGTTGTGGTAGAATGATACTACAACAACTTATTCTGTTTTTTCTGATGTGAATTCCTCTTTGCCTTTGATACAATCAGCAAATCTCAGTCCAAGTCAGATGCCAAATACCGATCGATACCAAGGTATACCCCTAAAAATACTGAAACTGATACCGAACTCAAAATTCTGGGTCAATTTGTAATCATGTGAATTTGTAAACAGTCAATGCTAAGTCAATTTGTACTCTGGTCAATTCATAATCAAAAGTTGGGTCAATTTATAATCAAGTTCATAATAGTTCTTATCTTTGTATGAGTAAATTTTGTAAAAGTTATTTTCCATCTTAATATATACTACTCAAAGTTTGCCAAGCACCAAATATTTGACACATCATTGTGAAATTTGCTGGTGACATATTTGCGATATTTTTGGTGGATATGATTGAGGAATGTATTGAGATGGTCCCCAGTGTTTACATTAGCTCTCTTGACAGGCAGACTTTTCGTGACAGTCATGGAAAGCATGTACCCCTTGATTTTCATGATGTTTTTGTGTACTGTCTACATGTACATGACATGTGTTGGGTATTCAATCTACATTTCAACACAAACCCTTGTGATTTAATGATTGAATATGGCAAATGCAAATGTAAGAAGACATTTGTCTGAAGCAGAAATGTGGCAGGCTGTAGGGATGGTGGAGCAAGGGACTACCCATCGTCAAGTTGGTGAAGCCGTTGGTGTGCACCATGCAGTGATCACCAGAGCCTGGGCAAGATTTCAGCAGTATGGCACACCAGTAAGGGGCATGGTGGTGGCACAGACAGGGCAGCATATGTAGCTGAAGACCGGTTTTTGATCATTCAGGCACGTAGGAACTACTTTGTCACAGCAACCCCGCTTCGCATTGACCTTCAGAATGCATCCGGGGTAAATGTTCCAACGCAGACTATCTGGGCAAGGTTGCACGAAGGTGGTCGCCAATCGAGAAGACCATGTATTCACATTCCACTGCCCCAGAACCACTGCCAGGCATGATATGAATGGGCCATGGACCACGTTGGATGGACCAGAGAAGATTAGTGACTTGTCCTTTTTACAGATGAGTCAAGGTACTGCCGAGACAACACAGAGAGGCGTTCAAGGGTATGGAGAAGACCAGGAGAGGGATTCCATGCAGCCAACATTGCTGAGCATGACCGCTATGGTGGAGGTTCAATCATGGTCTGGGGCAGCATCAGCAGGGATGGACGTACAGAGCTCTGTGTCCTTGAACATGGTTCATTGACTGCACAGCGGTATATTGATGAGATCCTGGATGTCCATGTCAGATTATATGCAGGTGCAGTGGGTGATAGATTCATTCTGATGGATGATAATGCCCGTCCTCATGTTGCCTATGCTGTCGGGGAGTACCAACAGAGGGAGGGGATTGAGCGTATGGACTGGCCAGCAAGATCCCCTGACCTCAATCCAATCGAACATGTCTGGAATGAGTTGCAGCTTGCAATTTCAGCCCGTCCAGTCCAACCAAGAAGTGTCCAGGAGCTTGGTGCCATGCTGGTCCAAGAATGGAACAACATCCCACAGAAGACCACCAGGAACCTGATTGGGGCATGAGAAGGCGTTGTCAAGCTGTAATTAACAGAAATGGGTCTCATACTCGATAATGAACCCATACCAGTTCGCTTGGTCAACTTTTTGGCAAATTTGAAAAATTTCTTCTTTTACCATTATATCCATTTTCCATGGTTATCGAATATTCAAACACAAATAAAATCTTAATTTCTGTACTTAAATCATTAAAGATATAATTAAATAAAAAAATATATACACTTTTCATCACAATATCTCATCTAAAACGTAAAAGAGGTAGTTAGATATACTTGGTACTTAGCAAACTTTGAGTAGTATATATATAGATTTCTGCCTACCCACCAGACATGCTAACTCTCCCAGAATACCCAGGAAAATCCTGAAAGTTCAGTGTAGTCCCCAGCCTCCCAGAAGGGAATCAGTTTTGGAACAAAAATCCCAGAAAACAGTTGAATATTTCTTTCCCTTTGTAACTTATGTAAAACGTTCAGAGTCAAATCACATGCATTTCAAACTCTGGTAAAAACTCACGAAGCAGTAAAAAATGGATTTAAGTTAAATTTATTTAAGAAAAGGGTATTTTATGATATATATTTCAACTGTGTTCATGTTTATTTCTGTTTTTTTCCTCGTAATCGGAGATTCGTGATCAATATGCGAGTGTCGATGTGAAAATAAGTGACTAACTTTAAAAAAATTGAAAACTCCACCTTCATTTTAATGCAGCTTTTTGGTAAATAAAATATATGAAAGTGTCAATGACACTGTAACTCAACTTGTCAAGACAAAGACATGTACATGTATAGTATGTGACACAGCAATGACAAACATCTAGGTAATGACCTGATAACAAAGGTACATATAAAGTATTGTAACGGTCTGTACATAAATACTGACCCTTGCCTGTAACAAATGTATAGGAAAAGTATTGTAAAGGTGGGTGACAGTCAGATGCTAAACTAGAAAAAAATCTTTGAGTCCCAGAGTGGGTCTGACTGAACCCCCAAAATATTTGTTCTCATAGCACAGTGATAACAAAGGCATCCCAAAACATACTCGTTCCAGTCCCAAGGTGAAAACAAAGGTACCCAAGAAGTTTTGTGAAGATCGGTTCATAAATACAGCCTCTACCCTGATCCGTATTGACATGTGTGCTTACATTGAGTAAGTAGAACTGAATAAATCAAAGTTCATCTAATTTGCATAATTTCTGCATGAAAAAAAACCCTTACAATATGTGATGTATTCCATGTTACTAAACATTCATACAAAAATTTATTCAAATCAGAACTTTCATACAGAAGTTCTGTACAAAAGACTGATTGCACTAATTCTGGTACAAAATGGCTGCAGGTGGCTATCTTGAATTTTGGACCACACCCAAAAACACTCGCTCTCATCCCACGGTGATAACAAAGGTACCCAAGAAGTTTCGTAAAGATTGGTTCATAAATATGGCCTCTAGTCTGAGCTGTATAGAAGTTGTGTACAAAAAACTGATTAGACCTAATTTCGGTACAAAATGGCCACTGGCAGCCATCTTGAATTTTAGACCGCACCCAGAAACACTCGTTCTCGTCCCAAGGTGATAACAAAGGTACCCAAGACATTTCGTGAAGATCAGTTCATAAATACAGACTCTAGTCTGAGCCGTATTGACATGTTTACTTACTGTGTGTAAGTCGCACTGAAAAAATCAAAGTTCATCTAATTTGCATAATTTCTGCACGAGAAAAAACGGTGGGAAGCAAGCACATGTGACATCAAACCGAACGGGAGAGCTCTGAATTGATAGACTCGATCCCGAAACGAGAACCGAAGGTATTTCCGTGGCGCCAGATGAATGGGTACATGGAAGTAGGCATCCTTCAGGTCAATACTGGCAGCAAAGTCGCCCTAATGAACTGAACGTCGAACTGACCGGAAAGTCTCCATACTGAAACGAGGAGCTATTATGTACTCGTTCAGGATACTCAGATCGATGACAGGATGAAAATGGCCGTTTTTCTTCGGCACCAAGAAAAGTCTCGAGTAAAACCCCGGTGAAAGGGTGTTCGTGACCACCTCAATCGCCCCTTTGGAGAGGAGATTGTCGATCTCCTGCACCAGAAGGTCCCGACGTAGTGAATCAGAAGGAACCCAAGTCCAGCAGGGGGGGGGGGGGGGGGTGCACCCGAGATAAACTGGGGTGCTGATGGAAGGACAGTCACAGACCGGATTGTATGACGTCGAGGACCCAAGTGTCCAACGTTATCTCTGTCCAACGGTCGTAAAACAGCGACAGCCTTCCCCCGACTGGAGGTGAATCGAGGTGAGAACTTGCGGCCTCGACAAGGCCCCCCGAGAGGAGAAACCACCACCTCGGGAAGTGACAGAGTCCTGAGATTTTCCTGCCTGAGGCTGCCAGCGAGCCTGGCTGCGTCGGCGCTTCTTCTGAGCAGAGGAGCAGACAGAGCCGAAGGCATAGCCGACAAGGCAGAAGCAGCAGGACGCTTGGCGGGAATGGAACGACCACCACCCGCAGCAGCAGGTTGGTCCAGCTGTCGCAGCAAAAGCTGGTCCTTCGAATGACAAAGAACCTCACCACGGACAGCTTCCATGGAACAACTGAGGTCCAACCAAAGAGGCAGACCTCAGAGCAGC
This sequence comes from Pictodentalium vernedei, assembly GCA_031216915.1. NCBI lineage: Eukaryota > Metazoa > Mollusca > Scaphopoda > Dentaliida > Dentaliidae > Pictodentalium > Pictodentalium vernedei. Next base: position 340,465,325 of record CM062292.1, on the reverse strand, counting down.
ATGCTGCTCAAAAGGAAGGGATGGAGAAGAATCCAACACCGCATCCCGGCGTGCCAGCTCCAAATTAGCCATGTTACAGGCGTGAGCGTGTCAAGTTCATGAGAGCCTGTGACAAAACGCGAAAAGGTGCCTGAGCATCATCAAACTCCCCTGGTGGAAAATATTCAGCAAGGGCAGCGACGACATGGTTCACGAGAAATAACATACCCAGCATCTCTCGGGACAGGCCCACCATAGATTCAACTACCGACATCAGGAGAACTGCTGACTTAGGCTTAGTTAACCCGAGGGAAGAAGGATCCTCATCCACAGTAGTCATCCCTTGGAAGACTGGTGGACAGACGGAATCGTAAACATGAAACCGCGATGGAGGCAGAAAGGCATCAGCTCTAGAAAAGAAAGACCCCTTGAGGGCCTTAGAACGCATTTTGGCGTCTAAGCCCTGGAAGGACTCAACAACCTGAGCCGAATGCAGAGGATGCAAAGCCCCAGAGCTAGAAGGCTCAACAGGGTTACAGCACTCCACAGAGGACCGCGGCCGGACGATCACAGATGGCTGGTCTGAAGGTTGAATGTCCGGCAATAAGCCAAAGATGAAATCCAAAGCCTGCCCCAAGACTGACGAGGGGGGCCCATCACCTTCAAGAAAATCGTCACCCTGTGTTGCAGAGGAGACGTAGTCCAACTCAGGCTGACCAGCAGAAACCTCCTGTGAATACTGTGCAGTATCCAAGGGGCCAGGCGAGACATCTTGGCGACCGACCAAAGGAGGTTGTGCCTCAAGAGGCACAGGGAGGCCAACTGCCAGAAAGCAACTGGGTGAGTGCCAAAACGGCCTGACGCAGGTCACCCTGAGAATCCGTCGCAGCAGCATCGCCCGGCGGAGTGTCCTCTCAATGGACCCTTCTGGTAGAAGAACCCAAATTCTCGGAAGAGACCGACATTGAACGTCGATCGGCAGACAGAATAGGGAGACGGTGAGAAGACACCGGAGGATAGTCCCGATTGTGACATCCAGGGGCCATTACTGACCTCTACGGAACAGAAGGTCCTGCTTGCAAATCCTCTAAAGAGACCAACGGCGTACGTCGATCGGTAGCTGGACCTGGGACACGGTGAGAAGACACCGGAGGATTGTCCCAAGAATGACAGGAACCTGTCATTGGCCTCTGCGACGGCAGAAGGTCCCAACTGCCCATCCTCTGAGACCGACGGCAAGCATCGATCGACATCCAGACTCGGAACACAGTGAGGAATCACAGGAGGAAGGTTCCGATAGTGACAGCTAAGCGGGGCTGTCACTGACCTCTGCCGAACAGCAGGCCCTGGATGCCAATGTCCCAACCCCATCCTGCTAGTCGGCACTCTAGCAGGGGAAGGAGGAACAATAAACGATGAAGCGACTGAACGGCTCAACCAACTAGGAGCAAACCTGTATACCATCCCCAGAGGAGATGGAAGAGCCACCATCATACAGAATAGGATCTGTAGTAACAATTTCCTCAGCAACTGTTGACGGCATAGGAGGCAAATCGGAGAGGGTCACCGTACTGACCTTGGAGAAGCTCTCTACGAAAACAGACGCCTCAAGAGTGACATCAGAAGACAAAGAGACCACGGTCTCCACGTCAGGTATCACTAACTAGCACTGTCAACAGTTGCAGAGGAATTTGCCACAGAAAAAGACAGATCAGCATCCTGTCTGACAGAGTAACCATGTGCACTAACAGAAATGTCTGATACGGCATGGCTACCCTTACCCCAAGAACGAGGGGGTTCTAGCTCTGGACAGAACCACCTTGTTAAGAGAAGCCCAGAATTTTGAGGACTAAACCCCACAAATACCACAGGATTGGGCCTGAGTACAATTGTTGCAAGTGACACATGTGGAATGAGAGTCATCCACATGTTTCTCCTGCAAGCAAGAGGTACAAGGAATAGTCTTTGGCATATGAATGTGAATAATGAAATCAAGCTTCCCGCCGACGGAAAACAGAACAAAGGTTGTGTTCACACGTGGGGGAAAACAAGACTATGTGTGAAAATACAAGGAAAATAATCAAAAATAGCATTAAATAACAATAATTTTGAAAGCTTGAAAAAGGATACAATCCACTTGCACACAATCAGATGAAGATAGCACATACAATAAGTTGTTCACGAAGATAATAGCTAAGAATAGCACAAGTCACAAAAATTTCCGACCAGGTACAATGGCAGAAATAAAAGGAATTGATGTCACGGTTGTTGCGCATGCGCTCGGTAAATGCAAGAGGTGTGCAGAGAGAGTACCTGTAATTTCGAGCGCTGGTCTCACTCGACCCTTTTTCGATCTTTTTCGTGCTTTTGCACTCTATTACTATTCCAGCTTGTTTGGAAAAGTTTCTTAAAAGCTTGAGTTAGTTCCGAAGTAGGGCTTGCACTTACATTACAGACAATTGTAAACAATTGTGAGTAGGTTGAAAAGAAACAGAAGTCTAAACGACAATGTCACCAGGTTTCTGCCTTTTTTTAAGGCAAAACATAGCGAAGAAAGGGTGAAACACAAAACGAATAAAATGTGCCTCTATTGTGAATTGTCAATTTAAAAGCAGAAATATAGATAATGCATGAACATACAAGTAATAAATAACAAAATAACTGCCCAACATAGATGATGAAAGAATGCATTTGAGGCGTAGAGACGACTGCTAGCATAACTCCAGAATATTTTTAATGAGCGCTTAAATGTAGTCTTCATAACATTTACTCCATTCCTGGAGTTTGTCATTAGAAATGTCCTGACAACTTGTATGTAGCCAATTTTGACATTCCATACAAAATAAACAACTGGTGGAAACACAGTTTTCTGCACACTCCCCACAAGGATACTTTAACTTCGAATTAAAATTTCTCGTCATGGTCGTAAAGAGTTGTAACAAGAATGATGACCCTCCAAGCCTGAAAATAATTTTCAATGCTCTTCCAGACAAAATGTCAGATGCCAAATGTATCATGTCTGTCATTTAAGAATGACATCTGACATATTACAAAATGGAGTTTGAGTATTCAAAATAATGTGTTTTGGGTATACATGTACCTTAAAAATCTTAAAACTGCTCAAAATTCATCCAATCATACCTTGTTTGGCAGGGCTCAATGAGCCCTGCCAAACAAGGTATAATTGGTTTCATTCTGAATTGGAACTGAATTACCATTCAGACATAATTTAGATACATGTATAGCTATATCAAATCGAATTCCTTCACATGCTGTTAATACTGATAAGCTGTACAGACACTTTCTGTACTCTTCCCAACTTGCCAGGACCAGAAATCATAACAATCATTAATTTTAGGCTTGCTAGTTATGTACATGATTTGCAGCATGCATGATCTTCTGATCACTGAACTTCATTGATAATTTTGGCATCAGACATTTTGACTGATGATTTTAAACCTCAGTCTGACATTGGCCTTTTTGTACCTGATATTGTCCTTGTCTGACTACTTATTTTCTGGTATGGACCCATTTTTGGATGAAATGGTTTTGTGCCAAATGCGTGCAGGGATACTGTGGGGAAAGCCCCTTTCAACCCTCTGTGACTGTTGAGAACAGGTAGCTACGTGTCTAGGTGTGGGAGGAGGAAAAGGATCAAGCACTCAGCAAATGTCTCAGGCTCGATGATCAGGAAGAGTGTTGGGTTGTCTTAGTGTAGGGACCCATCTTATCTATAGGGATAAATATATATAACATGAGCGCTTGACTTCTAGCTTCTGAGTAATTCCTTGAAAATTACTGTAAAAAAACAAGCCACTCAAGCCAGTTAAAATATTTTAGCCACCGAAAAAGCCATTCGACTTAAAACAGGGATGTGACTTTCACCAATTTTAGATGTTTGCCGTCTATCAAATTGAAATAAAAACACTGGCTCATGTTGTCCGTAATCAACACATAGCCATATGACAGTAGTACAATTTATTTAAAATAAAACGATTGAAGAACCTTTGAAACTGTCTTTATTAAAATCTTCAAAACCTTTAATCAAGATTGATTTAATAAAAGCCCTTGGTGGAGCCCGAGAGAGTGGATAGTTATTCTATACCCTTTGGTAGCTGAAGTTGCCTGACCGGTTTTGTTCTAATTTGAACTCATCAGAGGCGAAGTGTTGGGTAGGCCTTCCCCTTTGTATACTATTTGGGTTGGCGGTACCATTTTTCAGTGTGGCAGTACAAATCCATGTGTCTGGCAGTACCGATACTGATGTTATATGTGGTGGTACCGGTACAGATGTGGGTGGCAGTACCGATACCGTTTTGTTTGTTCTGTGACGTGTAGTGAACTGTATATTTGGAGTTATATCTGGTGGTACCGTTTAGGGTATAGCGCTACTGATATTCCATAACAGTGTTGATGATGTCAATCATGCCTCAATATTTGAGTCTCAATAAATGAAGCCAAAATAAATTTTTATTTGTAGGTAGTAGCAGTTTTTCCGTAATGGAGGAAGGAAAAATAACAGTGGTGTGGTGGTAAAGCTAAGAGATGACAAGTGATAAGGAGGTGAAGGGTGCCTCTGCCAACTTGTTGAATAAAAATAAAAAATAATACTGACTATTTGTTGTTGATTATTTAAAAATGGTAATAAATACAGCCCTTGTTTAGCCGTGGTGTGTATGACTGTTAGCGAGTCGCTCCAAGCCTTGGCAGGCGAATCGGAGTACTTTGTCTGTGTTGTATAGCTGCTTTATATTCCCATGTGGGGGTATTGCCTTGATGACTCGTGATGAATGGATGTGGTAATCCAATGTCTCTATTGATCCGGATACTGGAGTAGTGGTTCTGTGTTTCCGGACTGTTAACTGTGTTGTCTGGGTTATCTATTATTCTGTCTCTTGCTTGGGTCGCGGCGGCACATTCACTATTCACAGGGGTGTTTGCAGAGCTGAATATGTTGCTGACCACTGCTCTCAGTATGTCGACAGGTGGTGAGCCTCAAGGTCTGGGATAGGTGAAATGGGTGGTTCTGTTCCGTGTGTGACGTTATATAGAATGTCTTCTATTGAATTTCCCCCGGTTGTGTTTGGGGGGATGATCGGTTGCCGTGTCTCCGGTAGGTGTGTTTAACCAGATATTCCTTGCGTCGAAGGTGAATGCCGCAAATCTTGCATTCGACCCAGCTTTTCTTTTCATGATGGATCCGTCGATGTCTACACCAGCTGTGGCGGCTGGTGTATGTCTTGGAGCAATCTGTGCATAGGTAAGTCATTATATAGTTGGAATGACGTAACATAGTCTCCTCTCTAATTGAGTCTATTGTTACGTCGCTTTACTGTGACATCTGTGTCGTCTACAGCGTCATCTCGAAAAAGGCACTTGGCATGCTGAACAGAAAGTGAAAAAAGAGATACGAATAAAGAATAGACTAGAAGTCATTACTGTTCAGGCCGAATGGTATGAGTGTTTTGAGTTCTCGGGAATGGCCTCGAAATCCAGACACAGAGGCCCTTTAAAAACCAACTGTATGTCCAGAAACTGCATTTACCTTATTAGCTGTTCTAAACGTGGAAAACAATATGTGGGCGAAACCAAACGTCAATTCCACATCCGTATTAAAGAACACTTAGCCGATACTAAATTTAAAAGAGACACACCTGTCTCCTACCATTACAATCAATCAGATCACACTGTGAATAATGTGAAATACAGGATAATACAAATCCTAAACTCTGATCCCGACGACCCAAAAAAACATGGATAGAAGACGTACTGCTGAAATCCAATGGATTTTCCAACTCAAAACGCTCATACCATTCGACCTGAACAGAAAGGACTTCTAGTCTATTCTTTATTCTTTAATCAAGATTGATCAAATAAATCAGTTCGTAACTGGTCAGCGTAATTGTTTCGGACATGTTTCATTCACTACATACTTGGATTTCGAAGATGATTTTGCATACAACCACAGAAGTTCAATTCTCATCGCACTTTCTATCGATTAAACTCCTACAACTTTTTCTTAAGTATGTTTTGTGGCAATTTTTTTAATATAGGTTTTAATATGTAAGACGAATATTATATAGTATCATTTGGTTGGTTTTGTGCTTTCATTACTTTCATATGATTTCAATTGTTTTCATTTGGGTAAAACGACGTGCTGGGAACCAGTCATTACGTGTACCTCTCATTTAAAACTGACACTAGTATTGCTGATTGCTGTTATGTAACAGATGTGTTAAAAATAGACTAATCAGCCGGATTGACTGTGCAGGAACTTTTTTTGGGTCACCACGGTGATTACTTAAACAAAAACAAATCAGATGTAAAATTAATTACAATCTTCTCTCTCTCTCTCTCTCTCTCTGGTAACAAATCATCCAACTGAATTGTTAGGTTGTAGGGCTATGCAATTAAACTAATGATTGATTGAAGGTATTAATTAAAGTACATGTAGATTGAATTAACCACTACTCGCACAAGGTGTGAAATAACATTTGGGTGGCTCGACAAAGCTGCAGAAGCTTTTATCCTCCAAACAAACTTCTGTCACCCTCCCCAAACCACCTATCATCGCTCATGCCTTTGGCATCTGCATCAGGAGCGTACAGAATATGATGCGCAGCCTAGTCCCAGCTGCGTGGCAGCGAGATGGGGGGCTTGCACGAGAGGTGGTGTCCCCTCTCGTTGAACGGGGCACGTTGCCTTCCACAGGGAATAATTTTGAAATTTGAATTTTGAAAAAAAAAAACCCGCAATTTCCTTGACTCTGTCCGTTTGTGTCCATAATTTATAAGCTGTGAAAGGCATAAATAATTATGCCACATTACCACCAGATATAATCTGAATAAATTATGAACTATTTCACATGTAAATTTGCTATTACGCACTCCCTCATATGGTTGGGGCAAGGGATAGCATCAAGCAGTTCTCTCCGAGTGTTGGAAGAATAGAAGAAGTGTGGGAATAGGGAGGCAGTTGGGAGCACAGGGATAACCAAGGCCTTCTCACCCGAGAACCACGACAAATCAGCGCCCGACCAAAGTGTTATTATTACCTTTTATTCCCAACAAGATGAATGTCGAAAATGCTCATCCCAACAAGATGAATCCCAACAAAATGAATTTAATAAACATCACTGCATAGCCCATTTTTTCAGGTTCTGGACAAAAATGTATACGAGAAAGGTATTTTGAAGCGGAATTTTATTTTTCAAGAAAAAACCCTCTTGGGATAATATAAACCAGGTAGAAAAACTCAATAAATTAACAACAGAGTAACAAAACATAAAGGAGTTTACTTCTTGTACCACATAATATAATAATTTTGCCTTTTTTTATCTATTTGCACGTTACATGTATTTATGTTTCATAATATTCTGAGGAAAATTCTCCATTCTTCAACAATAAGTTGTGATAAAGTTCGGTTTTGAACTGCGAATTATCCTCTCAATTTTATAAAGCTTAAACTACGTGTCAATGAAAATTATGACAAGGAATATATAAGAAGTGTATTAAGATATTAAAATATTTCACCAGAAGTGTTTCAACTTTTGGGACCAGTATCAGAATTTATATAAAAAAAACTATGTTGGCAATATCATTTGTTGTAAAATGCGATTTTAGTGTCACAGGTGAGTTTTCATAATGAAAGTGTCAATGACACTGTAGCTTAACTTGTGTGTTGTGTTTGATGAAAAGGATAATGTTCAATGTTTATGAAAGGATTATGAAATAAGACAAGAATTGTGATAACTGGGAATATGTTCATTTCTGTTCCCTGTATGCTATGTTTATGATAAAAATAATATGAGGTGTACACTGTACTAAAGATCTGAGGGGTGGGTTAATATGACCTCACAGTTAATATATGTGGCCCTCACAGTTAACATATATCAACAAAATTACAATGAAATTATTCCAAAATGAGTCATCCTATCAAGTTACATTAAAATCCCTTCATAAATATGGCCTGTAGACTGTGCTAAAGGTTTTCGGGCTTCGGGCCCCTGTAGCCGTCAGTTTCCCAATTGCGTCCAAAGGGGACGTTCTCATCTAGACATTATATGAAGTCAACCTACCAAGTTACAATGAAATTCCTCCATAAATACGACCTGTAGACTGTGCTAAAGGTTTTCAGGCTTCAGGCACCTGTAGACATCACAGTTGACCAACCACGACCAAAAGGGGATGTCATCATCTAGGCATTATATGGAGTCAACCTAACAAGTTACAATGAAATCCTTCCATAAATACGACCTACAGACATGCTAAAGGTTTTTGGGCTCGGGCAGCCATCAAGGCTGAATGATCGTGACCAAATGGGGACGTTCTCATCTGGACACTATTTGGAGTCATCCTACCAAGCTACAATAAAATCCCTTCATAATTATGACCTGTAGACTGTTCTAAAGGTTTTCGGGCTTTGGGCCCCTGAAGCTGTCACAGTTGCCCACTCGTCTCCAAAAGGGGACATTCTCATCTAGACATTATATGAAGTCAACCTACCAAGTTACAATGAAATCCCTTCATAAATATGACCTTAGACTGTGCTAAAGGTTTTCAGGCTTCGGGCTCGGGCAGCCATCATGGTTGAATGATCGCAACCAAAGGGGACAATCTCATCTGGGCATCATCTGGAGTGATCCTGCGAAGTTACAAAGAAATCCCTTCATAAATATGACCTGTAGACTGTGTTCAAGGTTTTCGGGCTTCGAGCACCTGTAGCCATCACAGTTGACCAATCATGACCAAAAGGGGATGTCATCATCTAGGCATTATATGGAGTCAACCTAACAATGTTACAATGAAATCCTTCTATAAATATAACCTTTTGCCTATGCTAAAGGTTTTTGGGCTCGGGCACCTATCAAGGCTGAATGATCACGGCCAAAATGGGACGTTCTCATCTTGACCTTATTTGGAGTCAACCTACCAAGTTACAATGAAATCCCTTCATAAATATGACCTGTAGACAGTGCTAAAGGTTTTTGGGCTTCGGGCAACTTTAGCCGTCAAAGTTGCCCAAACATGTCCAAAAGGGGACGTTCTCATCTAGGCATTATATGAAGTCAACCTACCAAGTTACAATGAAATCCCTTCACAAATATGACTTGTAGACTGTGCTTAAGGTTTTCGGGCTTCGGGTTCGGGCAGCCATCATGGTTGAATAATCGCAACCAAAGGGGACAATCTCATCTGGGCATCATCTGGAATGATCCTATGAAGTTACAATGAAATCCCTTCATAAATATGGCCTGTTGACTGTGCTCAAGGTTTTTGGGCTTCGGGCACTTGTAGCCAACACAGCTGACCAATTACGACCAAAAGGGGATGTCATCATCTAGGCATTATATGGAGTCAACCTAATAGGTTACAATGAAATCCTTCCATAAATATGACCTTTTACCTATGCTAAAGGTTTTTGGGCTTGGGCACCCATCAAGGCTGAATGATCACGATCAAAAGGGGACGTTCTCATCTAGACATTATTTGGAGTCATCCTACCAAGTTACAATGAAATCCCCTCATAGATATGACCTGTAGACTGTGCTAAAGGTTTTTGGGCTTCGGGCACCTTTAGCCGTCACAGTTGCCCAATCATGTCCAAAAGGGGACGTTCTCATCTAGACATTATATGAAGTTAACCTACCAAGTTACAATGAAATCCCTTCATAAATATGACCTGTAGACTGTGCTAAAGGTTTTCGGGCTTCGGGCTCGGGCAGCCATCATGGGTGAATGTTCGCAACCATAGGGGACAATCTCATCTGAGCATCATCTGGAGTGATATATCCTAAGAAGTTACAATGAAATCCCTTCATAAATATGACCTGTAGACTGTGCTCAAGGTTTTCGGGCTTCGGGCACTTGTAGCCATCACAACTGACCAATCACGACCGAAAGGGGATGTCATCATCTAGGCATTATATGGAGTCAACCTAACAGGTTACAGTGAAATCCTTCCATAAATATGACCTTTTGCCTATGCTAAAGGTTTTTGGGCTCGGGCGCCCATCAAGGCTGCATGATTGCGATCAAAATGGAATGTTCTCATCTAGACATTATTTGGAGTCATCCTGCCAAGTTACAATGAAATTGTTTCATAAATATGACCTCTAGACTGTGCTAAAGGTTTTCGGGCTTCGGGCTCCTGTAGCCATCACAGTTGCCCAATCACGCCCAAAGGAAGACTTTCTCATCTAGACATTGTATGAAGTCAACCCACCAAGTTGCAATGAAATTCCTCAATAAATATGACCTGTAGACTGTGCTAAAGGTTTTCGGGTTTTGGGCTCGGGCAGTCGTCACGGTTGGCAGATCATGCCCAAATGGGGAAATTCGCATCTAGACATCATATGGAGTCATCCTACCAAGTTACAATGAAATCCCTCCACATTAAACATGACCTGCAGACTGTGCTAAAAGTTTTTGGGTTTCGGGCTTGGGCAGCCATCACGGTTGATAGATCATGCCCAAAAGGGGACGTTCTCATCTAGGCACTATACAGAGGTATCCTACCAAGTTACAATGAAATCCCTTCATAAATACGACCTGTAGACTGTGCTAATGGTTTTCGGGTTTTGGGCTCGGGCAGCCATACTGGTTGCCCGATCGCGACCAAAAGGGGACGTTCTCATCTAGACATGACCCCAAACCTGCATATGAAATTTCGTGACGATCAGACAAGAACTGCGGGGTGTAGCCCGTGCTAAAGGAAAATGTGAACAGACGTCACAGACTCACAGACTAACAGACTTCCGCACGCGTGATGGCAATAGCTTATCTTGACTATGTCAAGTTAAGCTAAAAATAGATGACTGAAAGTTTGTACTGCATTTAGGGAACACAAAGTATTGACAAAGTAAGTTATTTATTCGTGTTTAAGGTCACATATTTCTAAACAATGGCTAATCATGACCATAACAGTTTTTTCGGGTGGAGGAAGCCAGAGTACCTGCTGAGAACCACTGAGCAACTGTCAGCTCCCCAACATACAAACTCCACACAAGCAGGGTTAGCATTGGTTGAAGACAGGTGCACCATCGACGTGCAATACGCCTTAGTACACAATGGAAATGGGGGTGAAGTGCCTTGTCCAAGGAATCAACGTGGTTGCCTGACAAAGTAAGACTATAACAACTGAACTCACTACGGAAATACACTCTTGCTCAAGTCAGACAGTGAATGTGGGCGATCAAGAGATGAAAAATAAAATATTAATCCATACATAGTGTATTTCAAACTGAGAAAAAATGTCAAGTACGCAGCAATTGAAAATGCCTTAAAACATGCCTGGTTGGCTTCCCAACAAGTTCACCGACATTTTATACTACTTCCCCACCTCACCAACCTGTTTCCTTGAGTGACCCCTTTCAAATAAAAAAATAAATCTATTCACAAGCCGCCGCCCCACCCTCCACACACACACACCTTCACACACACACACATATGTGAAATTTTATTGTTTTCAATAGCAAATCCGATGAAGGGGTATGGCCAGCATACATCAACAGTCAATCAAACAACAACAGGGAACAAAAACAATAAAGAAGAAAAGAAAACTTTTTACGGAATAATTCAGGCCTCAATTTCATTGGTTGGGTATAAAGTGGTAAATATGTATTTATGCGCCCTCTTAAATGCCAGCTTGATGGGCCATTTCTTGTAAGAAAAATACAAATAAACCTAGTACCGGTTACGTCATTGTAATGGAATAATATTGTGTTTTCAAACATATTCTTTTGTTTATTGGTCGAGTTTTACAATCAGGAGTTTAGTTGCGTAATTATATTATACCGCAGAACCACTCACTGCTATCCTTTGATGCATGTCGTCGGTGTTGTTTGAAGTCTGGTTTTCCCACTCATCTATAATTAGCCTCGATAGGCGGGTGGTGGACATGTATATTACAGAGTGATCACCGGGTGTGACGAAGACGGGTTTTAAATGGAGTGTACACATAATGGGTGCTTGCTGTCAACTCTATGAGTTGATTACATATGTGTTTCGTGTTCTATACATCCCAACCTTCATTTTGATGTATAATTTGTATATATTGAATCTAAATTTAAGGAATATCAGAGGTGAGAATTTCAAAATGAACAAAATTTCATTACTTATATAGCCCCTTATGGCCTTAATCAAGTTAATGCCATAATGCCATTAATGCCAATATACCAATAACATGATTTTTGAGGGCGTTATGATTTATGAAAGGCCCAACAGAAATGATTAACAACCCAAGGGTCTATTAGCGGCCCGAGACAAAGTTGAGGGCCGCTAATAGCCTAAGGGCTGTTAATCCTTTCTGTAGGGCTGTTAATAAACCATAACGCCCAACAAAAATCATGTTATTTCTATTATTACCACTAATAGGGGAGGACACTCAAGTAACCTTAAAATAACAATAAACGTGTGTCGTCTGTTTACAAACAATACCATGTGATCAAAACAAGCCAAAGTAATTGAATATTCATGAGTTGTCGGAGTTCATTTTTGAAAGTTTTTTGAAAACAAGTACGAAATAACCAATGTTAAAAATCCAGGATCGGAGTTTGGCAGCTTCAAAAACAGAATGATACATAAATATACTCACATTATATCACTATTTGGCCCCTTATGTTTCAGTAAATAGGTTATATTTGGTGTAATCACCTCAAGTAACTGCTGTGAGATTTGTTTACCTCGCACAGCATCCGAACATACAAAGCAGAAACAGAAGATTGGGAATGGGAGGTAATTCTGTCATGTGACGTGTCTGGCCACGGGCACTAATGGGAAGGAAAACCTACTAGCGGCCCAGCATGTTACGTGATGACCTGAGCATTTATCGCGTATTAATGCCCAGGAAATTAGCGATAATGGCCTAAGGAATGCCCGCTAAAGTGGTAATAATAATGGTTCATTCTTTTGTTGTTTTTTATCATAGTAAAGATTTGTTAATGTGTGAAGGAAGAAATGTTGTTTTTTTGTTAAAGATTTGGTTAATTAAGACATCAAATATGGGGCCGAATCTTCCCAAGGCTGAAAAAGACAAGGTCGAATTTTCCCTGAGGATTTTAATTTAGGCTTGCCGCGATTATGAAATTCCATAGTTGATTAATCAGAGCCGAAAATCGACGATTAGTTGACATTTTTGACCACGTTTTTTTAACAAAGGGTCGACTAAAACGAGATGGCCGAATGGTCCTAAAGGTAGGTATAACCGGGCGTGTACATTTCAAATAACATGGTGACACAGTCAACGATCCATCATTCCCACATTATAAGGCTTGGTGAACGTCGGAATTAATGTTTCGTTGGTCATATTCTGTTAAGTTGGTCGATCGTCTGCCATACCGTTAAACAGTAATACACCCTGACGCCCGAAATTCCGATGAAACGGAACAGTGAGCAGCCAGAAGGAACTAGGCCTGATCCGAGGGAGAGGGATTTTACAACTTACAAGGACTATTCTGCTGGACCCTGTAAGGGCACTAAGGATGTAAAAAGTACCCCCCCCCCCCCTTCCGCACACACACTCACGATAATTTATCAATGGTTAGTCTTTGTAAGACTGTGACCCGGGGCCCTCCTAGACCTCACAGTCTTTGAGCAACCTGTTCAAATTTCATCTGACTAAAACTGAAAGAAACTGGCCGCATTTGAGTCGACTCAGTTCACGCTTCATATCAAAGACAAAAATCACATAATCAACATTCTACTTGTCGTACTCAGCCCAAATATAATTTATTTACGTGTCTGCATCATTATTCAACGCAAACACAGCATCAAATTCAAGAAATGTTGAAAAATATCCGACTTCACCATGTTAAAAACATTATGTTTCAAAGATAAAATTGTACTATGCATGCACACAGATAGGGCTAGGAGGGCCCCGGGTCACAGTCTTACAAAGACTAATCAATGGTGGGAAACGTGATTTGCAGATTTCCAACACGAAAGAGTGAACCAAGGGAGTTAACTCTAGTTTTGTGATGCAAAATAGATTAAATATTTTGTGTTACAAAACTAGAGTTAGCTAAATCTTGACGCATGATTGAAAATGGCTACGCAAATTTCATCAAACGCAGCGAGTTTCATTTCGTGTTGTCCAAAATAAGAGATTTATGAGCAAAGAATGGTTATTGGAAACGATGTTGTTTAAAATACGGACATGTTGTTGACATGACGAGAGCAGTAATACTTGAAAATAAATTTCATATTTTCCCCCAAAAAAATCATTAAAGTGGGAGTAATTACTGCAAACATTTCCGAATCGGACTTATAAAAATGACGTTTTATTTGGGGGGGGTGGGGGGGCCTGAGGGGTATATGGACGATTCGGACCATGTACGATTCGGACCAGATTTTTTTTGGACGATTCGGACCAGATCTCTGGACGATTCGGACCAGATTTCTGGACGATTCGGACCATGCTTATGGACGATTCGGACCATGTTTATGGGCATTTCGGACCAGGTTTTTGGGCGATTGGGATCAAGTTTTGGGGCGATATGGAGCATGTTTCTAAGCCATTTGGACCAAATTATCAGACGGTTGCATGATTCGGGCTCGGAGCCACTAACAATAGGGAAAACTATCATTTACAGAAGGTTCTCGGCCAGACGTGCCTAATTTAATTAGGATAGTTAACCGTTCAAGGGCAACCAAACGTCCACAAAATCCGGCAGATTTGTCTTTTGAATTATGTCTGGACTACTATGATATTAATACCAATTTCAGAGAGCAATTTTTTCAAAAAGACATACAAGTACGTGAAAGACGACACATTATTTTCTCAACTCAAAAACAATTAGAGTTACTCGGTAAAGCAAGAACTTGGTACGTTGATGGTACATTCAAAATTGTCATGACCCCATTCAGCTGCTTTCAATACACGCCTTTGTTAAATCTGGAGAGAGCATAAAACAGCTGCCACTATGCTTCTGTGTGATGTCAGTGAAGAGCAAAAAGGATTATAAAAAGGTAAATGGCTTCTTAATTGTCACTGAGAGAGAGAGAGAGAGAGAGAGAGAGAGAGAGAGAGAGAGAGAGAGAGAGAGAGAGAGAGTATAGTAATACTGTTATTTAATATTTATTTATTGGTATTTAAGGTCACATACTTTTGCACAATGGCTAATCATGACCACAACATGGAGATAAAGTCAGGCCAGTCAATCGTTTATACCCCATGTTGCCTATTTTAGAGGACTCTCACCCCAAGCATTAGTGACTGGGTCCTATTTTACCAGTGAAAAAGAGCTCGTTTACCATGGTAAACAAGCACTGCTTCATTTCCCGGGGTTCCCACGGGGAAGTAGTACTGTTAATTTCTTGTGTGTCAGTCAAGTTGATTGGGATTAATTTCACTGAGAAATAACGCCGTATCGAGTTGATTGGGATTAATTTCACTGAGAAATACCGATGTATTGTTTGTGGTTATCACAACAGATAATCCTGTTCGTAATTATAGAGTGCGATTAATCAGGACAAAACAACAGAATTGTGCTATATGTCTGCAATATTTATATCTATGTATTATAATCTTTTCACTTCGTTTTTTGTAATATGAGACTTACCTGCTTTTGACTAGAATAAAAGTGTGTTTAATCTTCTTTGGCATTAGTTGTTGTTTTTTTTTATTGCTCACCCCGAATCAGTCAACCGTCTCATAATTTGGTCCAAATGGCTTAGAAACATGCTCCAAACCTCCCCAAAACTTGATCCCAACCGCCAAAGAACTGTGTCCGAATCGTCCATAAACATGGTCCGAATCGTCCATGAACATGGTCCGAATCGTCCATAAGCATGGTCCGAATCGTCCAGAAATCTGGTCCGAATCGTCCATAGATCTGGTCCGAATCGTCCAGAAAAAATCTGGTCCGAATCGTACATGGTCCGAATCATCCATAATCCGCCTGAGGTCGCCCTCCTTTACCTCTATATGGTCTACCACTGTCGTTTATACATCCAGAAAAGTTCCCATCATGTATATACAGCCTGATCACGTTCTGGCAAGGCAGTGGTGTCGATATACATGTTAGGTACAAAAAAAGTCGACTTTCAAATTTAAAGTCGATCAATCGGCACGACCGACGATTAGTCGACTTTTTGCATAATCACGGCAAGCCTACCGAGGATGAATCTTTCCCGTTCGGAACTTCCCCCTCGGCGTAGCCAGTGTTCTTCTAAATAAAGTTCTATCATGACAGCTTTATCATAGTTTTCTCTGTCCACATTTAGTATTATTGGGGAGGTTGCAGTGTGTTTACATTTCAACAAGTGTAGCAGGTTTGGTGAAATAGGAAATGCATGATAATAATCACCCAAATCTATTTGTTTACATGCAGTTTCAAAACTGAAGTTCTTTTGGGGTGTTTCTATGGGTGCGTTTCCGGGAACAATCTGGATTAATCTGTAAAGATCCCTACTGTGGCGAAAGAGCTGCAGCTCGGCAAAAATTCCCCCGATTCCCCCTTGAGTATAGTGTAGTTCATTACCTGTAAAAAGAACCCCCGCAATGAATCAATCAGGGTCCTCCGAAAAATCAACGAAGGAGTGACTGTACAAGCGCATTGAATCGTGCAACTACCGGAATAAAACGGGTGTAAGACGCGAACTGGAGCTTCAGTCCAACGAAATATGCCTGATATGATTCTGGCGATGTGGGGTCCTCACAGGGTGCTAAGAAACATTAACGGAGGAATTTCCTACCTACCTACCTGTGTCTACCTATGTTCATTCCAAACGAAAGATCATCGTTTGCTCTTCTTTATTTGGCTCTTTTAGATGAGTGATTTCTTACTTGTTTTAGTTTTCGACTTCTCCTTTTTATGTATCTGTATCTGATACAGATACAGATACAGTTTTCGACTTCTCCTTTTTATGTATATAATCGTAATCCATTGTGTAGGTGTTCCTCATGGGATGTGCCGCCCAGTGACTGTCCAGCATAACTTCAAACTGTTTTATGCTATTTTCTTGAACTATTTTTTCTAGGAGGTTGTTCCATTGTTCTACCACTCTTCTTGTGAACTAGTGTTTTTGTTGTCTTTAATTGATCTCTGTTTTTTTTTTATTCAAAGATGTGTCCCCTGGTTATACTGTCTGGTGGTTGAAGTTCAAATATTCCCTCTGTTACTTCCTCATCATATATTCCCCTGATGATTTTAAAGATCTCAATCATATCTCCACGCAGACGTCTGAATGTTAGTGTTGGTAGTTTCTTTTTAGTCTTTTTTCATAGGGCAGGTCTTTTAAATTTGCTATTAATTTAATTGCTCGTCTTTGGACATTTCTGATGTCTGTAATATCTTTCTTTCTGTATGGACTACACACATGCCGCATACTCAACATGTGGTCTCACTAAAGCTTTAAATAGCAGACTGAAAGTTTTGAGATCAAGATAAATGAAAGTTCTTCTTATATCCCACCAGTTGGTTAGCGTTATTAATTTGGTTTTGAATATGCTGTTCAAAGCTGAGATGTTGATCGATGGTTACTCCTATGTCCTTTACAGCTTTAATTTTTTCCAGTTTGGTTTTTCCCCCTTCATAGATTCTCACGGTGTAGTTTGAGGTAGTTTCTGGTTGATTTCTATTTCTGATTGACATTACTCTGCATTTATCTGGATGGAATGTCAACAGCCATTTTTCACTCCAGTCATACAGTTCGTTTAGATCTGTTTGTAGTTTTTGCAATATCTGTACTATCCATTATCTGTTTGTATAGCTTTGTGTCACCAGTAAACATTAGTACTTTTGATTTGACAGTCTGGCAGGTCATTTATAAAAACTACAAACAGTATTGGTCCTAAGACTGATCCCTGTGGTATTCGACTTGTCACTTTATGCCAGGTTGAAAATTTGCCATTTAATTGAACTCTTTGTCTTCTGTCGTTCAGAAAGCTTTCTACCCACTTGCATGTTTTTTCACTAATGCCATATGCTTGAAGTTTTTTGATCAGTCTCCTGTGATGCACCTTATTAAAAGCCTTCATAAATTCCATACACACGGTGTCTATGCATGCCCCATTATCTAGTGCCGTAGTCCATTCGCCCAGGACCTTAATTAGTTGCAATGTTGTCAATCTACCACCAATGAAGCCAAATTGCCGATTACTAAGGAGTTTGTTCTTGGTCATATCCTCAAGTATTTTCTTTCTTATAAGTTTCTCCGTCGTCTTACACAAGATGCTGGTGAGGCTAACCGGTCTGTAGTTGGATGCTGTTTTTTTACTCCCTTTTTTAAAACTTGCGGTTATATGTGCTATTTTCCAGAGTCTTGGTACTGACCCCGATTCATATGATTTGCTGTAGATCATTGTTAGTGGCTCATCAATAATATCTGTCAGCAGTTCTTTGAGAAGCCTTGGGTGCATTTTATCTGGTTCCGCCGATTTTGATATATCTAGTTTCCTCAGAAGTTTATATATCTCATTTCTTTGAAACGGTTGCTCTTTTTCATGGCTTTGGCTGAATTTTTGGCTTGGCATGGGGATTTCTGTTGGGGTATCATTTGTAATAACACTGTGAAGAATTCTGCTAGAACATTTTCCTTGTTCTCATCGCTGGTGGCTATAATGGTTTCCCCATTTACTTCCCTTTGTGGTTCTGACACGCCAGTTCTGGCTTTCCTTTTCGAATTTACATATCTCCAGAAGTTTTTACTGTTATTTTTGGCTGAATATGCTATATCCTTCTCTCTGCCTTTTCTTTCCTTTCGTATCATTTTTGTTACTTTGTTCCTAACCTTACAGTTGTTGTAGTTTTCTAGTGTCCTATTCGCCATATATTTCTCCCAGAGCCTGTGCTTGTGCCTTATCTCTTTCACTGAATTTGTGCTCAGTGCTATTTGACCTTCACGTATTCGACTTCCCTTTATTGGTGTAAACTTATCGACCGTCGACTCCATTTTTTCCATGAAGATATTAACCGTGTCGTCTACTTCCAATCCCGTCAGGAATCTCTCCCAGTTTATCTGCAAATTCTTCCTCATATTACAGAAGTCTGCTTTGTTGTAATTTCGTTTGTTGTCTTGTGTCTCTTCTCTATAGTCCATATTACATAAAAAGTTGTACTCTATTACAAAATGATCACTTCGACCGAGTGGGTCCGTAATAGTGATAGCATTCATGCAGCTGGTTCATTAGTTGTGATGAGATCGAGTAATGATGGTGTTTGGTTGACTCTTGCCCTCGTAGGTTGTGTTATCATCTGTTTCGGGTAACTGTCTCGTAGGGCTTCAATTAATTTATCACTTTCTGAATCCCTCTTTGTCCAGGAGTCCCAGTTTATATCCAGATAGTTGAAGTCGCCCTGCATAATTATGTTGCCGGATTTTGTTTATCCATACTACCAATCTTCCGTATTACTGTGTAGAGGTTGTCAAGCCTTTCATGTGATGTAGTTGGGCTCTTGTATATGCAGCCGACAAGTAGATCATTATTTTTACTTATATAGATTTTAACCCATATATTTTCTGTAAATTTTGACTCCATCTGGACTTCCACTGCCTGAAGCTCATTTCTGACATATATTACAGTTCCTCTTGCATGTTGCTCTGGAAGTTCTGATGGAAACATTTCATATCCATCAATGGAAATTTATATCTGCATTTTTCCGGTAGTACTTCTGTAATCCCTATAATATCTGGTGGGACATTGTCTGTAATATACCTTTTTTTTTAATTCGTCCATCTTTGTTTCCAAATAACATTACATAACATCTGGATTGGAAATCGAGATTGAGAAACAGTTTTTCAAAGGAAGGATAATCTGTTACTTTGCAAGTGAAGTTCGGATGAATATGGCCTCAAATGAGGCAGTGGTCGTTACAACCTGTGTGGAAGAGCTTATGAGCAGTGACTATACCGAACTCGTTTTTACACTGATTGAGGAAACCTTTGAAACAGCAAGCTGTTTATTACTCGATATTAAATTAAAAAAAAAAAACACTACTTACAGAAACTGATGTCAGTTTTTTTTTTTTTAGTTTTCAGTGGAAATCTGGACTGTCTGACGACAGTGGCATATGGTCTGCGTGTGTTGGGTTTTTTTATGGGGGGATGGGGCGGGGGGGGGGGGGAGGGGTATTTGTTTTTGTTTTCGGTTTTAGTTTGTTTTGTTCTTCTTTTTTTTGGGGGGGGGGGGGGGTCATTTTCCCACATACGCCCACGATATGATTTTTTTAAATTATAAAATTAACTAGACCGTTTTTGGCCATTATATAGTATTCAGTGATATACGCCACCGGCACTCGACGTATATCAGACTTTATAAATTTTTATAAAATATATATTATCAATACTAAAAAATAATATAAATACATATTTTATAAAAACTGATAAAATCCGATAATACGTCACTGCCTGTGATGTACGCAGGTATGGTAACTGCAGTGTGGAAGAAATTCAAGAATATGCCCAATAATAGACAAAATACATGTACTTACAATTAATGTTCCAGAAAATGTTGGACTAATGCGGCATGTCTACACATGGCAACCAACAGGGTAATGGTGTCGCAGGATAACAGGGGTCAAATTGATGTTCGAAATGATGGAGGAAAATTTATGTTCTTATCAGCGCTCAGCCAACAGCCAGTGACTGTCGTCTGAACCCCAGTTCGAACGTAAACCTCGCCCCCTTATCAATGCCCTATCAGTTTGGGACTGTTAGGATTCCTGAAGGTGAATGTGGCTTACAACCTCAAAGGGTGATCAACGACAATTCACTAAAAATATTATTAATTTACATGTACGAAGAAATAAAATATGAAACAAATTACTCAAAAAACTATCCATAAGAATACACTAATTACGCGGATAAAAGTTTATTCTTTAGGGCCCTCGACGTCTCCCACAGCTAGCTGTGTCCGCTGCATCAACCTCTCATCATCTTCATTTTCTCACGGTTTGTGATATAAACAAAGTGTCTTTTCACTTCCCGTTGCTTCCTCCTCGCAGGGTTAACTTCACAGTCATTCGGGCTTAACACATATAATGTTCTGCTTGTGTGACTCTATCAGCGTTCTCACAGTTCAATCACAATTCAATCGGCGTCTACCACAGTTCACGATCACTTTGCGCCTTGCCTGGCTCTCACGGGGTTCAGTTATTCTTCGCCTTCAGATATATACTAACAAAGCTTACATAAAAATATTCTGCAAAGTGCTCTCAACATCACCAATTCTCGCACCACCTAAAACTATCTTATCTCGGGAGCTATTCAAGCGCTTACTCAAGCTCTTAATACGGTTTCTAGACCTCAACGTTACAGCTTTCACTTCTTTGGCTACTATGCTACTACGGTTCGCAACCGTTAACAAACTACTATCGGTTCCTTACAGCCCTCACAGGGTTACGACAATACGCGGACTTTCAATCTCGGTGCCTATGACTCTCGACGGCCAAGGCTAAACTCGAACCTTCTCTGAGTGCCCTCAGGCCAACTGCCCCTCAGAATTCTGCTTCACTCTTTATACATTCGGAACGCAAAGTTGAAACATATAAATTCTGATTTAACGAGTGTTTTGTAATTCGATATGGATAGAGATATTAATGCGTATTTTGTTTCAGTTACACTGGCTTGACATTTCGTGGACACTTTTATTATTATGAGCGCGTGTTCTGTGATGTCTGGCAACATATCTCGGGGCTCTCATGGCTTGGTAAGATATGCCTCTTTTGAAACAACTAGACAGTTTAATGATTGTCTGAAACGGCCAGAACACGATTAAACTGTTTACGTTCAAATTGCCCGTGAACAATCGCTAAATCAAATCCACGATGGACAGGATAGATGCGTTTATGGGTGTGTGTCCAGAACATGTGTGATGCACTGGTTTCCAACAATTAGATTTTAATTGGCCTATTATAATTTCCCCGATAATGACAACTGAAGAATACCTCTCTGATCAGTTATCAGATAGCCCATGTGGCGTTCAACAAATGCGCCCTAATGGACATTATATTTCATGCTTAATTAGCAGATTTTGAGTGACAAATCGGTTTTCGGGGTAAGTTATATAAACGCAAATTCTGAACGAGAAAAATTATCAAAGATATATACACTTTTATACAACAAAATCGCAACTTTTAGCTATCACCTTGACAAATGGTAAGCTTTGAGATGATAAGTATGTAGGTTGAAAGTTTACGTGCATGTTTATTAGTTAGATTTAACTAAACTGTCACATTTTATGTTTCTTGACTTTGCTATTACTTGTATCTCGGCGGAAAATTGGCCAAAAGAGTACGAAATAAATTGCCCAATGCCTACCCCTTGGAAGTGGTGGCGCTAGTATTTCCCCGACAGTGGGTACTGACGCCCCCGACAAAGGGGTTAGGTATATACTAGTCTGTAAGACGGCTATATAGTGCTTCTCTCCCACCCGGGGCCCAAGCACCGGGGTGGGAGAGGCGTACTGTATATCCGTCTCGCAAAGGCTATGTTGTACCCCAAAAATAATTGCGAGATTGGATATAAGATGGTATTATTATTATTCATTTATTGGTGTTTAAGGTCACATTCAGCATCTAAAACTATATTGTGACCACAACATATGTATGAAGTCGAGTTCGGTCAATCGTTTACATTTGTGTTGCCCATTTTAGTATAGAGGACTGGCACAGGCAATTGGTTAAGGGACCCTATTATACCATCAAAGCAGAACATGTTTATCGCAGAAAACCAGCATTGCTCTACCTCCAGGAGTTCCCACGGGAGTATAAAATGTTTCGAGTAATATGAAGCTATCTGTTGCGTATAGGTGATGAGGGAGAGTGGGAAGGGTCTGGTCGTAGAATACCACTTTTGAAACATCAATAATAGTCACAAAGATCAGAAAGACACTGTTTCGGAATTAAGAAGTTTCGGTATCAAATTTCATAGAAATGATTCAGATTTAATTCTCCATTAGGTTGACGCCCTTGCCCTCTTCTCATCCGGCATTCCTGTTTACACAGTTCGCAAACATTCTCCTGGCAACCTTATCAGGGCTTGTGCCTTGTTCTTCGTCGTCCCATATCCTATTTTTGGAAACTTTACTGTTTCCCGTTATCGGATATACTAGCCGCATTAATTTATCCCAGTCTTCTAGTCTATGTAATACTCTTTGCTGCTTTAGGTTTACCCTTTTGCAGCACACCGATAACCCCTAGGTAGTAAGAAGGCTTACAGAGACTGGAGGGTCTCTGAAAGAAGTGATAAGGCGTCTTTCAGAGACTTCCCTGATCCTTTTTTGTGGGAGAGGTACGCATCCACCCCCCCCCCTTTTTTTGGATCTCCCCATTCTGGATAATACAACACTTTTTACAATTTCCAGAATAATACATTGTCCAGAGTATATTCCCGACTTTACCCCCCACCTCCGATTATTATCAAACGTCTTTGATAGGGTATGGCACCACCCACCTATTTATGTCCCTCGGTGGGCCATCGACTGAAGGCTTAGTTTTGTAAACACGCATCACAATGCAATAGATTGCGATATCCCATGTTCAAAGTGGGTGAGGCTCCAAATCGCGAATGCATGGTTTACGTGAAAGGTCGTCCATAGGATAAATATTGAAGATCTCTATTACAAAACCCAACAGCAGACCAAACAAAGACTATAGCCTTCCAGATTTCGTTGTCAACAAAGTTTGAACTTTAGCCCGTATAAATGAAATCATCCCTCGCAGAGCCGTAAATTAGTGGGAGGAGGTTGGGGCGATGGGGTATCGCACCCTCTGCAATTATTTCGTGTCTCTTGTTAGTAGGGCAGTACTGGGTTGATTGAGGAGATGAACTGTTTCATGAACACGGGTTTAAAAGTTTTGATATATACGAATACTGGTCGCGTGAGTGTTGACTCTTTCCTGACACGATTTTTAAAAATGTTATACTCTTATTGAAAGAAATCCTAATTTTTCAATTATTTACTTCCCTATCATAGTTTATGGCATCTCAAAGGAATAAGCTCGTTCCAATGGGGGGTCATAAGCTACAGTTTGAAAGAAAAATGAAAAATCGATTTGAAAGGCAACTTTTTGTGTTTTACGCATTCGTATTTCCACTTATTAACTAAACAGTTCAGCTGAGGTAGATGGCTAGTATGTTTACAGTGTATAAAATACATTTATTTTATTGATATGCAAAGCGTTCAGCAAAAAAGCTAGTAAAGGTGGGAGGAGTGGGTAATTTAATCGGGCAACTTGTTTAACAAGGGCATTGCGCTAGAACAACGATACATCCTCCCGTTAATTTGGGTAGCCTAATTACGGACCTGGGGGGGGGGGGGGCGTTGCGGTAACCGGTTCTCGTCCGATCACCGAAGTTAAGCAACGTTGATCCCGGTTAGTCCCTGGATGAGTGACGGTCTGAGCGATCGATTCGGACTACTCCGTTGTGTCCTTGGGCAAGGCACTTAACCCCGTCGTCCACATGGGGGTACGATGAAATGGAAATGGAAATCCCTGATATACGCAAGAGCCACCTTCGATCGGTTAAACCCATCCCAACACCAATGACGCGGTCACAATTAGCATCAGACGCACGTGAACAAGAGACCTCGGGTACCAGGTCCCCCTAAACACCAGAATGACACGGAATGGCGCGGAAGGACACGGAATGACACCGGAATGACATTAAAAAATAAAATTTTACTGTAAAAAATTATTTTAATACATTCCGGGGCTGAGATCTTAATCTTAAGTAACCATATTTTATATTTTTTGTTCCAAACAGACTGAAAAGTTGGCAAGTATAGATACTCAGCGAGAATGTTTGAATAACGCAGTCAGAACTTGACAGGCCGTAATTTCATTGAGGTGGGTGATTGCTGATCCCATTTTTTGTGAATGATACACAATGAGTTAATTTTTTTCGCTCCTGATCTTTCATTGTCATTTTGGATCCTTATAATAAAAAAGTATTGTGACACATCTTGGTGTACTAGTTATATATTATAATGTACCACATTACTTTCTTACAAGTGCGCGAAATAACAATGCCGGAGTCCGTCATTCCGGATGTTTCATACAGCAAGTTCTAGTGATTTCCACTCTATATCTTTTTTGTTAGTTAAAAAACAAAATATATTCTGGGGTCGACTATTGGTAAAATAAATGCCATTTCGCATCATTTTTATGTCATTCCGGTGCCATCCAGGTGTTTAGGGTGTCCCCGGGTACCAACACGACAAAAAAAGAAGAAAGGAATAAATCATTAAATGGTCATATTTTTTACTCATTTCAATAGAAGTGTGTCTCACATTGGCCTAATAAATTTCACAATATAGGCAACAAGTTTTATTTTCTAACATTAACTTCAATTTTAACAATAATTTATTACTGTTTATCTCATAGTAGTCATTCTACTTTCTTAGCGATCGGAAGTTTTTTGGTGTAATTCAAGTTCTTTTTGTAACAACTACGCATGTCAGGATTGGTCTTTAATTCACCTTTTCAGTTGGATTATTCGGTTTGTCAATCCAGATTATTAAAAGTTCACTGGAACGCTTCGATTAATAATCCGACTTTACTGCGCACGCTCAGCCAAACAAGATTAATCCAGATTGTTCACGGAAACGCACCCGATGTCTCCTGTCCTTTTCCCCTAATGTTTTTGAACCAATGTATTTCATTGGTGTACGTCCAAAAGTGTTACTACCAACCAGGTGCTAGTGTTGATTAATCGCGGGAAATATATCACTTTGAACACCAGAATGAACGAACGTGAATACAAGATTAGTAATTGATAAAGGTATAGGTTAATATTTGAATCTGCCCTCCATAGATAAAGGGACCTCGAATTTAAGAATTACACCCATATCGTTCGCTAATGGAATCGTCCGCTGCAATTTTACCCAAGTCGTCCTCTGCAATTTTACCCAGATCGACCGAAACTCGTCGGCTGGGGGAAATTTTGAATTTTGTCCTTTGAATTATTTTTTTTTTTTTTATCTATTTTGGATTTTTAAAAAAAAAAAACTATCGTATATCATCTATTATAATAAATCTTAATGTACCTCCTTGCATTAAAATGTCATATACTTGTACGAGATTGTGAACACAGACATGCCAGAACATAATAAACAACTACTCAGCCATCTAATTAATTTCAAATTGTTAAACACGGCTCTGATTAATGTTTATTCAGTGTTTAGCTAGATAAAACATTGGTAGAAATTAATTTATTGATCAGCAAACATTAATTTGCAATGCTCCTTCAGTGCTCAATATTGCAATTATTCACCGAAAGGATCAACTTTTGTAGTTACGGGAGGCACTATAGGTACAAGCATGAATGCACTGCATTCACGTTTATACCTATTTAGTTTCACTGGACCCGTAGTGCATTCATGCTTGTACTTATAAGTTTCACCATTTAACACTAACCCTGTCGAAACGCAGTGCATTCATGCTTGCACCTATAGTGCCTCCACTGTCCTCAAGGCACTGAAGTACATTTTTGGACTATAAGTTACAGGAATTAACACTAATGGAACGAGAGATAATGGAACTGTTTTTTTTGTCTTTTTATAACAAAGACTTGTGTATGTGCAAACATGACAAGATATCTCTTTCTAATATTGTGTTTAGCCCTTATAAACCCTTATAAGGGCTACCACGAAGGCATATTTGAATATACACTCAATTTATAACGTTTTTCTGGCTGCCAATTAAGATCAGGATACAAGTTAAGTTTCTTCACCCGGTATTTCTCCAGTTCATAATCACAGGCAGCTAAGAACTGTCTTATCCCTGCCTTTCGCTCTAACTCATCAATAAGTTACTGTCCCCACTGTCGAGTGTGTGTCTGAGGTCCAACACTACTCCACATATGACTGAAAATATCTTCAGCTAAATGGCGTCTCTTTGCTTTTTCTCTCTCTACTGCGATGGCTTCTTCTTCTAATCAGCGATTCCAGTCAGCGTCAGACATTTCCCCGGACCTCCACATTCTGTATTCTTTTTTCTCGAGAGAGTACTTCACATTTTCTCAAATGTTTTTGTTTCTATGAAGAATCCACCACATCTCTATAACATAACTTTTTTCGCCAGACATTTATGTAACAGAGATACGTTTTTTAGTTATTTTATATTTGTTTCAAAATCAGATCACTTGAGCGATACCAGATTTTATTTGACACTCAAGATTTTTTCGAAAATTTTGGGGTCTCAAATAAAACTACCATAAAAAATCTCGATGTACAAGGTTTCTATAGATAGGCAAACTCAGATCTCGGTGTACATACGTTCAGTTCATGGCATTATAATGAATCAACTTTAAATAAATTTTTGTTTTTTTGTTAAAAAGTTCTGTGATAGTTTTGTCGAAATGTAGGTAGACCCACATAGCCCTTTTTATCACCGCCTCCTACACAACACACCCCATCAGTAAAATAGATTCAAGAGTCACTTCTTTTACTGCGAGTATTAGGTTTGATATTGTATGCATACTTATCAAAAACTTTATAGTGTAACCTGATATACAGTTTATACTGTAGAGAAATTTGATTGCTAAACATACAACGAATACTATTCTTACTATAGAAAAAAAAAAACTATTATCACAGAGAGTTCGACCACAACGCGTGCCACCTTAGTTTTTTATTTTTTCATTTTGTGTCTCTTCTTGTGTTTTGTTGTAAGCATAAGAAATTTCCTTATGCTTACAACAATACACAAGAAGATACACAAAATGCCTTTTCCCAATTTTTAGAAAGTTGTATGCACAGAGTGGATGGATTCCCCTGCCGTAAAATGATTTAATTTAATATAGTCATCGGGTCACACTCTGGGGAAGGAACTGTATTTTGTCTTTTTATAACAAAGGCTTGTGTGTGCAAACATCATGGCAAGATCTCTCTTTCTAATATTGTGTTTGGCAGTGAAAAGGGCCGTTTTATTCTTCCGAAGAGAGCTATTTTATCTCCATCCCGCTTCAGTGAAGAATTCGCCTCCCCAGTCGTTTTTGATTGTTGCTAACAACATCTCTGCCTCGGTGAAGCAATCTTCTTCCAATACCTTCGCCCCATAAGGGCTTCCTCCTGCATATGAACGAGGAGATCAAACCAGTTTCTAGGCCGATTCGGATATTGAATCTCCCGAAATGGACGCCTGGCAGCTTCTACGAAAGGGTGGTCTTCAAGCTTCTTATCTTGATCCTTCATAGTAAATGCCGCCGACCACCCCTTTCTCAAAGCCAAGGCGAATTCTTCATCAGCCCTCTTATTCTTGGTTCTCTCATAACTCTCTACGGAACTGTAATCAGTCTCTGTTGGATTCATAATTTCTCTAAAGTCAAGATGACGAAATGTATCCAAAAGTAGATGAAATGGTTTTAAAATGCATATAACTAATACGGACACGACAAACTTACCATCTTGAAAACAATTTAACAACGGCAGAAAATTGATGACAGGCAATCACGGCTGTATTTCCAAATGTTATTGTCAACGGCTGTGTTTCCAAATGTTATTGTCAACGGCTGCGTCTTCCACTGAACGCAGGCAGTGTGGAGGCATGTACAGAGCCTAGGTTTGTTAAGACCCCACAGAGAAAATCAAGAAATCAAAGGATACACACATACATGTATCAGACAGACAGTTACTGGCATTGCCGTTTCTGCAACACAGTCATATTAGTAGTGTAAAATTGTCGATTCTGCACCCCCCCCCCCCCCCCCAAAAAAAACCCTTATGTAATTTATCGAGATTTTCGAGCTTATTTTATCGAGAAAAAATACTGAGCCACATTTGACTTCTCGCAAAGTGGCTCAGTATACCGTGAGTCGACACTCGACTTTTTCCAGTGGGAAATTGAATGGTTGATAGAGATACTACGAGGGTTTATTTCGTCTTGTCGGTCGAATCTCGGAGATCGAGCAAAAATAAAATCTTAAATATATATATATTAGACATAAAATGTCAGCCTGTGGGACGAAACAATACGGGTCGAAATGACTCGATGCAAACAAGAATTGGGGCGAAATGACCCGGAGCGAACGGGGGTTGGGGTGAAACGACTCTGGACCCTCCATACCTTTAACATTGTGATGTTCTATTGTTTGGTATGGGGGGGGGGGGGGTCTATTTGATGATACGTTTCGGATGATACCTCTGGAGGATAACTTTTAGAGGTTAGTTATCGCTCCTAGCAGCTAGCAGCTGTTCGGCTCTGGTTTCTCTGTTTGTGGTTGTGCACTACTTCGCAACTTGTAATAATGTAAGCACAACGCCAACATCACATATCACATGAACATACGTTCGGAAGACCGATATGTGCCTATGTGAAAATGCACAACATGTCACAAAAACATATGCCCCTTATCTTCATCTCGAAAACTAGCGTTCAACCTATTACCAAAAATGGCCGCTGACCGATTAGCGGTTATTTGAGCTAACACTCGGCCGTTTCCGAATGTAATTCCGTGCTCTACTAGACGAGTCGAGGCTTGAACGAACTGCATTAAGTTGAACATATTTCACAGTGTTAAACGTCATTGACTCAGATCGCAGTAAAATGACCAGGCGCACACTCTTGGGTAATATACGTGGCTCTGAGCACCCAAGAGGGCGCGTCGAATCATTTTACTGCGACCTGAGCAAATGGAGTGCAACCTTCACGTTTTCCGGTATGAAATGGCAATTACCGCAAGTACGCTCAATTGTAAGCTTATCATGTCGTTTGACTTGTATATCCCATAAGGGGGTGTCTAGAGAAATTAAAAATACACATTGTGGTTGTTTCTCAACTTTACGAATGGTATCATTGACATCATTTTACATTAACAGTTGAACAATTGCGGAAGATAATAAACTGTGGTTAATGAATCATCACTAAAAATGCTTGGCAACAATCGGTTGAACTGATGTTCCGGAAGCCGTTGCTGTTGTCATCCGTTTGCCCACAATCGGTCGATTGGGGTGGCCAACAATATCGGAAAAAAGGGGTGCCGACGATCTGTCGGGTGTACGATATGGGTGCAGTAAAATAATGATTTCATCAAATGGGCTAAAGAGCCACGAGACCAAAAGACCATTTTTAAATAGCGCCATCTTACATACGGGACTCTATATCCCCAGCCCCACCCCCTCAAACCGACTTTATTTATCAACATTGCACACACGTGTATTGAACTGCTGATCGGCGGTGAAACCTTCGTTTTTCGTCTCTGTTTTATCAATTAAAATCGGACAATTTACCTAATCAGAGTGTTCTCATCCCCAAAGAGAATAAAGGTTGGGTGTTAGAAAATTGTGTATTTTGCGATGTTATATTCCATACTTGTCATTTTCATGTGACCATTTTTACGTAGCTCCATCGTACATCCGGGACTCGTCGAAACCAGCCATTCAGATTTGTTACTGAAAATAACACTCACGTCTGCGGTACTGTACTGAACGCTGCATTGATATAGTTTGATTTCAATTTATAAATATTTTTTGTTATTGCTGACGTTCGTTTGAAACAAAATTCGATTGTGTGCCTGCCAGCCATTCTTCGAACGAAACATTTTAGCTTTAAAGAAGCCGAAGGTTACATTGTAGTTTAGAG
This sequence comes from Pictodentalium vernedei, assembly GCA_031216915.1. Classification (NCBI taxonomy): domain Eukaryota; kingdom Metazoa; phylum Mollusca; class Scaphopoda; order Dentaliida; family Dentaliidae; genus Pictodentalium; species Pictodentalium vernedei. The sequence continues at coordinate 340,434,823 of CM062292.1, read as the reverse complement.
TAGTGATGAACATCGGAACAAACATGAAGGATTGTTACATGAAAATGATGAGTATGGTCCTTTGGAATATAACATCGCAAAGTTCTAACACCCAATCTTTGTTCTATTTGGGGATGAGTGCAAACGCAGATAAGGTAAATTGTCGAATTTTAATTGATAAAACGGAGAAGAAAAATCGGAGCTTTCAATGCCGATCAGCAGTTCAGTACACGTGTGTGCAATGTTGATAAATAAAGCCGGTTTGTGGGGGCAAATAAAGTCTCGGATGTAAGATGGCGCTATGTAAAAGTGGTCTATTGCCTCTCAGTGTAATTATTCGTTCGACTCATTATAGCCCAATTGGTGAGATCGTCATCCACATTTCTCAGCACTTCACTTCCATCAACCCTTTCTTACAAATGGATGGACGTTGGCGCCACTTATTTCCGAGATTAGGTATCCTCCAAAGTATCCCCAAATAGTTATTCCCCAAAGGTATCCCCAAGTACTACATCACTATGTCATGCGTATCCTCCAATGCCAAGATGAGTATTTGTGACTCGGCGCCTGTCGATTTGGCACCTCAGATTTGAACTATTCCACGATTGGTACAATTCGACTTTAGAGCTCAGTCGCTTCGACACTTTTTTTGGAGACATTTTTTTTAATTAAACGCATGATAATTGTTTTGTGATAGGCGGTCGTGATCTAATGTCCATGATACGAGTTGTCTAGAAAATGATATGCCGACGGGAGTTAACATCCAGTCAGTCAGTATACTAGTATATATGTACCTTAAAGTGGTGCTAATAACAATGTTAATAACATTGCCTATTAATTAACTATTGTTGTCCTTATTTGGGGGGGGGGGGGGGGCATTTTTCCAACAACAAGAAAACAAAAAAAAAAACTAATTGAAAGTTTTTTTTTAATTATTATTTTCAGGTGCAAAGAAACTAATCCCAACTTGGTAGCTCATAAAGGAGCTAACGTTTCCAACAAGTACGCATGGAATAGTCACAGACATATGCTGGCCAACCAACTAGGACTTCAGATAAATTGAACCTTTAGGTATACCTTATATATACCTACCGTAAAATGACCCGATACTCAGGGGCATAGCAAGGAAAATATATTGGGTGGGTGGGTGGTATTTCTAATAGACGAACCAGGTTATCCATCGCGAAGCGACCACGTGACACGAGGTGCATCGCCTGAGGGAAAGCACGAGAGGGGGAGTCCGGGGAACCTCCCCTAGGAAAAGTGTTCAAAATCTATGATTAAAACAAGTAATTTGGTATTTTTCCCGGTAGTTTCAAACAGGATTTCTCTACACCATAAACCCACCCGTTACTGAATAATGTCACGCAAACTTTGTGGCGAAATGATCTGGAAGCACTGATATTCTACTCCATGATATTTTGCGTAGACCAATAAAGGTTGCGTTCGATAAAACTTATTAATAGAGTCGGTTTTGAAGTGACATATTTGCCAAAGAAACTTAACAAATGTGTCCTGAACATGATGATAGAAGAACGTTTAAATCGGACGAAAAATTAACCCGACAATAGTATATTTCCCTTTTTGGTGGTAGTGGTGTGGAGGGGGGGGGGGGGTAACCCCCCTTCCCCATTTCTACGCCACTGCTGAGACTGGTTGTTCTTGGCTCTGCGGCGCAATGTAGAAATGTCCCATTGGGGAATGCGTTGTTTAGGGTACTACTGCAAAATTCACTCGGAACTTCTACGAAAGGGCACAAGAAAATTCATTGTTCTATTTGTGGTGGTGGAGTGATAAATTATCTTGATCTCTGCTAGAGGTATGGGTACATGCTACCTGGCAGTGAGTAGCACGACCAACGGTGCGTCTTTATGGATACACTTTCGGCGATGGGACTTTACCTGACCAACAAAAATCCATTTAGACATATGCGTGTTAATAGCAAAATCACCCACGGTGACTGTGTGCGTCGTTATCGATGAGATACTCGCAGAAATGCCAAACACTGCCTTGTGGGGCTACAATTCATAGACCTGGACACACTGGCCTCCCGCCCTGTGGGGGATTTCTGCCGACGAGCAATGTCCCAGGATTTTAAACGATGCAAAGGGTGATTTTGAAGTTGATTGCGCCAGTATGGTCTTCTCCACGTGCAGGGATAGGGATGAGGATTCGTTAGTAGAAAAGGAGTTTCCTGACTACCCCTATCATCTGGAGCTTTGCCGAAGCAAGCAGTATTAAATCCCCATAGAAACTGGAGTTTTGTCGGTGCAACGTCTCCCGGTGCGAAACTACGGATCCATTCAGCGTGATCCGACACGTGCTTTACGTACTGCAGATATACAATAGTGTAGCTAAACATGTATGCATGGGCATAGTTTGGGGTTAAAGTATGCGTGTGTGATGGAAGATTGATGGGGAAATCGGATTTTCTTAAAAGTTTTCCCTGAGAAACCGTTGACGTTACTAATCACAGTGTGGTGTCAGTATGCACATGCAACGCCATAGAGACGTTGACCATTGTACAAACCGGCATTACGCTGCTCGGGTCAGGTCGAATCAGGTTTCACGTACTGGGCCCATTTCGTAGTATAATATATAGGTGGTATATACCCCATGTGGGCTCTCTGTTAACACTTGGTACTACTAACTTACCGTTTGTTTTGTATTATCCTATGGCTCGTATATGTAGTATGTAATGCAAGGCCATGTGGTATTGTGGGTGGGGGATGCATCGTTGTTTAGTGCGGTAATATAGGATGTACGGTCTACATTCCCCTTCTGGTCTATTTATTACTCACTACTTGTACTGATCCACATAAGGCGTTACACTGTTCTACAGTTGGTATGAGCAGTACGTAATGCTAGTGCTGTCACGTCGTGTTATGTTTTAGTGCCTAGTATAGAAGTATAGGGTGAACGATATCTACCCCCGACGATTTACTTGTTTTCGTTTGTATTCGTTCTTCAGTAGGACCCTATTTGATATTTTCCTTCGTATCCAACTCAATTTTGAGTTGGATACCAAGAATTGACAAGAAAACACCAATTAATGGGCGAAACCCACAGCTCAGGCTCGGGCTACACATTTTAGTGTGTCCCCGTTGTACAGATGTGAATTGAGGACTCGGACTGAAATCACACACTGAATTAAAGACTCGGACTCGGAATCAAGTTTATTATCCTTATTCTGATAGTTTCCGGCACGTGCTGTATATTTAACTGTATCAAACTAACAAGAGAAAACAAAAAGTTTTGTCGAACGATTTTTTAAAAATTCAATAAAGGAAATAAATTTATTTTATTTCCGTTTTTGTTTTTTTTAAACAAGAAAAAAGGCAGGTGATAAACATAATTTTGAACAAAACCTCGTTACGAATGTGACAAAGTAATGGAACAGTTCGACCTGGGGACGATGGGGTGGTCCAAGGGGAGGGGTGGGGTGAGTCGTGGTTTCTGCGTGCCAGAAACACGCAGGGGAGATTTTGGGGCGCTAACCCCTTTCTATCGTACATCCCAAGTCAAAAATAGAGCCTTGGAAGTCGACAGCCTCCAATGACTTGGATTGCTGGGTGGGTGGGGGCAAATTTGAGCGGTTTTGATCCCTTTATTCTACCAATGGCTTGGCTTTCAGAGTGCGTGTCACATTCATTTTAACCCTTTACCTGCTGTAAACGGCCGAAATCGTCCATTGTAATACACGAAAACTGCCATTCACGATTTTGCTTCAGAAAACTAGCTCACGGTCGTCATTGGAGCGAGCTCGTTCTAATGAGGGTCATAAGCTATGCTTTTTAAGCAAAACATGAACATTTTAGTGTTAATCGCCAATCGCGATACACGAAAACTACCATTCACGTGTTTTGCTTCCGAAAAATAGCTTATGATCGTCACTGGAAAGAGCTCGTTCCAATGAGGGTCATAAGCTATGTTTTTAAGCAACAAATGAAACATTTTAGTTTTTCGATAAATTGCTTATTAAGTGCGCTTGCTACTATAAGGTTATGTAAAGGGTTAAATGAATTTCACTACCCTCCACCCTCACCACTGCCTTCGCTCTGTCTCTATGGTTAATTTATTAATTTTATTTTTTTGCTGTAAAGTACACAGCTTATGGCACTCAGTGGAACCAGATATTTTCCGATGAGTTATCATATTTTAGAATGGAAGGTAAAGATTAGAAAGGAAGACCGAAATTTTAAAACTGGGATTAGGATTTTGAGTAACCCTGAACTGTTTGGGCGAACCTATGTGTCAAAGGTTAAACGAGGGTGTCTACAGGCGAACGACCATAGATTGGTCTCGTGGAAGCCACACATCGTGATGTAACCTCTACTTAAGATGGTATCAGGACAATCGGGCTCTGGACGATTCGTACACTGGACAATCGTACCTTTCCCTGAACAATTCGTACCTTTCCTTTGACAACTCGTACTCCGCCTCTGGACAACTCGTACTCCGCCTCTGGACAACTCGTAGCCCGCTTCTGGACAACTCGTACGCGCCTCTGGACAACTCGTACACTGACTCGAAAAGCATTCATACCTGGAATTGGATACTACATGTAGTTACAATACAGTGTTTTCGTGCAAACAGCGCCTCTAGTGATTTACACCCAACCTTTAATGGAGGATAAAAGTTCCAGGAATTATCCGATTGGTGGAAAATGAACCGAGCTTGAAAGTGTGAATAAAATTTTTAAAGTGCATGTTTTGGAAAAGATATAAAATATTGGTGACTATTGTCTTCTGAAATGTGTGAGAGAAGATTAAAATTGGGTGGGGTAGGTAAAAATATGTCTATTTCATTCAGTGCGAAACTGGACGGGAGTACAGGAAGCTCCAAATTTAAAGGCAAAATTCACATGGCGACCTATATTTTTTCAATATATTTTTTCATGAGATGATAAACTAAATGGATAGATGGTTGTTTTGCTCAAATCAGCTTGATAAGATGGGGAGAGGAGGAAAGATTAGTACTGTCGTCAATAGAAAAAAAACACTGTATTGTAACCATTTGAAAAAATAAGGAAGACTATTCATGAAAATCACATTTGACATTTAATTTTTCAAGAAATATATTACCAACAAAACGAAGATATAACACACAAGCACTCTCGTTGTCTAGGAACCCTTACGATACCCTGGGGCACCCTCTTCTGATATATATGACGACCATCCGTAGCAGTTAGATTTTTTGTTTCGCTTATGGCCTGAGGATTTTTATGTATTTCGCATTCCAACAAATGAAGTACTGGAAATCGCGGAAAATCAATGGCAAACCTACAGAAAAACCTGGGTTGAAATTGAGTCCGAGTCCTTAATTCAATGTGTGATTTCAGTCCGAGTCCTCTTTTCACAGACACTCGTCCCCGTTGAAACTGAAACTACCTTGTGTGTCGCTTCGCCAAATCAATGTGTTTAATTATGGTACAAGTATGTTTTGTGTAGAAATAACGCCTTTTGTGGGGATCAGGTGACGTCGGACCTCGGTAACTTCGGCCCATTTTGGTGACTTCGGACCAAAAATCGTCTGGTGACTTCGGACCTCCCAAAGTTATTTCGGACCAAATGCTCCCTCGAGATGAATGAAAGGTTTTAGCCCGCCGAAGGCGCGCAGAGACGATGTGGGATTTACAAATCATTTGCGACCCGGTTAACCTTATTTTATTTCATTTGGATCACACGGGCTTAGCTTTCCTATTGCCTCAAAAGGGGTCTGAAGGGGTATGCACGCGGTTAGAATTCCCGGCAGTTTACGTTGGAGTGATAGATTGTCAATACTCAATCCCTCAACGCCATTAAGACTATCAGAGAGTGGGCTTTATTCGGTTCCAGCTCGGCGATGGTAGAGGTTTGAGTCCCACCATGGTGGCGAGCCGGAATATAATGTTGTGCGATGGCAAATTTAAGGGAAGAAGAGAAAAGAAAACCAAACAGCAACACCGGTCTGGTTGCGGCCCCGGTATATGACCATAGCGGTTACAAAAAGGAGTGGAGAAAGCTCCAACAGTTTAGTTTTGAAAAAAACGGGAGTCATCCATCAAGCCTTCTAGGAGATAGGATGCCGTTTGTGATTATGAGGTATCTGGTTATCCTTCGGGAATTCCAAATGACCTCCCCCACCCCCCACCGCCCCCCCCCCCAAAAAAAACACCCCCAAAAAACACACTCTCACAGACACACACTATCAAACCCTTAAAAGGGCTGTTAGATCTTTATTCAAATGTTTATTTATATAAAATGTGCACTCGTCCCCAGCCAGACAAGCTTGTTTCAATCCTTGCCTGGTGTTTGGTGGTTTCTTGTGTATGTTGCAGAAAGGTAGGTTGCACCAATTCCTCCTACGCTTTGTCTACCATTTCCATGTGTCTTCTTGATAAGAGTGTTGCAAGAAAATTTGAGAATGTTCAATTAGAAAAGTTATAGGTAGAGAGAAAGATAGGTATCCGCTATTGTATATTGTGACTGTTGTGTGAATGTTGCTATAGATGGGGTAATGGGGTGTATTTCTTCGGAGCCCACTCCCCACACGCAGAGTTGCGAGGCAATCCTCACCGACTCAATCCTAAAAATCTCAATGAGTAGCGAGGCAATCCTCACTGACTCCACACAGTTTAATTCTATTGAGTAATTTTAATTTACTGTGGCTTATTTCGTTCAGCTTCACCATTGATTCACTATCCTGGAGTATGTGGAGGGTTTTGTAATATAGATCTTATTAAACGAATTTCAATCGCGCTTCAGCAGAGTTGCGAGGCAGTCCTCACATACTCTATCCTAAAGTTCTCAATGAGTAGCGAGGCAATCCTCACTGACTCCACGCAATTTAGTTATATTGTATAATTTTTTTTTTTATTTTCTGGAAACTTATTTTGTTTTTCTGTTAAGGGGTCGGTGTTCGTTCAACTCAACCATTAATTCACTATTTTGGAGTCTGTTGAGGGTTTTGTTCTGAAGGTCTTTTAATCGCGTATCAATAGTTTCTATTTTTGCTAGCTCGCGAAGTTCCTTTATCGGTGTCCATTTCGGTTTGCATAGTGCGACACGCAGGGCATAATTTTGAACCATCTGTAGCTTCTGAATGTTGGTTTTGCTCAGGTCACTTGTTACTATGGCACCGTATTCTAGTACCGGACGTATAAATGTTTTGTAGAGCTTGAGAAGCACGTCTTTGTTTGCTCCCCAATTTCTACCTCTGATCATCTTCAGAAAATTGATACGTTTAGTAGCTCTAACCGTAATGGAGTTTACGTGACTGTTTAGACTGAGAGGCGAGGTGTCAGAGGAAGTAATACTTTAAAGCAGCCATAGCTTGGTTTTATGCAAAACTCAAGGCAATACTCGATATCAAACCTAATTTTACGGGTACGGGACAAGTCGCCGTCGGGACAACTCGCCGTCGGACGGCGAGTTGTCCCGATTTTTACGGCGAGTTGTCCCGTTTTTTGTTTTTCAAAAAATGTAATTTATTCTTAATTTATTCTATTGAAATACTGTTAATTTTATCATTTACTTACCTGTAGAGTATTTTTACAAATAAATCCAACCTCCGTGAATTGAAAAAAAAACAGAATTAAATCCATGTTTTATGAAAGTACCAAAGTTGAACTAAACTGTTCATTCAACATTTTCATAAGAATGAGATTGCTGAAAATAAAATCGTCAGCTTTCACATTGTTTTTTTTTTAACAAAGATTAGGGATTGCAGTTTGCTCAATACATTTCTATTCCAGTACAATCCCTGGTAAGTATCACAACACTGTAGGTTTTAGATTTTGAAACAGGCAAATAATTGTTTTGATAAATAAATAAATAAATAAATAAATAAATAAATAAATAAATAAATAAATAACTATTTTATGGTAATTTATGAACCTTTGTTTGCAGACAGAAGCTGAGAATGTGTAATTCGGGGTGCAGGCATCAGATTTGAAACTGACGTCCGATCAAATTATACGAAGATGGCCCAAAAGATACAGAAATATTGGGATGTCAGATCCACCTTCATTGTCTACTGCAGCCTTTTAAAAGAAATGTCCAGCTGTCTATATAAAGTAGTTCTCCCATAATGGATATCAAACATAGGGGCCTACATTTGTACTTCAATCTTTATATATTTTTGTATAAATTATATCTTTTGTGAATTATAGTAATTTTCAAATAATATAGAATTCTATAAATTTATTTTATATCTGAATTCACATGAAAATGGTCTTTTCGGACCATTTTCATGTGAATTCACAGATATAAAATAATTTCCAAAGAACAGGTGCATGCTGTACCCCTTTATCTAAGCACGATCTGTAAAAGAGTAAATTTGCTTGAAAATGTATTAATTATTGTCATTGATTTCAACGAAGTCTGTCACTCTGATTAATCTTGTTATGTTAGTAACTATTATTTTATATGTTATATTATTATATGTTATTTTGAACCTGTCTTGTTATATAAGTCATGAGTATTAATAAAGATAATTTAATCCTCTGCCGCGTGTATCAATTACTACTCCACGGCGACTTATCCCGACGGCGACTTGTCCCGACGGCGACTCGTCCCACCTCGGGTACGGCGAGTTGTCCCGACGGCGAGTTGTCCCGTTCCCAATTTTACAGGTAAAACCATATAATCCCTGAATTCACTTTAATCTTTATGTTACTTAATCTACATTCTTTCTTTTTTCAGTCGGCCACACAAAGCAGTGAAGCGATGGAAGTTGGTCAGTTTGAAATAAATGCAATAAAGTTATAAGGAAACCGTTTATGCAACTTTTTAGCATCCATGCATTTGTGAGGTCTGACGATAATATGAAGCAGATACCGCTTGTGTGCGCTTTTATGTCGGGGAAAAGTAAAAATAAAATATCCCATTCATCGTTTATTGAGGTGGAGTTTTCCACATTTCATAGCGAAACTTTAAGAGAGAAGCCTCGACTCGAGGGGTTCGTTATTTTTTATACAAGTAAAAAGGAACCTCTTTGAAAAGGATGGGCAGTTTCTTCCAAAGGGTCCGAAGTCACTTCCGACGGTCCGAAGTCACTTCCGACGGGTCCGAAGTCACTTTTTTGGTCCGAAGTCACCAAAATGGGCCGAAGTCACTCTGGTCCGAAGTTGCAGTGGTTTGAGTCACTGTAATTCCTTTTGTATGTCACGTGATAATTATCGAGAAACCCAAAACGAGAAAACAACAGAGTCAGAAATATCAAGTTTCAAGTGTTGCAAAAAATAAAAACGTGTTGCCTTTCCTGCTCTTCAAAATAATGATTCCAAATTGAGAGGATACAAAATACCCACCGATTGAATAATGATTTAGAAATTTTTTTTCAGAAGTTCAGTGGAAGTTTTGTTTTGGAGTTCTGAACACCGTAATTATTTATCCCGAATTATCAGGAATGACTTATTATAGTAAGGGGCTATATAAGTAATGGAATTGTGTTTATTTTGAAATTCCCACCTCTGATATTCCTTATATTCAAATGAAATATACACAAATTATACACCAAAATGAAGGTTGGGCGATAGAGAACACGAACAATATATGAAATCAACTCAGACATAGAGTTGACAGCAGGCTCCAATGGTTCCTGAAAGTGTGCTACCGTATTCGTAGCAGAACTGATAATAAAATGATATTTCCTGAGAACAACTTGTGACCAAATGTTCTTCACATATCAAAGAACAAAGCGTGGGCATCAAAATACTTCAGAACACAACGACAGAGCTGCATGGGGTAAATTCTCAAAGTGACTGCTTTGTTTACAGATATTCTTACTTTCGATTTCCGGTCTACGTCATCGGACGGGAAAAGCATCGAAAACAACGTCACCCAAAATCAAATAATGAGAAAGATCCCCTTAATACAGCATACTAACATTATATATAGACTGCAAAGTTGCCATATTCAATGCAAGGTATCATGACACCTGGTGAAATTTCTTAGACCTACGATTTTGTTTTGTATGGAAATGCGTGGTATCGAGTGATTTGCACATGTCCTTTGAACATGGAATCCATCTTCAATAACAAGAAAATACAGTAGTGCTGTGCAAAAAAGGACGATGATAATATGCCAATGCAGTTTTACTGAAAAGACCATCTTTAAAATACTAAGACTGAGCATCACAAATGTACTTTCATGATTCGGACCAGATTTTTATAAAGGACGTTTTGGCCCAGATCTATGGACGATTCGGACCATATTTCTGGCCGATTCGGACCAGATTATTGGACATTTCGAACCATGTTTGTGGACGATTCGGATCAGGTTTCTGGGCAGTTTGCCCAACAGACACACAAGCCAGCACAGACATACACACTTCACAAGACAGCACATACTTGTCTTTTGAATTAAATAGGCCTAGAGCTTTATGTGCCAATTTCAGTAAGCCATTTTCATTAATTTCACTGAAAAAAATACTGACGTACCGGTATTGTTTATAGTTATCACAACAGATAATTCTGCGAGTAATTATGAAACAGCTGATCCTGTGCTTCTGGGTCATGTCAGGGAAGAGGAAAAAAGACGTGACGTCAACACTGACCTGCCTGTTTTTATTTGCAATACATTTTGGGACCGTATACCGAATTTGGTCAAAATCAGTCCAGTAGTTAGCCCGTTTAAAGGGGCGCTCTCATTGCTAGGGAAGTTTCGTGACATTAACATTGACCTGTCTGTTTTCATTTGCAATGCATTTTGGGTCCGTATACCAAATTTGGTCAAAATCGGCTGAGAAGTTAGCCCATTGCTAAGGGGAGCTCTGGTTGCTAGGGAAGTCACGTGACGTCAACATTGACCTGTCTCTTTTTATTTGCAACGCATTTTAGGTCTGTATACCAAATTTGATCAAAATCGGCCCAGTAGTTAGCCTGTTGCTAAGGGGGTGGTCTGGTTTCTAGGGAAGTCATGTGACATCAGCATTGATCTGTCTGTTTTCATTTGCAATGCATTTTGGGTCCATATACAAATTTGGTCAAAATCGGCCCAGTAGTTAGTCCGTTGCTAAGGGGGCACTCTGGTTGCTAGGGAAGTCACGAGACGTAAACTTTGATTTGTCTGTTTTCATTACAATGCATTTTGGGTCCGTATACCGAATTTGGTCCAGACGGATGCGAAGTCGACGTCGAAAATCGTCAGTTCTTTATACTAAGGTTCCGCTCCACAGTTTTCCAGGCATTTCCAAAAATGACCTGCCATACACTCTCTTCAAATGCAAATATTCTGTAACTTAGTTATCTAACCCATACCATGTATTACATTTCCCAAATCCACAAAAAAACATATAACACTATTTGACCAAGTAGAAATAAACAATCTGAATGTGGGTGGAATAATTTATTGTCAAAGGCAAGACTTCAACCTGAAAAATTGCATGAAAAAATGCCGAAACCAGTCATTTTCAGCCACCCAGCAGCCTCAAAAGCAGAATTTTCTCACCGACCTCACCTACCTACCCCTGGAGAAGAGCATCCCCAGATTCCTAAAATGCAAAAAAAAATTTATGTGTTTCTGTTTCATTTTTAGCTTAACTTGACAAAGTCAAGATAAGCTATTGCCATCACAGGTGCAGAAGTCTGTGAGTCTGTTCACATTTTCCTTTAGCACAGGCTACACCCCGTAGTTCTTATCTGATCGTCACGAAATTTCATATGCAGGTTTGGGGGCATGTCTAGATGAGAACATCCCCTTTTGGTCATGATCGGTCAACTAGTATGGCTGCCCGAGCACCCAAAACCCGAAAACCATTAGCACAGTTTACAGGTCGTATTTATAAAGGGATTTCATTGTAACTTGGTAGGATGCCTCTGTATAATGCCTAGATGAGAACGCCCCCTTTTGGTCATGATCTGTCAACAGTGATGGCTGCCCAAGCCCGGAACCCCAAAACGTTTAGCACCGTCTGCAGGTCATATTTAATATGGAGGGATTTCATTGTAACTTGGAAGGATGACTCCGTATGATGTCTAGATGAGAACTTCCCCATTTGGTCGCGATCTGACAACCGTGGCGACTGCCCGAGCCCAAAACCCGAAAACCTTTAGCACAGTCTACAGGTCATATTTATGGAGGGATTTCATTGTAACTTGGTAGGTTGACTTCATATAATGTCTAGATGATAACGTCCCCTTTTGGACATGATTGGGCAACTGTGACAGCTACAGGGGCCCGAAGCCCAAAAACTTTCAGCACAGTCTACAGGTCATATTTAAATAGGGATTTCATTGTAACTTCGCAGGATCACTCCAAATGATGCCCAGATGAGAATGTCCCCTTTTGGTTGCGATCATTCATCCATGATGGCTGCCCGAGCCCAAAGCTCAAAAACATATAGCACAGTCTACAGGTCATGTTTATGAAGGGATTTCATTGAAACTTGGTAGGTTGACTTCATATAATGTCTGGATGAGAACGTCCCCTTTTGGACATGATTGGGCAATTGTGACGACTGCAGGGGCCCGAAGCCCAAAAACCTTTAGCACAGTCTACAAGTCATATTTATGAAGGGATTTCATTGTATCCTGGTAGGATGACTCCAAATAATGTCTAGATGAGAACGTCCCATTTTGGGCGTGATCATTTAGTCTTGATGGCTGTCCGAGCCCAAAAACGTTTAGCATGGTTTGTAGGTCGTATTTATGGAAGAATTTCATTGTAACTTGTTAGGTTGACTCCATATAATGCCAAGATGATGACATCCTCTTTTGGTCATGATTGGTCAACTGTGAGGGGTGCAGGGGTCCGAAGCCCAAAAACCTTGAGCACAGTCTTCAGGTCATATTTATGAAGGGATTTCATTGTAACCTGGTAGGTTGACTTCATATAATGTCTAGATGAGAACGTCCCCTATTGTACGTGATTGGGCAACTGTGACGGCTACTGGGGCCCGAAGCCCGAATACCTTTAGCACAGTCTACAGATCATATTTAGGAAGGGATTTCATTGTAACTTGGAAGGATGACTCCAAATAATGACTAGATGAGAACATCCCCTTTTGGTCGTGATCATTCAGCCTTGATGGCTGTCCGAGCCCAAAGGCCAAAAAAAAAAAAGTTCTGTTTCCGGTAACATGTCAGAAAAAAAGAGGAGTCGGTAGGTCGGCAGATATTTTTTTTTATTATTATTATTTTTTTCTAATTCAACATGTAACACATACCCACATATTACAAAAAAAAAACAAACAACCAGCCCCGTCGTGAAGGTGTTTTCACAGTCCATACTTACTGCCGATACATTTTAACGAGGTAAACGATCTGACATCTTTAAACTAAACCGAAACTTTGCGACCTTGCATTTTAAAAACATAAACTTCGAAAAACGGACCTTGTTTCCAACACAATAAGCTCTGATTAATATTTAAAAAGTCAATCACAAGTCTGTGATCTTAAGCCCACGTGCAGTATTTTTCACTCGGAGAAAAACAAAAACTGTGACAAGACGGGGATTATTCTCAATGGGGAATGGTCGATTGGTACCATGGTCGATTGGTACCACAGTCGATTAGTACCATCGGACAGTCGATTGGCACCAACCGTAAAGTCGATTGGTACCATCTCGAAAGTCGATTGGTACCATCCAAAATGTCGATAGGTACCGTCGGTTCGGTTGATTTGCACCAACCATAAGTCGATTCGCACCACCACAAATGTATGACAATATTCCCCCGTTTGAAATGTAGAAATTATAGTCAAAGGTCATTTTCTCTTGGTGAGTGAGAATATTATCCAAACAGTGGCATTTGTATCGACCATACCTCATTTCAATGAATAAGGCTTTGAGTGAGTGATGTAAACTACAAACGCCACTGTTTTGATAATATTCCCACTTATCAAGAGAAAACAACCTTAGAATATACTTTCTACATTTCGTGGGGTAATGTTGTCATACATTTGTGGTGGTGCAAATCGACCGAACCGACGGTAGCATTCAACTTTTTGGATGGTACCAATCAACTTTCGAGATGGTACCGATCAACTTTCGAGATGGTACCGATCGACTTTACGGCTGGTGCCAATCGACTGTCCGATGGTACCAATCGACCGTGGTACCAATCGACCAAGATTCCTCTCAATACCTAACTTGACGAAGAACCCATCAGCGCAGTACTAGCCTATACGATCGCCTTTTAATATATATTAATTTTTTGCTTCCAAACATTGGTTTATATGACTCCCTCATGAAAACAAGCGTGTCACTCTCGTTTAAATGAGGGGGTCATCAGTGTTCGGAAACAAAAAATAATTTTTTTTGTGTTACAAGTGTCGGCTGCAAACAATGTCATTTGCTGAATACTAGCGCTATGGGTTATGGATCAATAATGTTTGACTTAAAATGTCAGGCCAGGTTTGCCCCAAAACACATTCACTGTGTATTTCATATCTAAATGATCCTTCAAAATAAATCTGCAGACACACGGTTCTTCCTGTGTGCAATATGGCAATCCTACACAGATCCGAATTCACATAGAGACATTCATCCATCAAAGTTTCTACTTCATAAAAAATAGCAGCAACAGCAAACCATCACCTCAGAACCTTTCTTTCCCAAATGCACTTTCAGTGCATTTTGGACAGAAGTGTTCTAGGGTGGCGAGTTCAATGTTTATTCGGGGAATAGTTTTTTACGGGGGAAAATGACAAAACGCGAATTTGACCCGTTGATGATATCAAAATGATAACATTATATCGTCCATGAGAGTCATGGTGCTCTGTGTTTCACAGAGGAAACAAAGAACATTATATCACTCATGTACTATATGCACAGTTGTATGAAAAGAAAGCGCAACAGAAACATTTAAATGATCAGACTAAAATTGTGAAAAGATTATTTACTGTGACGGGGAAGTAGCAGACAGAGATTGTTTGAGAGCTGCATACAAATATTTCGAAACAAAATATAAATATGTAGTTCTAAATAAATTTCAGTCGGCTACTTCACCTACCCAGTGGAATCTATTCAGCCTAATAATAAGGCTCGCATACAAATATTTCAAAACAAAATTAAATTATGCATTTTCCCCAGCACTTGGATTTATACTTTATTTTTGTTTTCGGAATGGTCGCATGCAAATCGCCTTCAGACCCGACTTCTCACACTCTTTGCAAATGGGCAAAACTGTTTTGAATTGCTTTTTCAAGTTTGGATCAATGTTGCTCTCGGGAGCACAACAGTAGCAACATAAGTCGTGCCTACCCACATCGGCACTATAATAGGAAACCTCTATAGCACTTCCGCAAGTCAGTCCCGAACGAACGTGAATTTGTCCATGAAGCCGATCACCGGGTACTGACAAATGAGCACCACAAGAATACTCAAATGAACTTAGCAGTAGAGCCAGGTGAATCTTTTGTCTCTCAGTCAAACGAGTTTTAGAGTAAATAACTCTTGGCTTTCTACATTCGATACACTCGCAAATGAAACGTAAAAATTGATGCGGGAACAGATGTATCTGTCAAGTCGTCAGAGTCAGATGTCTTGGGGGTCGATTGTAAAACAGTTTGTTTTAGGCGTCTATCAATATTTGGAGTTGCTTTGCTGAGTTTTGAAATGGTAGCACTGGGCCTGTCTCTTTCATCCGTGTCAGTTCCATTTAAATCGTCATATGTCTTGAAGTGTTCTTTGTCTTCACCTAATGTCGGGTCTGGGAGCCATTTCATGAGCTCTTGGGGTGTCGTTGCCCCTTCACAACATTCAGGGTTATCACATCTTCGAATCTGAAAATTGTACATTCTTTGTATACAATGAGTATTTAACCAGTCTTGGTAAGATTTCACTTTTTTTGTATGGTGTTTCTGTAACTTTGGCAGATCCAAATCAGGGAAAAGGTCTGCAACTTGCTGTTTAATGTTATCAATGTCTGTGTCAGTTACGGGGTCAATAACATTGAACGGTTTGTCTTTCAGCGCAAGTCGTTTGAAACGACCGCATACTACCTCTTGGACGTCCTCAACGGATTTTGTCCAGGTGTCAAACAGGGCGGGGTTTTTGGACACCTTTTCCCTGATTAGTTTCATGCTCTGACAAGACTTAAATGTTCCATCATCTCCAGAACGCTCCAGAGCACAGTTTTGTAAGCCTAAGTTTAAAATAGACATCACCCGCTCGGCAGGATTCACCCAACTATTTCCAGGTGCACAACGAGCAATGGCCAACATATCCAGTTTCAGTTCTTTAAAAATTGCAATTGATGCGCATTTAACCGACTTGAGTGTATTTCTCTGGTCCGTCCCACCGTCACTGAATTTCAATAGAACCTTTGGACAAGGTGAATCGTCGCTTTTCAATATTTTACAAAGAGTTGCAGCATGTCAAAAGGGGTTGGATGTCTGAAAAACTGAGTCATTTACAAAGACATTAACTTGTCCTGATACAAAGGGTTTCTCCACACTACTAGGGACAGAACATTGCAAGTACACAGATGGTGTAAGACTGGCCTTTGACAGGTCATGATCCGCTGCCACCAGGGTATCCTGACAATGAGCTAGGGTCTTTTTACCCCTGACTCCTGTAGAGACAGGTAAACCGTGTTCGCCTATTGGAATTTTGGCTTTATCGTCACAACAAAACAGTGTGCCATGTTCACCAAGTTCTATTGCTTTACTTTTGAGGTACTTGAACTGCGCTGCACAGTAATGTTGGTCTTGATGACTAGCTCTGAGCTGTCGTAACAGAATTTTGTATTGTACAGGGAACCTACTTGTGAAATTGAGAGCCTCGTGTGTGTAAGCATTTCTTGGGGTGAATTGCAAACGAACAAGTGCTTTAAATGGAATGGGTGTGCCTTCTGGACATTTTTCAGCTGTATTATTGATCAACTCTTTCATGGAGATCCACTGACTCAAATGAAGTTCTCCGTGACGCCTGTCATCCACAGCAGAGATAACCTCAACTTCCAGACGTCAAATTTATCTGACGGCCTGCCTGCATTTAAGTTGCGCAGGTCACTCACAAGTCCAGTATTGCCCAATGCTATCAACTGTAGTCTTTGTTGGGTTACTGGGTGACTAGCGGCAGATGCATCTAACGTCAATTCTTTATATATAAAATCCGCGACAGCTGGTTTTAAAGTACAAATATTGTTTAAAGTGTTTTTGAAATTTGTCTTTTGGGCTCGAGTGTGGTACTCGGGAAGTTTATTTTCTAACTTAGCAATTACATGCATGGGCTTCGCCAAGGATTCCACATTCGTCCCGTCTTCCTCAGATACCTTAGAAGCAAAAACAATTGTCACAACACTCCCACCTGGACAGTAGCGAAATAGGTATATTGGAATTGATAACTGCAGTTCATCGAAATATCGGAGTCTCTGCATTGAGTTTGTAAAAGGGTGATTCAGGTGTTCACCTTCATCAAATATCAACGGCTCATAAATATCCTTTTCTATCAGTGCTGCATCGAAAATTTTGAATTTTTCCTTGACACCAAAAAATAATTTGGGCCTAAACTCGACCGAAATATTCTCCATTACAGTGCGACAAGGATGAACTTGGCTTTGCCTTTGTCCTTGTTCAGAACATTGCTTTTCAATGTAGGTGGCATATTTACTCAAACATTCTGCCAGCGACTGTACATCGTCTTTAAATTTGAGCCATTCGGGACTACTGTTGAAGATGGGTCGCATGCATAATTTGTAAAGACATTCCGAATGACTTGTCAATTGAATCTTATCCATTGGCTTTTCTTTTATTTTTTTCCTTTTAATCTCGTTATATCCCTGAAATTCGTCAAACACGGGAGGCACGGGGATGACATCTTTTTTTTTCAAAGATGCATCGTGTATTGTTGTATGCTGATTGGTTATGTACCAAAGGCTATTTGTTATGGCTTGAAAAATGTAGCCTGACTCTTGTTCAACCGTGCTTTTACTAAAAAGCAAATTTCTTTCTTTACATGTGGCGATGAGACTATTGTACAGTTCATCCTTTCGGTTTATACCCCGGGGTGTTTCACCACAATGCCTTTTCCTTTGGGGGTAACATTTGGTGTCTGTCATCAAAATATCAAATATCACCCTAAAATTTACAGGCCCTCCTTATTTCGAAAGCCTGGCACCGCCACTGGGTAACAAGGGACGAATATTTGGCAGTGGGCTTAAGCAACAGCGTGAAGGTATTCAGCACAAATCCCATTCACTTCTACTGCTTGGAAAACCTGGTGTTCTCTGAGAGCCTAGTTCTTCAGACTTCTAATCTCCTTGTGTTAAGGGCAGATATTTTTTTAGACAACAATATGTATACAGGTTACGGTCAAGATAATTTAATTTTCGGGGGAAACTTCCCCCGAAAATTATCTTGACTGTACCCTGTATATTGTCTGAAAAAAAAATCTCCGGAAAGTTGAATTTTGCTTTATTTTTATTTGATAGATACTCTTCCTTAGTGACAATTCACAGCTTTGAACACACCACCGTTGTGTGCAATTCCATCGAGTACAGCTGTGTAAACTGTAAAATGTTGGCTAGCTTCTAAAGTGAATGTATGCAGCTGGGCTGTGTAGGCCTGGTTTGGGGGTCCAGGCGGAGGCGACGTCCACCAGAAGCTAAAAAGATTCTCGGACATCTTGAGACAGAATCGTAACTCGTTTTTCACGTGATATTAACGATGTAAACATTGTAACTTCAACAAATTTCCAAGATGATTCACATATGAAGTATTCACGCTACACAAACTACGCAATATTTTCGGTATAAAAAAGCCTGTACTGATCACCGTATTGCACGGAAATTAATGATACACTTTCGTCTTGCACCTTTGACAAATCCGACATCCGCGAATGTTAATCTAATTCACATTTTATACTGAAGAATATTTATTTCAACACAAATGTAATTCTTATTTCGTGGAATATGGAAACATCGGGACAGAAATATTTCATCTTGAAGGTAAGTAGTAGAGCATTGGGGAACGCGGATGGGAAAAAAATATTGGAGTCGGCAACAAAATCGGAGGGTCGGTCGGGTTACCGGAAACACAGGATTTTTTTTTTTTGGCCAAAAACCTTTAGCATAGTCTATAGGGCATATTTATGGAAGGATTTCATTGTAACTTCTCAGGTTAACTCCATATAATGCCTAGATGATGGCACCCCTTTTTCTTCATGATTGGTCAACTGTTGACAGCTACAGGTGCCCAAAGCCCGAAAACTTTGAGCACAGTCTACAGGTCATATTTATGAAGGGATTTCATTGTAAATTCATAGGATCACTCCAGATGAGAATGTCCCCTTTTTGGTTGCTGCCATTCAACCATGATGGCTGCCTGAGCTCGAAGCTCAACAACCTTTAGAACAGTCTTCAGGTCATATTTATGAAGGGATTTCATTGTAACTTGGTAGCTTGACTTCATATAATGTCTAGATGGGAACATCCCCTTTTGGACACGATTGGGCAACTGTGATGGCTACAGGGGCCCGAAGCCCAAAAACCTTTAGCACAGTCTACAGGTCATATTTATGAAGGGATTTCATTGTACCTTGGTAGGATGACTCCAAATAATGTCTAGATGAGAACATCCCCTTTTGGTCGCGATCATTCAGCCCTGATGGCTGCCCGAGCCCAAAAACCTTTAGCATCATGGCTACACAGGCCTGTCGTATTTATGAAAGGATTTCATTGTAACTTGTTAGGTTGACTCCATACAATGCCTAGATGATGACATCCTATTTTGGTTATGATTGGTCAGCTGTGACAGCTACAGGGGCCCGAAGCCCAAAAACCTTTACCACAGTCTACTGGTCATATTTATGAAGGGATTTCATTGTAACTTTGTAGGATCACTCCAGATGATGCCCAGATGAGAATGTCCCCTTTTGGTTGCGATCATTCAACCATGATGGCTGTCCGAGCCCAAAATCCTTTAGCACAGTCTACAGGTCATATTTATGAAGGGATTTCATTGTAACTTAGTAGGTTGACTTCATATAATGTCTAGATGAGAATGTCCCCTTTTGGACGCAATTGGGCAACTGTGTTGGCTACAGGGGCCTGAAGCCCAAAAACATTTAGCACCTTTTGGTCGCAATCATTCAGCCTTGATGGCTGCCCAATCCCCAAACCCAAAAACCTTTAGCATAGTCTATAGGTCGTATTTATGAAAGGATTTCATTGTAACTTGTTAGGTTGACTCCATATAATGCCTAGATGATGACATCCTCTTTTGGTCATCTGTGACAGCTTCAGAGGCCCGGAGCCCAAAAACCTTGAGCACAGTCTACATGTCATATATAAGAAGGGATTTCATTGTAACTTCGTAGGATCACTCCGGATTATGCCCAGGTGACAATGCTCCCTTTTGGTCATGATCATTCAACCATGATGGCTTCCCAAGCCCAAAACCCAAAAAACTTTAGTACAGACTACAGGTCGTATTTGTGAAGGGATTTCATTGTAACTTAGTAGAATGACTCTGTATAATGTCGAGATGAGGACTTTCTTTTAGTTGCAATCAGTCTACCATCATGGCTACACAGTCCTGAAGACTGAAAACCTTTAGCACAGTCTACAGGCCATATTTATGAAGGGATTTCAATGTAACTTGATAGGATGACTCGTTTTGGAATAATTTCACTGTAACTTGGTAACTTTCGTTGACATACGGTAACTGTGAGGGCCACATACATTAACTGTGAGGTCATATTAACCCACCCCTCAGCTCTTTAGTACAGTGTACACCTCATGTTACTTTTATTAACAACATAGCATAGCGGGAACAGAAATTAACATATTCCCAATTATCACAATTCTTGTCTTATTTCATAATCCTTTCATAAACATTGAACATTATCCTTTTCATCAAACACAACACACAGACAAGTTAAGCTACAGTGTAATTGACACTTTCATTTAGTTACCTGTCTGGTAACAAACCCGTGTAAAAATTACATTTTAAAAATTAGCCAGTTTTTCGAAATGAAACTGTAGAGCGGAACCTTTTGTGGTATCTCGCTTCATTATCTTCTCTCCATCGTGTCATTGTCAGTGTGGCTCCGGGACATTTTGTCCTGGAACGAGGGACACACTAAAAAGTGTAGTCTGTGTCCACGTCGGAGAAAAAGTGTAGTCGGGAATTAAATTATCATTTTCTCATTTATTTGTTGGTTGTTTTCTATGAAATTTGGAAAGTATACCCAGGGGACGATTCGAAATATATATGCCAAAAGAGAAGTTTGTATGATGTTATTTTACGATGTTAGAAACATTTTCTCTTTCAAACACACCAAAAAGTGTAGCAGACTCTGCGCCATGTTACATGTAGCTAATTAATTGGCTTATGCTGTGTTGGCACTGCAAGGCGGGCTGATTATCCTAGTTCTTTTTATGATTATGAGGAGATTAGTGGGGTGTACATGAAAGAAACGATTAATTTAATTTTCAGTATTTTATTGGATAATTACAGGACATAATGGATATAGCATAACTCAAAGATATAGAGATACTGCACAAACATGAACAAATAACAAACGTATATATGAAAAGCAAATGTAAATTTAGTTGGTATGTCGTTCCGGGTGTTTTGTGGTTGGATTCACCCAGCGACAGTAGATAAAAGGGGTCGATCGTGTTATAAACCCAGCCAAAATAAGCACAAGAATTTTTTTCGCCTGCTTATTAAAAATCCAACATTTGACATCATTTCTTGGGAAGGTCTCAAGCATGGAGACCTATCTAACAAATGATGTCAAGTGTTGTGATTACCAACAACTTTCGGGAAAATTTAGGATAAACACATTGTCAACTAGCAAAGTTTCAGCTCATGGACCATCAGGTGTGAACCGATGATCCATGAGCTTGAAGATGAGGAATTTAACGGTGAGGCTCGAATCGGGGTAGTCCAGCTGAACCAGGCGTTGACCACATCACACACAATCCGCTCAGGCTGAAGATGATCTATTTTCAGGACGATTAAATGAATTCGATCGTATGATGGTAGAATTTTTCTACTCTTTCCGATGTCTTTTTTTCTCTTCATGTTTTCCTTTTTCTTCTCTATCTGCATCTCTGTTTCTTTTCTTCTTTCTTACTAGGGGAAGGCAGGATGACAGCCAATCTGGCTATGCCTTCCCCTGTCGGTATACAGACATCTTTACACAGACACAGAAATGGAATTTTATGCTTTTTGCCATGTATATTGTAAACATATATATTATAAATACATGCATTATATGTAAATTGTGTTGTATATATGTGCACTGACGAATAAAATATATCTGAGCTGAAACTTTCCTAAGTGTTAATTTTGTTTCTTAAAAAAGAAAACATTCTCATCGAGTGGAAAAAACACTTATTACATTGTGTTCAGTTTAACATGTAAAGAATGTTACAGTAACACCCGACTGTGGAGGGTGGATTACAACTAAATGTGTGCATGTGTGGTGGGGGGTTGACTTTCTATCAGGCAATTTTGTACAATTCTCTACAAAGAAAGCACATGGAATAAAATTTCAGCCCAAGGACCACTGAATACAACATAAATTGATAAAAATACATGTCACAAACAAGAACAAATAACATAAATGAAAGACAAAGCACACAGAGAAGTTTGTACAATGTTAGAAGATCAGCGGCAGATCTTACAAACACATTAAAAGTGTATATATAGCGATGCAGCACAGACATGAACAAATAACAAACATGTATATGAAAAACAAATGTAAATTTAGTTGGCATGTCATTGTGAGCATTGTGGTTGGACACGCCTGAGACAGAAGATGAAAGATTTCGATCGTATTTTTAAACCAGCCGAAATGAGCACAAACTTTTGGGGACATACACAGCATAAACTCGATCACATAAAACACTTATTCCAAATTTGAAATTCCAGAAGGATAACTAGATACCCCATATCTCACACACATGATCCTATCTCCCTGAAGGCTTGATGGTTGAATCCCAGTTATTCAAAACTATACTGATGGAGCTTTCTCCACAGCTTTTTAGCTCACCTGACTTTCAGTCAGGAGAGCTATAGTGATAACTCACCGTTTGTCGTCCGTGAACATGGTGTTTGCATCTTCTCCTCCCAAACCGCTGAACCAATGTAATTGATATTTGAGATACTACTTTGTTATGTCATCGCAATTTGATTTTGTTCAAATCAAGTTGCCTCGTCCCTCGGTAGTGCCACGCCCAAAAAGTGTACTTAAATCTTAAAAAATCTTCTTCTCATGAATCGGCAGTAGCAGAGACTTGATATTTGGTGTGCTGCTTCCTTTTGAGGTGTAGACTCAGATTTGTTCAAGAGAAGTTCAAGGAGCTATATTTGCCTTTGTTATGGGAGGGGCAAGAATTTTTGCCCCGCCCAAAATTTCTATTTTCCAAACTGAGAGGCAGATTTGGACCAAATTTGATATGAGGGCTTATTGGGTCATAAGTACTTAATTTATGCCCAAATGTTTTCCCTGTCACTCCATGGGAACCGCAGGAGCTAAAAATAGAAAAAAAATTAAAACACCCATATCTCCTACTACACGGCACTGAGAATTCTTATTTGGTGTGAAGCTTCCTTAGTACCAACAGAATGGAATGGTAAAAAAAAAATTGCTATCAGTTTTATCATGGGGTACTTTTTTGGAACTTTGAAAAAGTACTGAGTCAGCATTTTTTAACACTGTTGGTAATTGGAAAAACATTTAAGACCACTTTTCTCCCAAACCACTGCTCCAAAAGCTTTCAAATTTCACATATAACATCTTTGGAAGATTGTTTCACATATTTATTGAAATCAAATCCCTGGGTCCATATTTGGGCTCTCTATGGGAGCCCAAATGTTTAAATTAGTGTAGTATGAGGAATATTCTTTAAAAATCTTCTTCAGATCTACTAATCAGAATCTTTTGATATTTGGTATGCAGTATGCTTGGGGGGGGGGGGGGGGGGGGGAGAGATTCTAGTTTGTTTGTTCAACTTCAAGCCATGTCCCTGGGTTCATATTTGGGCTCACTGTGGGAGCCCGAATTATAACTTAGTTCAAAATGAGGAATGTTCTTTAAAAATCTTCTTCTTCAGATCCAGCAGTCAGAATGTTTTGATATTTGGTGTGCAGCATCCTTGGGGGGGGGGGGGGGGGGGGGAGGGGGGAGGGATCTTCTTCAGATTCAGCAGTTGGAATGTTTTGATATTTGGCATGCAGCATCCTTAGGGGGGTGAGATTCAAGTTTGTTCAAGGCAAGTCCCTGGGTTCATATTTGGGCTTACTGTGGGAGCCTGAATGATAACTTAGTTCAAAATGAGGAATTTTCTTTAAAAATCTTCTTCTTGAGATCCAGCAGTCGGAATATTTTGATATTTGATGTGCAGCATCCTTAGGGGGGTAAGATTCAAGTTTGTTAAAGCCAAGTCCCTCGGTTCATATTTAGGCTCCCTGTGGGAGCCTGAATTATAACTTAGCTCAATATGAGGAATATTCTTTAAAAATCTTTTTTTTAAGATCCACTGGTCAGAATCTTTGGATATTTGGTGTAAGATTTTCTTAGGAGGTGCAGATGCAGCTTCTTGAAATCAATTCCCTGGGTTGATATTTAGTCTACCTTGTCAGGTGAGCGCCCTCAGGCCCCCTGGGGCCTCTTGTTTATATACCGGGGCCGCTACCAAACCGGCGTTGCTGTTTGGTTTTCTTTTCTTCTCTTCTCTTCAATTTGTCATTTCACAACAGTTGGTTCGCCCTGGTGTGGCGGGACTCAAACTTCTACCATCGCTAAGCCCAAACCAACGGGAGCCCTCTCTGTCTCTCTCGATCTCTCTTGGAGTCTCCATGGTGTTGAGACATTGATCATTGACAATCTATCTGTCCCAATTTATACTACAGGAAACAGTAACCGCGCTCTCACCCCTTCGGTCCTCACACGAGGCAATAGGAAAGCTAGGTCTATGTGACGCAAGTAAATTAAAATAAAGTTAACCGGATCGCAAGGGATTTTGAAATCCCACATCGTCCCTGTGTGCCTTCGGTGTGCTGAAATCTTTCATTCATTCATTCATCACAGCTGATTTGTGAAACAGAGAGTGAGATTGGGAGGGTGCACGAGAGAGAGAGGGGGAGGGGGGTAGAATTTGAATGTGTAACTACCACCATGGACATTTAACATAATCTTATGTGAAATAATCTTCTTTGTCTTGCAATCAATGTTGCTTATTCCAGCTTGTCTGCTTCGGATTTTGTTTCGAACCGGTTTTATGCTCATGAGGTTCGTGCCATTTCTACATCCTGGGCGTTCTCCAATTCTGTTTCGCTCTGGGATGTTATGAATGTGGCTTACTGGAGAATGCTTCTACCTTCTCCTCCTTGTATCTCCGCCACATACAGCAGCAGTCTGAGGACC
This sequence comes from Pictodentalium vernedei, assembly GCA_031216915.1. Classification (NCBI taxonomy): domain Eukaryota; kingdom Metazoa; phylum Mollusca; class Scaphopoda; order Dentaliida; family Dentaliidae; genus Pictodentalium; species Pictodentalium vernedei. The sequence goes on along the minus strand of CM062292.1, from coordinate 340,409,537 downwards.
TTTTTTCTTTAGGCCCTCTCGTTGCTGCTCAGGCTGTTGTGCACCCTCGTTAAATTTGTTTTTATCGGGTTTGTGCTCTGCTCAGCCTTGTTCTTTTCAGGTGCCTTCTCTCTTTCTTCGTTACAGGTTTTCTCTATTATTCTCTGCCCTCCTTGAATTTCTTTCTGCTGCTCTTGTTGGTATTGGTTATGTGATTCACCTCCTCCTATTGTTTATTCAGCCAATTGTAAACAATTGTGAGTAGGTTGAGAAGAAATTAAAATTTTTTAGTAAATTTTGTTTCTTAACATACCTACCACAATTGTTTACCGGAGGCCCACCCTCCTTGGGGTTATCTTTGTTATCGATGCCTCCCTGCTAAATCACAAACTTCTCATTGGCGGAAATACGGAATTGATGTCACGGTTGTTGCATATTCGCTCGGTAAATGCAAGAGGTTTGCAAAGAAAGTACCTGTAATGTTGAGTGCCGGCCTCGCTCGAACCTTTTTCGATCTTTTTCATGCTTTTGCACTCTTTCATTTTTCCAACTTGTTTGGAAAAGTTTCTTAGCTTGAGTTAGTTCTGAAGTAGGGCTTGCACTTACATTACAGCCAATTGTAAACAATTGTGGTAGGTATGTTAAGAAACAAAATTTACTAAAAATTTTTAATATTAACCTTTATTGTGTTTGAATAGCCATTTGTTGTGACAGGTTTTTTTCCCACCATGTTTTGTGTCAACTTCAATAATTAGTTAACAAATAGAACATTTTTTTATTGGTGAATTAAATCTTACAAGTTTATACCTCTATTTTATTACATGTGGTAAGTAAACATTAACCAAATAATGAAGTAAACAATAGAATAAATGAGTAAAAAATGATTAGTAAATGAGTAAAAAAAATAGAATAATTAAATAAAATAATAATCTTAACAAAAAATGTTGGGACAAATCGTCCAGATATTTGGGACAAATCATCCCTGCTGTCATTTTGGGACGAAATGTCCTGGACGAATCGTCCCAGGACGAACTGGTTTTGGGACGAAATGTCCCATAACTATCAGTGTAAGTGCCTGTGGGGGCCCTTATTAAAAAAGTACTAAAGTAATTCTATAGTACACAAGTACTATATTATTTTGGACAGTACTTTTACTATAGTATCAGTATTACGGTATTATTATAGTATTACTGTGGTAGTAACTGGTACTACAGTAAACTTACTAGGGTAATACTATAGTATTACTAGGGCTTCACAGTATTTCATCTAAACTGGGTATTTTTTTTTAATGTCGATACTGTACCAAATTAATTTCAACTCCCTCGATATACCGACCTTCACGGTATCATCGATTAGAAATGCTGGTATCCTCAAATTAATGATAAACTTAACTTTTTTGACTTGAATTTCATCTAAATTCATCAAACGCACAAAAATGGGAAATATGAAGCATGTAAAGCTAGCCAGTCATTTTGAGGGATCTTCCACAGGCTGCCTGCCATAAATGATTGATTGATTCTTCTAATACTGATTGATGAACTGCACAAAGTGTTTAGATTAATAAACACGCCTCTTCTATTCAGTTCTATTCGAAACAGATCGGTGGCTTACTCCCCCACGTTATAATTGGTTGTAATAAAATCAAAAGAAGTGCTGCAGTACTGACTTTTGGTCAGTGTTTGTGTAGTACTTTGCTGTAGAAATATGCCATATGAATGTTTAGCGATTTGGTCAGTGATTAATATATACAAACAATGGGAAGAGTTGTTAAGGTTAATGTGTATCATTAGAATAGTAACCCGGAGGTCCATTGGCAGAAACATTGCATGTGTTTGCTATGAGTAACCAGGAGAACCTTCCGTGCTTTGGATGCCATTCGATATGGCAATTGCAAATAATTCCAACGTGCAATTAAGCCTACATAAGCGCACTATTCATGACAGGACTTCTAGTTTTTACTGTACTATGTATTGCAAATTGGAATACTGTGAAGCCCTAAGTATTACTATAGTACAGTATATTGCTGGGTTGGCTGGGTTCAATTGATTTAAATCACTCATTATCACTGATTTAAATCATGATTTAAATCAATGATTTTTTTTTTTTAAAATCATTGAATTCAAATAAAAAATTTACAAATATTCAGAAATATTTTCAAAACAACTTGGAAATGAGCTGAAAAAGGATGAAATGCATATTAACTGTTGAAATACAGTTGTTAGCCCTTTCTTATGGCAGTTGGAACTAATCTATAGAGTGGGAAGATATACATCCCACTGTGTCTTGGCTGCTGGAACATGTTGTAGGGAAGTTAAATGTTCCCGAATCTTTTATAAGTTTATATAATTTCCAGCTAACATGAATAAAACTATATTTAAGTGAACATAGATTTTAAACCATATATATCATAATCTTTCAATGAACCCATCAAAAATACGAAATCAACTCCAAGATTAACGATCAGTAATTTTACTGATTTAAGTATCAAAAGTATCAAAAATGTTTTTCAAGAAGTCATCTTCCATCCAGCAATGCTATAACACTGAGAAAACACAAGTTTCAATGATTCCTCTCTATTTCCATCTATGCCAAATGTCTATCCTGTGCCAAATATATTCTGGAATTCTTCCCCTCCTACCACCTTAAAGACTGAAATGGTTAACACAAGTAAATGTTTTAGTATCAGTTATTTGTGTCCATTATTTGGGTAGCCATTGATGCAAACTCCTGCCAATACACTCAGTTTCTTTTATCTAAAGGAATCATGTGAGAAAAAGTAGCCTCTGGTGAATAATTTATAGTATGGAAATAAAAATCATATAAATCAATTTAAATCAAAAAAATCTGATTTAAATAAAAAAAATCGATTTTTTAAATTTTTTTTTAAAAAATCAAAAAAATCACTAACCCTGGTATATTGTTACTATAGTAAAAAAAATCTGATTTATATAAAAAAAATCGATTTTTTTTTATTTTAAAAAAAAAATTTAAAAAATCACCAACCCTGGTATATTGTTACTATAGTACAAGATACTATAGTATTACTGATACTATAGTACAGTATACTCTTGTAGAATTACGATGAATATACTAGGGTAATACAAACTTGTAAATCTCAGATTTTCATGACAAATTTCCAATCTCCATGATTTTTCATGAGAGAAATTTCATGATTTTCCAGGACTTCCAATAAAAAGGTAGTTCCTCATTCATACCAAACCTTGACAAAATGCTTAATTATATATCATCCCTTGAGACCATAAGTAAAGGTACCAACTGCAATGCTACCGCATCAGAGTTGGCGGCTTTATGCTCTCAAATATAGTAACAAGGAATCAGCCATTTAACTCTTTACCTAACGTAACGGCCAAAACTGGCCAGCGTTATTCGCAAAAATCGCCAATTAATTTTCATTATTTTTGTCATTTTTTGTCTCAAAAACATAGGTTATGACCCCTCGTTGGAACGAGCTCGTCGAGCTTGTTCCAACGAGGGTCATAACCTATATTTTTATACTGTACCAATGACCCAGACATAGCTGGTGCTAACTCTTAAAATATAGGGCCAAACACAAATTTTGCCCCCCAATCCCCAAAATTTGCATCTAAAACCAAAGAAAACATGTCCTGAATGGCCCTCCATACTTCACCTCTACTGCTCATGCGCAGTGTCAAGGACGTCCCGAAATTGGCGCCATTAATCATTTTCTTAGTTTGGCCCTTCATCAGTTAACATCTGACTGATCTTTGTGCTTGTAAATCTCAGTTTAAATGATGCCAGACACAAAAATATGAGTGAAATGGTGATTCTAAGGAGGATATAGAAGGAGGAGAGGAAAAATGAGTGACAGAAAATAATCAGGGCTGTAACTTAAAATTTTTTTGGATCAAATTATGTTAAGTTACCTATTTTCGAGGCAACTGCCTGTTGTGGTCATTCTTGTTATCAAGATTACACTGCTTATTCAGTGTTTTCCTCTCTCCCTTTCCTTTAAGTCCCCTCTTGCTATTCTCCCATGCTTTTGGCATATTTTCTGTAATATTATTACTAAAATTTCTTGGGAGTTTTAGCTGGATAACAGAATGTATTCTGTTCTTTTCCCCTTGTTTACGTCTTCACCTATGGGTGGTTAGGCATAGTGTTCTGCATCTACCATCTGATGTTCTGCAGTTTCTTCCCTGGAAGTCTCTGTTTTGCATCAGATAGTGTATTATTGGTAAATGATTTCGGGCCAGGGTGCCTGGAGTCTTGATCTGGTGTTTTTACACTTATTGTTTACATTTCCAACAGCCCTCTGTATGAGGGGGGATTTCTTGAAAATAATATCTTGATGTTAATTTAATCATAACTAGACACATTATTATTGTTCGTAAGTGTTGCATAAATTGTTTAAAATATTTTTAGAATTTTTGTCCACACTTAGACTTGGGATCCATTGGGGCTCAACGTTACTTTTCAGAAACTTGGGCTGTTCTGAAAAAATATTTTTTCAAAAGTTTTTGATTCAATTATTTTTTCTATGTTAATGGATCTTGTTATTATGTATTTTGATTGCAGGGGTTGGTGCGAGTACTAGGACTTTGTTTTCTTTTCACATTGAAAGGATATTGTTCAATTGTAATAAGAGGAAATCTTCCTCTGACTTTCATAATCATTGTATAATGTAGTCAGTGTACTTGCACTAACTCCTGTTATGTATGTGTTGATTACGATGACAACATGGGAAGCGTGTGTCACGGTATGTTAGTGGGGAATTGGCCATTCCGGTCCTTTCCCCGCAGGGTCACTCTACTTCAGGGACCAGCCGTGAGGGCGACTAGGGCGATTAAGTCGCCCTTCTAAGCCCAAAGTCGCCTAGAAAAATAGTCGGGGCGATTACAAGTCGCCCTCTAAAAATTGGCCAAAATGAGAAAAGGCTGAACTGAGTGATGCGAGGTTTACATGAAAACGAGTATTTTCAAAAATCGAATGTGCTCGAGTGTGATAAATAGGCATTTTAATTCGTCAAATAAACGTCCATTTATTTGAAATCACACGACAAGCAATTGTCCATTGTCGCTTTTGGCGGATTTTTTTATTTCTATTTTGTTGCGTTCCAGTTGGAGCTTCAAGTGTCGAAACGAAAATAGGTGACTTACGCGACTCAACAAACGACCCAGTTTGAAAGTAGGTTACGTCGCTTAGGATGCCGAAAATGTATACACAATGGACGTATTTTATAACACATTATTTTCATTTCGATTTTCTGACGACTGTTAACTGTTGGGCTGTCTATTCCCAGAAAAACACGAATGGAATTGAAACACATGAAAAAAAACGTTAGTGATGTTAAGAAAAGCTTTGTACAGGACACAAGTGTGCATGGGGACGATCTTGAAAAAGGGTCCTCCTAAACATCGGAATGACATGAAATGACGCGGAATGACACCGGAATGCCATAAAAATGATGCGGAATGACATTTCTTTTACAAAATACTCGACCCCAGAATGTATTTTGTTTATTAACTAACAAAGTACCTCCCAAGCAACCTTCTTACATCTGGTCCTGTTCACACTTTCAGACTTAGGAAATTATTAGCTTAGTAGACTTTGTTGAAAGGCAACCACAGGAGGGTGATGGGGGATTGGCACGAAGAAGAGGTGAGGGGTCATGAAGGAGAAGGTAGCAGTGAGGGATTTTCAGTCAATAATTACATTGTGATTTTTTTAACCTGGCACAGATGCATCATAGACAACTGGACCTGGATTATTTGTACGTTAATGGAGGACCATAAATTGAAAATATGAAGGGGCGGCGGGGGTGGTACATGAATATTCTTAATTTTCCCCACTTGCCTATGAAGTCTCCCTACATGACTCTGCAGTCTCCCTATTTTTTCTGGAGGGAGACTTGAAGTCTCCCTAAAATTCCCCCCTAGGCTGGTCCCTGCTCTACTTTATCAATCTCTATTTCAGACGATCATGATCAGGGTGATGTATCCGTGATGTCTTCCAAAAAGTGTGCCTCCGTCGTCACAATTAATGTAGAGCTAGCGGAAAAGTGCTCAGGTAATACGTCAATTGCCTAAGAGGACCCTAGTAGGTTCGACGGCCTTTGACGTCCGCTAGCTCGCCTGGTGTAGCGTCCATTCATCGAATGGTTCGGCAGCTGGGTTCGTCCGTTGCGGTCTAGAAAGGAGTTTTGGGTGATGCGAGCACTATAAACATCCATGTGCACACCCAGTGATGGCGGATTAGAGGGTAGAATGGAGGAAGCCTTTTAGTCCGGTTCATAGCTCGTCCAGGCCCATCCGGGCTGCGAGCGAAAGAGGCCCCTCTCTCGTACATCAACATCTGGCCCCAGATGTTGTGGTACAAAATGTATCGCATTCGGAGCATACGTCCGCCGCTCGGGACGCTCCGTTATATAGACAGTCCGGAGAGACTGTCAATAAGGCTTCCTCATTCTCATGGCAGAGCACACGACCGCACCTTGGCTACGTGACCTCCGATATCCAGTCAACTTCGCCAATCAGAGAATCCTCGGCGACCAGGTCGCGCCATCCGATAACCAGGGACACGAGGCCTGCAGACTCCGGACGTTCGCATAAGAAAGTATGCGGGAGTCAACGTACTCGGAGCTTCCAGCGGCAAAGCATCGTAAGACTGCTTCTGCACAGGCCTCGGTGACGGACGTGCTATCCCAAATAGCACTGCTTATCGCAGCATCCCAGCAAGGACAGAATCTCTGTCGCATAATATAATATCCGGCGACGCTGGGTTGGGACGCTCCGCGGAAGCATCAGGTGCGGACGTCCAAAAATTTCATACGGTCCGACGGGATGCCGAAAGGGATTCGGAGGTTTTCGAGCTTTCCCTTTCGGAATAACATAAGCTGCTGTATATGTCATCCGACTTCTTCTAGAGGTTCTTCGTCGGACCAGAATGCTGCGATGCCGGATAAGAAACTGATAGCGTCGGTGGACTTAGAAATTTTTGGTTCGGTTCAGGGACATCGTCCCTCAGTTCCGACACAGTCCAATAATGTCTCAGATACGTTCGATTTATTGAACGACGCTATATATATTTTTTATATGCTTGCTATGTACAAGCATATCTGGTTTCTTGTTCGCAAAATTACTGAGATGTTTTTCAATAGTGTGCCTCTGTCGTTATAGCTAATGAAGAGCTAGCGGCAATTAGTGCTCATGGATTACGTCAATCTCCTAAGAGGTCCCTAGTAGGATCGACGGAGTTGACATTCGCTAGCTCACCCGGTGTAGCGTCCATTCATCGAATGGTTCGGCAGTCGGGTTCGTCCGTTGCGGTCTAGGATGGAGATTTGGGTGATGCGAGCACTATAATAGACTTTAGTACACACCCAGTGACGACGGATTAGAGGAGAGATCGGAGGAAGTCTGTTAGTCTGGTTCCTAGCTTGTCCGGTCCGTCCGGGCGGCGAGCGAGAGAGATCCCTCTCTCGTGCAACAATATATGGGACCGGATGTTGCGGTGCAGACATTTCACCTTCGGAGCGTATGTCCGCCACTCCGGACGCTCCGTTATATAGACAGTCCGAGTGACTGTCGATAATGCTTCCTCATCCTCACAGCAGCGCACACGACCGCACATTGGCCACGTGACCTTGAATATCCGGCCAGCTTCGGCTTTCAGTGATTCCATGCCGAACAGGTCACGCCATCCGGTAGCCAAGGGACACGAGGCCTGCACACTCCGGTCGCTCGCATAATAGAAGTATGCACGGGGTAACGAACACGGAGCTTCCAGCGGCAATGCATCGTAAGACCGCTTCTCCACAGGCCTCAGTGATGGACGTGCTATCCAAAATAGCACAGCTTATCGTAGCATCCCAGCAAACGACAGATTCTCGGTCGGATCAGGAATAATCCGACAGCGCTGGGTCGGTACGCTCCGCTGTTGCATCAGGTACGGACGACCGAATATTTCATAGGGTCCGACAGGATGGCGAAAGGTATTCGGATGATTTCGAGCTTTTCCTTTCGGAACAACAGAAGCTGCCATACATTTCTTCCGGCATTATCTTCCAGAGGTTGTTCCGTCGGACTACATTGCTGCGATGCTGGATAAGAGACTATAGCGTCATTGGACACAGAGTTTTGGATCGGTTCAGGGACATTGTCCCTGAGTTGCCGACGCAGTCCAATAATGTCTTTAGAACATTTGAATTATTGAACGACGCTATATATATATAAGCTTGCTATCAACATGCTAGTATAGTTTCTTGTCCGCAATGCTCTATTCTGCCTTTCGTAAATTCTAGGGAATAATTGTTTATTGGCAGAACTGGGCTTACCGAGAGTTCCTTTGCGTCTTAGACGGCGAGACTGAAGACTGCTAATTATCTTTTTCGCCGTCTATGTCAATTCCAACCACGATGTTGGGAAACGACAATGATGTATAATAGACTTAACTTAGACGCTTTATCATACGTATACCACCTTACTGAGACGTTTATCATTACGTCTTCAACAGAAAGAATTCCAGGATATGATCCTCAATGAGATTTCTTTCAGGGGCAGTAGTTTTTCCACGAAAAACTCCGCCCTTCAGTGGCAATCTGGAGTTGGTTAGACGTGATGCAACCCTAGCTACATCCACACGCATGGATAGTAAGGTGAAGAACTCTCTCAGAGTCGCTTTGGTCTCGAGAAGCTTCTCTTCGACGGCAACCTTTCAGCAATCTTGAATTGCTCGATATACACGTTCTCTTGTTTATCAAGCGTAACAAGAGATTCAGACGTGGGCAAACATTCGGTGGTTGACTCAGAGAGTTCCACTGTAGTTGCCGAATCTGAGTTTTTCGATTATGACGGATGTCAGTCAAACAGGTTGGGACACAATTCTGATCCCAACGGATTCGAAGTGCCAGGGTCTTTGGGTTCCGCAGTTTTTAGGCAAGCTCCTTACTTCCATGGAAGAATATTATGTTGGCTTGCACTACGTCATTGGATGAATTTTATTCAGAAACGCATGTTCAATCCTGTCCGATAATACGACAGTAGTTGCGTATATCCGGAACCAGGGAGGCACTCATTCGGTTCCGTTATTAATTTTAACGGAATGAATCCTTCTGTTTGTTATAGAACACCAAGTTCTGTTTCGGTTCATCATATTCTCGGTTGTCAAATCGTATTAGCAGACTCCCTTTCACGTAAGGGTCGTTTGTTGCCTGTCGGAATGGACTATCAACAAACAAGTATTCAATCAGATTTGCTATCAATGGGAGCGCCCAGTGATAATTTATTTGCGACACAACTCTCCAATCAATTGTAGACGTATGTGTCACCGTGTCCGGATCCCTGAGCATATGTAGTTAACGCTCTATCGATCTAGTAGGACGCTACAATAGGATATGCGTATCCTCCATCGCTGTTGATTCAGCAAGTATTGCTAGAATTATTCATTCACAATACAATTCTGTTGGTAGCATCTCTGTCCCACAGAGACGGTGGATAATTTACTTAGATGTCTACTGTGGGACTTACCGCAGAAACTTCCTCCACCAGAGGATCTTTTTTCGCTGGGGAAATCATGTCAACTTTATCACAACCCGCAAGGTCTCAACCTTCATGTATTCCGTTGTGCGGTCCTTCTTGCATAGCAAGCACTGTATAGGACCAGCAGTGGACGTGATTCCTAACTGTAAAGGGACCTCCTCTTCGCTATACTATGAGGCTAACGTGGAGGGTCTTCCGTCGTTGGTGTAGGGATCTTTATGTTGATATTTTTGATTCCTCCATACCAGACATTGCAAACTTTCTAGTATACTTGTTTAACGAGATCAACTGCAGCCAGTTACTTTTATAGGTTATAGGTCTATGTTATCTGATACCTATGCACACCATGATAGTTTACAATGGAGCCTAATGTCTCTTTATCTAAGTTAGTGTGAAACTTTTCAGTAAGAGACCTAGAATCGTTAGATTAATTCCTATTCGGAATTTAGCTTGGGTTCTTATTAACTAAAGAATCCATTTGAATCCTTGAGACAGCAGTTTCAAATTCTGGTCTTTTAAGGCAGCGATTCTCTTAGCCTTCTCTTCTGCTGAAGAGTCAGTGAGCTTCATGCACTATCGGCGGACGATTCTCACTTTCGTAGTATCGGGAACTCTATTACCTTTACTACTAATGTTGTATTTTTGGTTAAGAATCAGGCTCCTAATGATATCCGGAACCTATTGTTTTTAAGGTCCTTCCGTCTTCGAGCGGGCATAGGCCTTTACTCTGTCCGGATAGACCTTTATGTATTTATTAACAGATCTCAGTTTATCAGTAGGACGTAAAGCTTCTTCTGGCTCTGATGCCTAATAGAAGGGTCATTACGGTCCATTCTATTACTTAATACATTCAGTTATCTATCGGTACTGCTTAGGATAATCTATCCTTAACTCAGCAGTTTGTGCTTAAGATTTCGGCTCATGAAGTAAGAGCTCTTCTACATCTTGGGCTGACGTATAGTTTTGCTATTATAGATTTAATAGGCTGCATATTGGTCTCAACCATCCACATTCACAAATTTTTATCTCAGAAATATTGTATCCATTTCTGGAGACCTGTATTGTTTAGGTCCATTATCAGCTGCTCAGAAAGTCGATCACTTAACAATTGCAACTATAGCTATTTAGGCTTTATGTTCCGGCAGTGACTCCGTCCTGCTGCCCTCTTCGCTCTGGGCTATTTGACCCAGGGCAGAAAAAGGGTGAGGGGGGGGGGAGGGTGTTCCCTTGGGTCACCTGTTTTTATTATGAAAACAAGGGGATACCTCCTCCGGAGTTAGTATTTCTGAGCTGTTACTCGGATGGTTTCTTAAGTGAAAGTTATGTTTTTTAATTCATTCATGTCATAGTTTTAAAGTATAGCAATTGTATATGTCATGTGTCAAACGGATGTTATTATACTATCCTCGGATACTTTTTAAAGAGTATAAAGAGTCTCAATTCTTTGGACTAACTTTATTTATTGGCTTACTTTAAATATAATTAGTATACGAATTATACTGGATATTAATAGAGAACATGGATGTTATCATGCTCAATTATAAAGGTATTGTGTCTTTCTAATTTGTCATAAATAAGAAAGATACACGTGAAGCCTATTTCTCCTTTTCTCCTACAGGAGATGACTCTATTTATATAGTTGAGCTTATTGGATTCTCCTCTATGTCCTGGGCCCTCCAGCCTTTTTACTATTCAGCTATGTCTGGGTCATTGGTACAGTATAAAAATCTTAAAAAATTTATAGTAATTTATATATTTTTTATACTTACCAATGACCCAGACGGGGATGGCCCTCCCAGGAGTTGGGAACTCATACCTCCCCGCTGAGGACATAGCGCTTACCAGGCACTATTGGTAAGAATGATTAATGACGCCAATTTCGGGACATCCTTGACACTGCGCATGCGCAGTAGAGGTGAAGTATGGAGGGCCATTCAGGACATGTTTTCTTTGGTTTTAGATGCAAATTTTGGGGATTGGGGGGCAAAATTTGTGTTTGGCCCTATATTTTAAGAGTTAGCACCAGCTATGTCTGGGTCATTGGTAAGTATAAAAAATATATAAATTACTATAAATTTTTTAAGGTTTTTGAGACAAAAAATGAAAAAAATTAGTTATTCAAGAATTATTTTTGCAAGTGTCGTCTGCTTTTCAGGTTAGGTAAAGGGTTAAAAAGAAATCGAATGTACATGTATCAACAGAAGAAGATGTTTGTGAAGTGAGAAAATTGAGAGAATTGAGCCTACTATCAAAGTTACAGAGGGCAAAATAAACAACTTTTTAAGCTGCAGTCAGCTTTATAAGAAATCCATGACATGACATTCAATTCCATTAATTTCCAGGCCTGGAAAAATACTTCTGAAATTCAATGATTTTCAAGGACTGAGGAAACCCTGAAAATTAAAAACTTCAAACAAAATATTAGCATGGTCATACTGAAATAGTACAAAAATTCTAGTTTATGTTGCAAAACTGGAAATTGTTCATAATGAAAATGTATTGAACTTAATTATTTATTGAAATTCTGGCGAACACCCAGGGTCGGCCATGCAGACACACACACAGACAAGCTAACCGAAACGAAAAAAAACCCATTAAAAACATTCTTCTCCCCCCCTCCAGCCCAGCCTAAAATTAAACTCTAAGTATCACACTAACCCGGGGGCTGGGTGGTTGGGAAGGGAGGCAAAAGCAGGCTACAAAGTAAATGTAAATATTAGTAGTGTTGTAAACTTGTAATAAGTGTTTTGATTTTAAAGTTACTCACCTTTATTTGGGTTTTTTGGTGTGAGCGTCTCCAATATTAAGTAAGCGAATCGTTCCAACTTCCAGGCATCTTGCAAGTTGCAGTCTTGTTTCAGTTAATACATGTGTGATATATTCTTTCACTCTTCAGTCACGATTAGACAGACTAGTCCTACTAGTACTAGTACTAAACTCTACATGGTACATGTATAATTTATACTAGCGACTGAGCTGATCAGATAAAATAATTCTATCATTAAAAGTTTCACCATCTTTCCAAACTTATATTTCTACAGTAACGAAGGTTTTGAATCCAGGTTCAGATGGAAAAAAAAGTTCGAATATTTATAATGAGCATACAAAGTTAATTCCAAACCCTTTTGTTTTTATGGGTCATGGAATCCTGGAAAAGTCATGGAATTTTGAAAAAAAAATTTCAAGGGCCTTGAAAAGTTTTGGAAAATGGGCTGGAAGGATTAAAGTTTTGGAAAACACATGGAATTCATAACCAGGTTTAATAGGGCTTGATTTTGTGTAAAAATTATGCACAACTTGCACAAAAATTATGCAAAAAACGAAGCTTTTCTGTTTGGGTGCGAACTAACCCGCTTATGGAATTTTTTTTGAAAAGTATTGGAAAGCCATGGAATTTGAATCTCTGAAAAGTGTATGAACCCTGTAAAAAAGATGCAGCTTGTGACGAAATATGTTCCCAATTCCTTTATGACATCACAATACATCACAAACGCTTCTGTCATCTGTTCTCTTGTGGCGTTTGATTTTGAGGGTGGGCCATGTGATTACAGCCGCTGCTTTGGCTATTACAGTGACATAGATATGAGGGAGGGGGGGGGGGGCTAACCCCCCCCCCCCCCCCCCCCCCCACAAACACACTTACACATAAAACATTTAGTGACCAAACAGTTAACTGAATCAGCTGACATAATCGGCCAATTATATAGGGTATCGGAATCAAATCGGCACTACCAAAAAAACAATTGGATTCGGCTCGGGCTAGAGGCCGTATTTATGAACCGATCTTTACGAAACTTATTGGGTACCCTTGTTATGACAGTGGGACGAGAACGAGTGTTTTTGGGTGCGGTCCGAAATTCAAGATGGCTGCCAGCCACCATTTTGTACCGACGATGCAGAAATCTGGTTATTGTACTGAACTTCCATATGAAAGCTCTGATTTGAATAATTTTTTGTATGAATGTTTAATACCATGAGATACATGACATATCATACGTTTTTTTTTCTCGTGCTTAAATAATGCAAATTAGACTAACTTTGATTTATTTAGTGTTACTTTCAGCACTGTCAGTGCAAATGCCAATACGGCTCGGGCTAGAGGCCGCATTTATGAACCGATCTTTACAATACTTCTTGGGTACCTTTGTTATCACCGTGGGACGAGAACGAGTGTTTTTGGGTCCGGTCCAAAATTCGAGATGGCCGCTGGCAGCCATTTTGTTCAAAATTAGGAGCAATCAGATTTTTGCGCAGAACTTCCACATGGAATCTCTGATTTGAATAATTTTTTGTCTGAATGTTTAGTACCATGGGATACATCACATATAATACAGGTTTTTTTCTCATGCAGAAATTATGCAAATTAGATGAACTTTGATTTTTTCAGTGCTACTTACACACAGTAAGTACACATGTCAATATGGCTTGGGCTAGAGGCTGTATTTATCAACCGATCTTCACAAAACTTCTTGGGTACCTCTGTTATCACCTTGGGACGAGAACGAGTGTTTCTGAGTGCGGTCCGAAATTCAAGATGGCTGCCAGTGGCCTTTTTGTACCGAAATTAGGTCTAATCAGTTTTTTGTACACAACTTCTATACGGCTCAGGCTAGAGGCTGTTTTCATGAACCAATCTATATGGAACTTCTTGGGTACCTGTGTTATCACTGTGGGATGAGAACGAGTGTTTTGGGGTGTGGTCCGAAATTCAAGATGGCCACCAGCAGCCAGTTTTTACCAAAATTAGTGCAATCAGTCTTTTGTACAGAACTTCTGTATGAAAGTTCTGATTTTAATAAATTTTTGTATGAATGTTTAGTAACATGGAATACATCACATATAGTATGGGTTTTTTCTCGTGCAGAAATTATGCAAATTAGATGAATTTTGATTTATTTAGTGCTACTTATACACTGTAAGTGCACATGTCAATACAGCTGGGGCTAGAGGCTGTATTTATCAACCGATCTTCACGAAACTTCTTGGGTACCTTTGTTATCACCTTGGAACGAGAACGAATGTTTCTGAGTGCGGTCCAAAATTCAAGATGGCTGCCAGTGGCCATTTTGTACCGAAATTAGGTCCAATCATTTTTTTGTCACAACTTCTATACAGCTCGGATTTATGAACTGATCTTCACGAAACTTCTTGGGTACCTTTGTTTTCACCTTGGGACAGGAATGAGTGTGTTTTGCGGTGCCTTTGTTACCACTGTGCTATGAGAACAAATATTTTGGGGTTCAGTCAGACCCACTCTGGGACACAAAAATTTCTTTTCTAGTTTAGCATCTGACTGTCACCCACCTTTACAATACTTTACCTATACATTTGTTACAGGCTACGGCCAGTATTTATGTACAGACCGTTACAATACTTTATATGTACCTTTGTTATCAGGTCATTACCGAGATGTTTGTCATTGCTGTGTTACATACTATACATGTACATGTCTTGACAAGTTGAGCTATAGTGTTATTGACACTTTCATTTCAAATACAAGGCACAAATCACGGACGGCAATTTCGCAAAGTGCCTGTTGATAGTAAGAAATGAGCAGAGTACTATTATACTACCAACTGACAGCTCTGATAGATTTACTACTCACTGTTTCGATGGATTTATCATCAAATTAACGAAATGCTGTTCCGTTGGATTCACGTCCAGAGCTGGCTGCAATTTACGTCACGCATGTTTTGTGAAACGGCACAGCCATTTGATGAAAAAAGGAAACAACATTGACATCAACCAATAACTCTATCCCAGCAAATGTCCTGATAAAGTCATAATAACTCTATTATTAAACTACACTAATAATCTATCGGAGATAATGAAAGAAGCATCAACGGAGAAAAAAAATCAAAATATCAAATTATCAGTATCAGAATTATCAATGGAGAATTGAAAAAAGAAAGCAGACAACATGTGCATCCATCAAAGTAAGCTCCACCCACCAAGTGAGTGACACTACGTCTTCATAATGATCAGTTAAATCAACTTAAATGTTTTTATTACCCCTGTTCTTTGTCACAGGTACTCATACCCCCATAATATTTACATATACAGTGGAGCCCACTTAATTGGATATCTCTTAATTGTATATCCCTGTTAATTGAATATAATTTTCAAACACAAAACCATTTACCATACCTTCAGTACAAATTTGATCTGTTAATTGCATATGGGTTGTAGAGTAAACTCCTCTTAAATTGTATATAAATTTTTGTAATATATTGAAAAAATTACTGTAACACCCACCAAATTCGCCTTATTTATCAACCTTTTTGGCCTCACTACATCCAATACAGGCATTTATTCTATTATATCTTGTTTGACAGAGCTCTATGAGCTCTTCAAACAAGATATAATAGAATAAATGCTCAGTTTACCTCCAGAACACAGGAAACTGACTAGATCCCTGTTAATTGTATACTCCTGTTATTTGAATAATTTTCACAGGCAAAATGGATATTCAATTAAGAGGATTCTACTGTACCATTATGGGGGCACGTCAGCATCGATTCAAAAATGCTATCAGATATCATTTTTCTTTCGATTTCTCAGCTTGTGTTTAGTACCTGTGGTCTATGTATGTTCAGAAAAATATTCCAGATCACTGGGAATTCCTTACTGACATAATCAATTTTGTGTCACACGATGCAAACACTTCCAAGTTTGGAATTTTTAGTGTCAATAAATTCTACATCGATACTAAAATTATTGGATTTAAAATGGCAACAATTAACATGGATTATCAACAATTTGTTCACAGTAGCTTGATCCAGTGTGGAGTTTAGGTATGACAACGTCCATTTCATGAGGTAATATGCGAGGGTAAAGTCAAAGTTACTGCCTATTTTCGTGATATGAACAATGAATACGAAGGATAACATGTACCATGAAATGTTACGTGCCCCTCGTAGACCAATATCATCATTCAGTGGTATGATATACATGGCTAAAAAATAGTCGACTATGAAAAATAATAGTCGACAATAACACCTTCCGACGGTAAGTTGACTCAGTCGAATAGTCATGGCAGCCGGAACCATGGATACTCAATTAATAATTGGAATCGGTTGATGATGACTATGAATAATTGGTAATTGGTTCATGGGCCTATAATATAATCGGTTGATCGCTAAAAACATTCTCTCAGAGCAAGTTTTGCACAAGAGCCCCAAAATTGCCAACAATATAGGGGCTACAAATGCCTCAAATTTGCTACTAGGAAACTAAATTTTGCGATTGCAAAATTTCTCTCATGTATGTACTGTGTGTGTTGGAGGGGAGGGGGTCCTAACTAGGACTAACTAGTTTTATAATTTTTTCTTTGCCATAATAAATTCACGTTCTTGGTTTGTGTTATGTTTTAGACCTCATAATCTAAAGAATAGCATGGGTGGTGGTGTATTTCATCCCTTGAGTGCAAGAAGGCTTTGCAATGCTTAAGTCTTGTTACAATAAAGGGGCAATTTTATAAATTTTATTTAACTTCGGTAAAGTATCAGACTTAAACCATTTAATTTTTTTTTTTAAAGTTTGCATTGGTTATAAAAAGAGAGCAAGTGGCAGCCAAAAGGACCATGCTGGGGGCCTAAGAAACATGTTTTAAACTTTTTTTGCATTTACATGTAGGTTATAGACAGAGTTTGTTGTGGTCCTTGGAAACCTTGAATGACCTGGAATTTGCAAATTCATTTTCAAAACCTTGAAAGTACAAAATTTGAGTAGAGACCTGGAATTTCAATTACCACTTAGAAATTGATGCACTTATCTTTTGTTGCTCATTTATAGTTTCTGCACAACAATCGATTTGTATGAATGACTGTGTTGCTGGACAAATAAACAAAATCCTTTCACTCAAAAAAATCTGTTATCAGTGATTGCTGGTCAAAATCATGCATTGTTGAACAATGTAGAGACAAATCTTGAGACTTATCTGAAAGGTGCTTGAAAATGGCTTGAAAAAGGTCCTTGAAAGTTCATGAATTTTTTTTAGCTTTGAGACAGTGAACTCTGATAGATTAATCCCTCTTAATTGAATAAAAAATATTACGATTTATCAAACCTTATGCTGATAGCCACCCAAATCCTTTACTTTACTGGCATCTTTGTCATCAGTTCTTCTGGTACAAACATTTAATCTATTATTTCCTGTTGGACAGAACTTCATGAGCACCATCAAACAAGAGAGAATAAATTCATGTTAGGCCTAAAAATGTTAAAAATTTGTTTCTCAGGCCCTACTGCATGGTTATTTTTGCTGCCGCTTGCTCTCTTTTTTTAACCAATGCAAACTTTAAAAAATAAAAATTAAATGGTTTATGTCTGATATTTTACTCAAGTTAATAAAATTGACAAATTTGTTCCTTGAGTGCTTTTGCATTTCAAAGCCTTTTTAGACTCAAGGGACGAAATACACCACCACTCTTGCTATTCTGTGGATTATGAGGCCTAAAACATAAAACAAACCATTGAAACCAAAAATATGAACTTTTTATGGTAAAGAAATAATTACAAAAATAAAAAATAAAATAAAAAAATGTCTGCCCACATGCAGTTTTACAAAAAAATAGCCTTAGAAACAGTTAGAAACAAAAGATTTACTTTGTGGGGGCTTATCACCAGAATTTTGGAAACTGACCACATGCTTGTTAATTGAATATTCAAACTGAATATTTTTCAGAAGTGCTTTATAGTTAACAGGGTTTCACTCTACATGTGGACTCTCTCCTGCCAAATAAAAGTGACATCACTATTATTAATTTTTGGAGAAATAGGACAGCATCATGATAATGAGGCACCATCATGATTATTAAAATGAGTTACTGTCATTCAGGCCTGAAAATAAGCTGTCTGACATTTGCAGAATGAGGTGCCCAGAGGGTAAATTTGATGATGCTATCCCATACAGTGGGCCAATTTATCCTCTGGGTACCTCTTTCTATTTATTTTTGAGACTCTGATTCAGATTGAGGTTCACAGAGGGTAAATTTAGTGATGCTACCCTGCTATAGCAGGGTAGCATCACTAAATTCACCCTCTGGGGACCTCATTTTGCAGATGTCAGTCTGCTTATTTTCTGGCTTGCTGTCATTAGAATATCTGATCAGCAAGTTGGCCAAAAAACAACACCACCTGAAAACAGCAATTGTTCGAAGAAAATATGATACAATTTCATTGATGTACACCATTCAGGCTTGTCAGAATTTGAAATTTGCATACCTGTGAAAAGGTCCTGCAAAAATGTTGTGCCTAATCTCCCATTATTGTGTACCCCATCACCTTGAGTTCCTTTGATCCATGTCAAATTTACAGGAGAGAAATACAAGTATAGTCAATTGACATTTGTGGGAATTTAATGCAACTGTAACTATCACTCCCGTAATTTTGGTAGGCCTGCCATCACTATTATTTGGCACCATCACTTTTATTTACTGAACCCCAAAATGTGCAGCATCACTATTATTTGACCATCACTATTATTTGGCAGTGAAGAGTATAAATACTTTTACCCACTGAATCTAGAGAAAATCCGTTCATGATGTTTTCTCACAAAATTCCCAACGGGAACCCCGGGAAGTGAAGCAGTGCCTGTTCACTGCGGTAAACAGGCTCTGTTTTACTGGTAAAATAGGCCCCAGTCACCAATACTTGGGAGGTGCAAACCTTCTCTAAAATGGGCAACATGGCTTATTAACGCTCACCCCTGGTCTTGAGTTGATACTCATGTTGTGATCATGATTAGCTATTGTGCAAAAAATATGTGACCTTAAACACCAATAAATAAATAAATTTCTCGCAAAATTGTCGTCCCATAAAGTGTCAAACAATGTGGATTTGCACAAAATAACCAATTTGTTTGTCTTATCACTGGGCATATTAAAAGCATTTCTTGTTTCTCATACAATTTTTCATCACTTTTATAATAAGGGTCAGAGGTTTTCTTTTAGTTTTTGTTTTAATCCATAAAATAGAATTGAAAGTAGTTGGAATTGTCTCAGAAACTTTAACCCTCTTCACACTGATGTCAAAATCTCAAAATTTCAGTCTGCTAATGTTTCCCATCATGCAACTAGGAATTTAGCCAGTTCGATCTTGTTTGACAGAGCTCATGGAGTCACTTCAGTGTTTCAGTGTTTGTTAGTTTGAAAACCTAGTTATTTCCCAGGTACCAGTAAGTACGGCATTTGTTGCAGAAACATAAACAAAAAAAGCTGTATCTCCTGCACTGTGTAATACATGTATACAGGCATTTCATTTGTGGTTTGTGTTTGGGTTTAGTGCTATTTTTGCGTAAAGTTGGCCAAATTTGACAGGGCCTAAAAAAATGCCTTGAAATTACAAAACATTGGTCTTTTGGGCTGATCAACCCCATCAAAATGTAAAGCCTGGTGAAGTCTTCGAGGCAGATTTTCAATGATAAAGGAGATGCCTGAGAAACAAGATTTTTTTTAGTGGCCTTGGATGAGATTCAGAATAAGAAATAAGAAACAAATCACTCCCCTAACTTGGAATCCATTAAATTCATGTAAAATGATTGATCACTCTCCTCCTAGTAAATTGTCAAGTCTCTGTGGATTCAGTAAGTGAAACAGTGCTTTTTTACTGTGGTGAACAAGCTATGTTTTACTGGTAAAATTGGACCCAGTCACCAATGCTTGGTGAAGAAGTCTGTGGGTATAAACGATTGACTGGACTTGACTTTATCTCCATGTTGTGGTCACGATTAGCCCTTGTGCATAAGTATATGACCTTAACCCTTTACCCAATGAATCGCCCGCATCCGCCCGCATAATATGCAAATTCAGCATATTATTAAACATTATTTTTTAAGAAATTTCAACAAAACCATATCGTGACCCCTCATTGGAACGAGCTCGTCGAGCTCGTTCCAACGAGGGGTCACATGATATGGTTTTGTTGAAATTTTTTGAAAAATTAAAAAAAATGATATTTAAAATAATAAATTTTGATATCGTCTGCGTTGGGTAAAGGGTTAAACACAAATAATTAAATACTTGTCAAGTTCTCTGGTATTATGTAGAGTAGAGTACTATATTGAACTTTCAGGTTCCAACTTATGAAAGTTTACAGCAAAGACCATCATGAGAAAATACAAAAAAAGTTATGAGCAAAGGAAGCGGGAGAATAAGATAAGAGTCAGAAAAAGGAGATATGCTATGATGTTAATTAAACAGGTAAGAGACCAGTTTTATTTGTTTAGCACACATTGTATATATATATATATATATCATACCTCCTTCAAATATCTGGGAATTTCATTGGTTCAAAGACATCACATGCAGACTGCATATAAAACCGTATACTGCCTGTCAACATCAATATACGCTGACAGCTATGGGTAATCTCCCCTTTGTTCATTGATTATTCAAAATGGCAGCAGCCGATAAACGCTTCAAGTTGAAAAATTGAGTGTTGGAAGCCCATATTTGGTCTGAAGTGCAGGTTAGGCAACTTAAAAGGCTTCATATTCTGTGGATGTGGGTCATGTTATCTTCGAAATGAAACTGTTTGGTATGTATGAATTTGCCTTGTTACAATTTATGGGAGAGTTCATGTAGACACTCTCCCATAAATTGTAACAAGGCAAAGACACTTGAACACATTGTGAGAATTCTCTCATTTAATTTTGATCACTGTTGTCATTAGTTCTGTGCATCGATGCAGCAGTCAGTAAGATATATTTGTTACACAGTTTGTTGGTGGCACCATATATACCATATTAGACCACCAACAAATTGTGTGATTAATAATACACCTAGACTGGACCACCAGAACAGCTGTTGAAATAGGTTGTGGGAAACAAAAAACTGGAAGTAGGCAATATACTGAAAAACAAAACTGATACCGATATCATGGGATAAAAAAAAAACAAACCGAACCAATCATTGAATACCAAAACCATCTTTATTTTCAAATTTTCCTACACTTGCTATTATAAGGCCTTGTTGAGGATCGACAGCAGTTGAAGTGTTCATTTTCTTTAAAGAAGTGACTGATTTTCTTGGTCCTGGGAAATTGTTGTGAATTCCTACAAACTACAAGTACAACCTGTATATGTCCAGTAGCTTAGTAGTGATTTCTTGTCAGGTCTTTACTTCACTGGTGCAGATTATTGTTGGTTTAAATTTGGATATTTTCCCTTTTTACCGCCCTGTCTGCCCTCGCAGACCATGGAACATTTTTTTTTACTACAGTGGAACCCACTTAATTGGATATCGCTTCAGTGAATAACCCTGCTAATTGAATATAATTTCCCAACAAAAACCATTTACCATACCTCCAGTACAAATTTGACCTGTTAATTGAATATACGTTATAGAGTAAACTCCTGTTAATTGAATAAAAAATCTTGTAACCTGTCAAGAAATTACCCTGACTCTCCCCAATTTACCTTTGTTTTTAGACCTGTTTGGCCACAGTACATCCAATACAGGCATTTAATCTATTATATCTTGTTTGACAGGGCTCATGGAGCTCTGTCAAACAAGATATAACAGAATAAATGCTAAGTTTCTCTCTAAAATACAGGAAAGTGACACAGTCCCTGTTAATTGAATACTCCTGTTAATTGAATAATTTTCATTGGCAAAGAGGCTATTCAATTAACAGGGTTCCACTGTAATTTTCTTTCCCAGCTGTTCAAGTGGTTTGTCTCAAAGTCACTATTATTACGAAAGTGATAGAATATTGTTTACCTCGAATTTGAAACAATTTGAAGTCACATGCACTGCAAAACACTGAGCATGCATAATTACTCACATTGGATATTTGAACAATGGCATTCCTGCTATTTAAAACCTGGAAATTTTTCTCGGAAATGCCAAGGGATTCCCTGTAGTTTTACACTTTTACTTCAAAGTGATTGGCTGTTTCAACATGCAGACATCATGATAGCATTTTGCCTTCAAAACAGTGTTTGATACAAGATGTACACAAGGTACTTTATTGTTTTCAAATAAACAAAGGCAGATCACTTGTGTTTCCTCTGCCAAGATAAATATGATGATACTTAACCAGCCCATTACCACAATCACTTGAAATGTCAGTTTATTTTATGTGATAAGGTGTGCTAATTTTAACACTTCCTGTGATAAATTGAGGCATGCGAATGCACACTTCTCTTCAGAATCTGATGACATCTGAAGATAATATTATGAAAACATCTTAAGTCCGTTTTGTTTCAGAGTTGCAGAATTACACCCAAAATGTCCACTGCGATTGCGAATGAAGCATCTGCTAATAAACTGACATTTTGGGTGTAATTTTTATATTAAGACTCAACAGAATATCAAAAGCAGTATATTTCAGTCACAACTGTTGGAAGAATTTGTTCAAAAAAATTAATTCAGGCACAATTCCCTCCCCCCCCAAATATAAACCCTACTTTCCTGCCCTATTGTTTTTCTGCTCTGTAACCTGAACCAAACCATTCATTTTTTTGGCCCGAGCTATTGATTCAGATTTAGGTTCACAGAGGCTAAATGTAGTGATGTTACTCTACCGTGCAGGGGGTAACATCACCAAACTCACCCTCTAAGGACCTCATTCTGCAGATGACAGTCTGCTTATTTCCAGACTTGCCCATATGTGGAATATACACCACAGATGATGAGCAACTCTGACCCAAATCGATTCAACTCTAAGGTTCTGGTGTGTCTGACACTAATAAAAAATTGGGGGAGGGTCTAAATATGGGGGCTTGTGCTAGGGCTTTCATGATTATGAAATTTCATGATCGACTCTTGAAGATGAATAATAGATTAAAGTCGACTTTAATCATACTCTGTAACCTCTAGAAACAACTATATAAAAAACAATATTTTGGGTCATCAGTTCCTTAGGCTGGACATTCTTTAGGCATGCAGGTATGCTGCACACCTGCTGCTCTCCAAGGAAAATTCAGACTTCTTACAATCTCAGACCCAAACATGAGCCAATCCTCAGGTTTGGACCTGAGGTGGTCAAGAGTTAATAATAGCTGCATTGTGATTTAATTCCTTAAATTCTGCTGACAGATATTCCTGCTCAGGACAGGAAATCACTTGCCACTAAAGTAACAGGTAAGTAAAATTTGACAACACCTGACCAAATTTGCACCTACAAATTGTATCGACATTTTTACCAGGAATTTCTTGAGTCAAACTTCAGTGAATTTTTCATCAAATCTGGTCATGGCTGCTTCACAAGCTTAAGTTTTCATTTTTTCCAGAGTTATGGTCCTTCACTCTTTCGACTTAAGAAATTTTTTTGTGCGTCGGGGCATTGGCACATGCTTTGCGTTGCCCTTTCATGTTCAGTTAAGAGATATCCAGACAGACAGTGTTATGGGTCAAGGAATTTGGCAAGAATACTCCAAACTATTTGGCAAGAATGCTCCAAACTATTTGGCAAGAATGCTCCGAACTATTTGGCAAGTTGTTGCTTCGGTTTGTGAAATCTTTAACGTATCTTTTTTGAAACAGATATTTTCTACCTGAATACGTCGGGTCATCTCGTCCTTTATAAAACCACCACAACAATTCACCAAGTCTGCAATGCCCAATCATGCCCAGAAGCTTCTAGAGGCTAAGTTAGAAAACCCACCGTCCAAGTGAAGTGTTGAAGCAAACATACTTCATTGGGGGTGACAAGTAGACAGCCAATCTGGCTATGTCATCTCCCTATGGTATATGCATTTGGTATTTTTTTTATTTTGAAATAATCTTGTTCTTTAGAAATGTATACCTCAAAACAATTTCTTATGTCGCAAAATAATGTATCCATCCATCCATCCATCCATCCATCCACATCCATCCATCCATCCATCCATCCATCCATCCATCCATCCATCCGACAACACCTGACCAAATTTGCACCTACAAATTGTATCGACTTTTTGACAAGGGATTTCTTGAGTCCATCCATCCACTACCCACCCACACACCCACCCACCCACTGTTCTTCAGACATCCATTTGTATGAGAGACTATGTGTTTGACATAAGTCCAAATATCAAATCTAGTCCTGTAAGGTAGTGCATGATTACAAGAAAGAGAGAATTAGGGCTGCACAGTATTCGAAACTGGTATCGGTGTTCAAAAAAATACCGCGGTATACCGGTATATCGAAAGACCGTTCAGATATCTGGACATACATACCATAATCAGGACTTGAACATTCACAATCAGAACAAATCAGCATGTCTTGATGATACAGGATTTACTCTCTGAATGCCGACATGGTGAAATTATAAAATTAAAATATTTTCTCTGAATGCCGATAACGAGGGTTGTTAATTAGGTATTAGGTTGTTCTATAAAAACACTGCCCTTTGATTACTAAGTGTCGGGATTCAGAGAAGTGACCATTGTTTAGATTCCTGCTACAAGACACTGTGCTAGTCGCAAACATTGTTGTTCTGTTGTGATTATAAATTAATGAAGCCATATCTGTTATCATTAAATTTTTGTTCATTCTGTTAAATTATTCAACTGCTTTGTTGTGATTTGTTGTAATTCCAAATCAGTCAAGCCAAATACCAGTACGCCAATTCCACAGATAGAGAAGTCATCACTAGTGTAAATACAAACTTTGTGGATGATCTCGTTGAGGGTGTTCCAACCATATACAGTTGTCATTCTCAGCTGTATAGAACACATGCCAAAACAATCCCCAAACTGCCAAGGACTCAGCAAGAGATAGACCTGCCAGACCAATACACAAAGACACTTTCTGGTGACAATTTTTGATAACGTGTGAAGACAACAGAATGTTGATATTTTCAACAGCGGACAATCTTCGGTGTCTGTCTGAAGCAGAAACATTTTATTGCGATGGAACATTCAGCATGTGTCCAAATCTGTTTAAGCAAATTTACATGGTGCATGCTTTGGTGGAGAATAAAATGTTTCCTTTAACGCACAAAAACATGGCCTGCAGAGTCTTTTTGGCAGTGATGAAAGCATTACATCACTTGTCCGTCGGGTATCAGCTCTTCCTCTGATTCGACCAAGTGACATAGATGATGTGTGGTGAGATACTATGGCCACTGCTGATTTAGACAACCCCAATAATCACGTAGAGGGCTGGCATGCAAAGCTCACCAAACTGTTCCACCACCATCCAAATATTTATAAATTTATTGATCTAATCAAAACCAAGCAATCATACACAGAATCATTCATACTGCAACTCAGGAATGGGGGCAAGGTACCGCCCAAAAAGAAAAAGAATAGAGCGCTTGAGCACAGGCTGGAGAGAGAGGAGAAATTGGAGAGCGACCAGATCATGTTAGATCAGTATTGTGATACCGTGTCTCATTTTGTAGGATTGTAAATATGAAATGTAAAAATGTCCAAAATTGTTCGTTAAAAATATGGATGTTCACATGTTGTTTGTTAAAACAAATTCTTAGAAAATATCTGTTTGTTAATTGATCTCGTCTTCATTTGATGAGAAATAATTTGTCCAAAATACAGATACAGGACATAGCTAGTTAATCCGATTATCACACCTTCACTGGTCGCTGTAGGAGAACAATAGATGTTAGCATTCCGGGAAGTCCCCTGATACAGTTTGAATAACTCTTTACCTAATGCAGACGATATCAACATTTATTTTTTTAAATATTGGTTTATCGATATTTTTATACTGTACCAATGACCCAGACTTGGCTGGTGCTAACTCTAACAAAACCAGGGCCAAACACAAATTTTGCCCCCCAATCCCCAAAATTTGCATCCAAAACAAAAAGAAATCATGTCCT
Source organism: Pictodentalium vernedei (assembly GCA_031216915.1). NCBI lineage: Eukaryota > Metazoa > Mollusca > Scaphopoda > Dentaliida > Dentaliidae > Pictodentalium > Pictodentalium vernedei. The sequence continues at coordinate 340,383,269 of CM062292.1, read as the reverse complement.
ATAGGACCTCCATACTACGCCCCCACTGCGCATGCACAGTGTCAAGGACGTCCCGAAATTGGCACCAATTATCATTCTCTGTTTGGCCCTTCATCAGTCAACATCTCACTGATCTTTGTGCTTGTAAATCTCAGTTTAAAGGTTGCCAGACACGTAATTTTTGGAGAAATGGTGATTCTAAGGAGGATATAGAAGGAGGAGAGGAAAAAGAAATGACAAAAAATAATCAGGGCTGTACTTAAAATTTTTTGATGAAATTATGTTAAGTTGCCTATTTTCGAGGCATGGGCCTCTTGTTGTCATTCTTGCTAAATGTTGCACTGCTTATTCAGTGTTTCCTCTCCCCTAGCCTTCTAAAGTCCCCCCTTGCAATTCTCCCATGCTTTTGGCATATTTTTGAGAAAGTTCATTTCTAAAATTCTCCTGGGAGAGTTGCTTGGATACAGAATGTTTTCTGTTATTTTCCCCATAGTTACGTTTTCACCCATGGGTGTATAAACGTTGTGTTCTGCATCTTCCATCTGATGTTCTGCAGATTCTCCCCTGGGAGTCTCTGTCTTGCATCAGATAGAGTGTAATTTTGATGACTGATTTCGGGCCAGTTTTTTCAGTGCCTGGAGTCATGTTTTCTGGTGTTTTACACTGTTTGTTTACATTGGCAACAGCCTTTTTTGAGGGGGGCTGTTTGCCTTTGGTGTAGTTTATCTCACTATAAGATACATTTATATTATCCGTAAGTGTCTCATTAATTATTTAATATAAATTAAAAATTTTTGACCACACTTTGCCATCGGATCCATCTGGGCTCAACGTTACTTTTCAGCAACTTGGGCTTCGCTGAAAAAATATTTTTTCAAAATTATTTTGATTTGCAATTGTTTTTTCATTTATTAATGGATCATGTTATTATGTATCTTTGTGTCAGGGGTTTGTGCGAGTAACTAGGACTTGTTGTTGACTTTTCACAATGAAAGGATATTGTTCAAATTGTAATGGGAAGAAATCTTCCTCTGACTTTCATGATCATTGTATTAATTGTAGTCAGTGTTCTTGCACTAATCCCTGTTCTATATGTCAATATTGGGATGACAAACATTGGAAACGTGTGTCACGGTATGTTACTGGAGAAAGGGCTATGCCGGCTCTTTTTCCTCAAGTTCACTCTACTATCTCAGTTTCTATTTCAGAGGAACAAGAACAGGGTGATGTTTCCATGTTATCTTCTGCAAGTGCGCTTCCGTCGTCACAAATGAATTCAGAGCTAGCAGCAAAAGTGCTCATGGAGATTAGACAAATGTCGTCCGCTAGCTCGCCCGGTGTAGCGTCCATTCACCGAATGGTTCGGCAGCCGGGTTTGTCCGATGCGGTCCAGGAGGAAATGTTGGGTGATGCGAGCACTATAAACATTCAATGTGCACACCCAGTGACGGCGGATAGTAAGCGAGATCGGAGGAAGCCTTTGAGTCCGGTTCCTAGCTCGTCCAGGTCCAGCCGGGCCGCGAGCGAGAGAAGCCCCTCTCTCGTACAACAACATCTGGGACCAGATGTTGTGGTACAAAATGTGTCGCAAGCGGAGCATATGTCCGTCGCTCGGGACGCTCCGTTGTATAGGCAGTCCGCGGAGACTGCTAAGGCTTCTTCTTCTCGTCAGCGCACACGACCGCACCTTGGCTGCGTGACCGCCGATATATTACCAGCTTCGCCGATCAAGGATACTTCGGCGACCAGATCACACCATCCGGCTGCCAGGGACACGAGGCCGATGGACTCCGGACGTTCACATAGAAAAAGTATGCGGGAGCCATCCGATGCGGAGCTGCCCTTGGCGAAGCAGCGAAAGACTGCGCCTCCGCAGGTCTCGACGCCGGACATTCTTGTGCAGATAGCACAGCTTATCGCAGCATCCCAGCAGCAGACAGAAACGGTGTCGGATCGAGAATTATCCGACGGCGCTGGGTCGGTACCCTCCGCCGAAGCATCGGGGGCGGACGACCGGGAACATCATGAGGTCCGACCGGATGGTGAAAGGGATACGGATGACTTGGAGCTATCCCTTTCGGAACAACATAAAGCTGCCATGGACTTCATCCGGCACTTTCTCCCTCAAGTTGTTCCGTCGGGCCAGACTGCTGCGGTTCCGGACAAGAGGATTATAGCGTCATTGGACTCTGAATTTTTTGAGCGGTTCAGGGACATCGCTCCCGAGTTTTCGTCGCAGTCCAATAATGTTGCAAGAACATTTGAATTATTGAACGACGCTATATTTAAACTTGCTTCCAAGACGGGGAAAGCAGGTTTCTTGTCCGCCAATACTCTCAACCTGCCTTTCATTAATGCAAGGAATAAATTCGACACGGCAGGACAGGGTATCCTGAGAGTTCCTCTGCGTATGGACGACGAGGCGGAAGACTTAGTGCTATCATTACCGTCGTCGGCTTCTATTCCAACCGCGGTGTTGGAAACAGCCATTTCGTCTAACAGAGCCAATTTAGATGCCTTATCTTACGCAGATCACCTTACTAAGGCGTTATCACTGCGCCTTCAAGGGAAAGAATTTCAGGATATACAGTCCTCTTTAAGACTTCTTTCAAGGGCAATAGCTTATTCCACATGTAACTCCGCCCTTTCTGTGGCAAACCTGGAGTTGGTTAGACGTGATGCAGCCCTAGCTACATCCACACTCGTGGATACTAAGGTGAAGAACTCTCTTAGAGTCGCTTCGGTCTCCGGAGAACTTCTCTTTGACGGCAAGCTTTCTGCTATTTATGATAAAATTACAAAGAAAGCTTCGGATTCTCTGTTGTTCAAATCTGCTTCTAAGAAGTCGGATACAGCAGACAAGAATAAGACAGGCACTTCTGGGTCTAATGCGCCCAAGAGAGGTTCCTATAGAGGTTCCGGTGCGTCCTCTTGGTCTTATTCGAGAGACTGTCAGGGTAGCGACTCTCGTTCGGGACGTCCTTCGGACCTGTACAACCGGTCGGACGCCCCGAGGTCGACGGGATGAGGTACGGGTCGTGGAAGACGTGGTTTCTCCTACCGCAGGCCTCGCAGGTCCAGGAGGTGATGGCTTAAACCTCTATCGCGTACCGGTTGGCGGAAGGTTGTCGAGCTTTTCACAAGAATGGGCGTCGATTACGGACGACCCTTGGGTGAGAGGAGTGACTTCGGAAGGCCTAAAGATATCCTTCAAACGAAAGCCTCCATTAACTCGAAGTCCAAAGTGGACTCAACTTCCGTCAAATCCGCAGAAAAGAGACGCTCTGTTATCAGAGGTGCAGTCTCTTTTAATGAAGAACGCGGTAGAGGTCGTAGAAAACCAGGAGACTCCGGGATTCTACAGCCATCTGTTTCTGGTTCCGAAACCAGACGGCTCGTTCCGTCCAGTCATAGATTTGAGCTGGATAAACAAGCTGATCGTCGCTCCAAAATTTTATATGGAGACGATTCGGTCGGTCAGAGCAAGTATTCGGGTGAACGATTATGCAACAAGCATAGATCTCAAAGATGCGTACTTTCACGTCATGGTACATCCGACATTCAGAAAGTATCTACGCTTCGCAGTCCTAGGAGTGGTGTATCAATTCTGGGCGATGTGCTTCGGACTGAATCTAGCACCCTGGGCTTTCACTCGGGTAATGAACTCGGTAATGATCTATTTCCGAGCTCATTCGTCTGCGGTAACGTCGGCCTACCTGGACGACATTCTTCAGAGGTACGGCAACGAGTTAACGCTTCAGAACGATGTTCAGAATCTACTTCTATTGCTCCGACGTCTCGGTTTTATAGTAAACGAGGAGAAGTCGGATCTGGTGCCGTCCAAGTCATTCACTCATCTGGGAATGAGCTTCGAGACGCACAACAATCTCGTTCGTCTACCGTTAACCAGAGCAAAATTAGTCAGTTGTTACGCTCGCTATTGTCTGCACGCAGACAAAGTCACAGCGAGAGAATTTATGAGACTGATAGGTCTGTGCGGAGCCTCTGCGGATCTCATTCCGATGGGGCGGTTACGCACGCGTCCTCTCCAGATTTTCTTGACTCAGAATTGGAGTATGAAAATTCATTCGCTCGACGTAGACGTTCTCTTGTCAGATCATGTGAAACAAGAGATTCAGACTTGGGCAAACATTCAGTGGTTAACTCAGGGAGTTCCGCTGCAGTTGCCGGATGCGAGTTTTACCATTCAGTCAAACAGGTTGGGGTGCATCATTGATCCCAACGGATTCGAGATGCCAGGGTCTTTGGGATCCGCAATTCCTGTGCAAGCACATAAACATCAAAGAAATGATGTCAATTTGGCTTGCGTTACGTCATTGGATGGACATTATTCACAATGCTCATGTCCAAATCCTATCCGACAATACGACAGTAGTGGCGTATATACGGAATCAGGGAGGCACTCATTCAGTTCCGTTGTTCAATCTAACAGAAAGAATCCTTCTGTTTGCGCTAGAACATCAGGTTCTTCTTTCGGTCCGTCACATACCGGGGTCGTCTGAATGTGCTAGCAGACTCCCTTTCACGAAAGGGTCGCTTGTTGCCGTCGGAGTGGACTCTCAACAAACAAGTATTCAATCAGATTTGCTACCAATGGGAACGGCAAATGATAGACTTATTTGCGACACATCTCAACAATCAGTTGCAGACGTATGTGTCTCCGTGTCCGGATCCGAGAGCATTTGCAGTAGATGCTCTGTCGATCCCTTGGGACGGAATGATAGGATATGCGTATCCTCCAGCGCCGTTAATTCAACAAGTATTGCTAAAGATAAAACAATCTCAATGCAAGATTCTGTTGGTAGCATCTCTGTCGCCACAGAGACCGTGGATAAATCTACTCAGGTGTCTGTTGTGGGACCTACCGCGAAAGCTTCCTCTACGGGAGGATCTTCTTTCGCAGGGGAAATCGCGTCAACTCCATCACAACCCGCAAGGTCTCAACCTTCACGTTTTTCCATTGTGCGGTCCTTCTTGCATGGCAAGCACTTTACAGGACGAGCAGTGGACGCGATTTCTAACTGTAGGAGGACCTCCTCTTCGCTAAACTATGCGGCTAAGTGGAAGGTTTTTCATCGTTGGTGTAGGGATCATTCTGTAGATATTTTTGATCCCTCTATACCAGACATTGCAAACTTTCTAGTATACTTGTTTGACGGAATCAAACTGCAGCCTGTTACTATTAAGGGTTATAGGTCTATGTTATATGATACCTATGCACATCATGATAGTTTACAAATTGGATCTAATGTCTCTTTATCTAAGTTGGTTAGAAACTTCTCGATAAATAGACCCAGAACTCTTAGATTAATTCCTAAATGGAATTTAGCTTGGGTTCTTCTTAAATTGAAGGAAAAGCCATTTGAACCTCTTGGGACAGTAGATTTCAAATTTTTATCTTATAAGACAGCTTTTCTCTTAGCTTTCTCTTCTGCTAGAAGAGTCAGTGAGCTTCATGCACTGTCGGTGGATGATCCTCACTATCGTAGTGTCGGGAACACTATCACTTTCACTACTAATGTGGGTTTTTTAGCTAAGAATCAGGCTCCTAATAAATATCCGGAACCTATTGTTATTAAGGCTCTTTCGTCTTCAGACGGGCGTAGGCCTTTACTCTGTCCTGTTAGAGCGTTACGTATCTATAAACAGAGATCTCAGTTTATCAGAAAGGGACGGAAACGTTTCTTTCTGTCTTTGATGCCTAATAGAAGGGACATTTCGGTCCATTCTATTGCTAGATGGATTCAATTAACTATCCGTACTGCTTATGAGAGTTTATCTTCTTCTCAGCAGTCTGTGCTTAAGATTTCCGCTCATGAAGTAAGAGCTCTTGCTACTTCTTGGGCTTATGCTAATAGTGTTGCTATTACAGATTTAATGAAGGCTGCTTATTGGTCTCAGCCATCCACATTCACGAATTTTTATCTCAGAAATATTGAGTCCATTTCTGGAGACCTGCATTGTTTAGGTCCGTTATCTGTTGCTCAGAATGTCGTCCACTAAACAGTTGCAACTATAGTTATGCAGGCTTTCTGTTCCGGCAGAGACTCCGTCCGGCTGCCCTCTTCGCTCTGGGCTATTTGACCCAGGGCAAGGGGAAGGGGGGGGGGGGGGGCGGGTGTTCCCTTAGGTCACCTGCTTTATAGTGAAAAGCAAGGGAATGCCTCCTCCAAGTCAGTATTTCTGAGTCGCTTCCGGGATGGTTTTAAAGTGTAATATTAATGTTAAAATTCATTCATGTCTTATTTTTAAAGTGTAGCTCGGTGTGAAGCATTTGTATATGTCAAGTGTCAAACGGGCTTTAATATACAATACTCGGACACTTTTAAATGACTATAAAGAGTCTCAATTCTCTGGACTACTTTATTTATTGGCTTACTTTAAAAATAATTAGTATAAGGGTTATACTGGATGTTAATAGAGAACATGAATATTATTGTGCTCAATTATTAAGGGTATTGTATCTTTCTAATTTAATATTAAATAAGAAAGATACATGTAAAGCCTAATACTCCTTTTCTCCTTAAGGGGTTACCTCTTTATTATATAGTTGAGCTTATTGGATTTTCCTCTATGTCCTAGGCCCTCCAGCCTGTTTACTATTCAGCTAAGTCTGGGTCATTGGTACAGTATAAAAATGTTAAAAAATTTATAGTAATTTATATATTTTTTATACTTACCAATGACCCAGACGGGGATGGCCCTCCCAGGAGTTGGGAACTCTTGCCTCCCCGCTGAGTACATAGCGCTGACCAGGCACTGCCAGTAAGAATGATAATTGGCGCCAATTTCGGGACGTCCTTGACACTGTGCATGCGCAGTGGGGGCGTAGTATGGAGGTCCTATAGGACATGATTTCTTTTTGTTTTGGATGCAAATTTTGGGGATTGGGGGGCAAAATTTGTGTTTGGCCCTGGTTTTGTTAGAGTTAGCACCAGCTAAGTCTGGGTCATTGGTAAGTATAAAAAATATATAAATTACTATAAATTTTTTAACTTTTTTCAAAAAATATTCAACAAAACCATATCAAGTGATCCCTCACTGGAATGGGCTCGTCCCAAATAAGGGGTCATATGATATGGTTTTGTTGAATTGTTTAAAAAAATAATATTTGTTCAACTGCACAATTTGTATATTACCCGGGAGGATGCGGCCAATTTGTTAGGTACAGGGATAATATTATTCGTTTGGGACTGCAGTTAAAAAACTCAGGACATCTTGAAAACTGAACTGTGGGTAAATACATGTTGACGATAAACCAATATTGTTGCAATGACACCGGCATTCAATCGATACTGGTTTGTATACCAGTACATGTATGTATTGGTTTATCGATATACCGTTGTTACGGTGTGGAAATATTATTGATATTGGTAATTATTGGTATTATTGAGAATCAGCAACAATAACTATGAATTTAAAACTATTCTAAAATTTAATTAAAAAAAATTAATATAAAAAAAATGATACAACGATCTTTACATTAATTGGTTTACAGAAAATAAAAACAGTGGTACTTATCAATTATTGAATTAGTCCAAAGTACAGTTTAACAGAATCCAATAATCCAGTGGTGAAGAATCTTGTGAAGAAAGTTACCAGCTGGTAGTATTAAATCCAAGAATGTGTCTTCAGAAACAGTATCCCGTAGATTTGTCATAAAGATTTTTTTACTTAGAAATTTCAGCAGTCTCCAATAAAATATAATAAAATGCTCTGCAAAATTCAAATGGAGTAAAAATCCAAGAAGTATTGGTGCCACAGGAAATTTCCAAATAATCCATTAGAATCCTGGCTTTTCACAAAAATAATATTATTCTGTTTCACAGAAAGTATAAATTCTCTTTTTCAAGACGAATAGATTCTCTTCAAAATTCTCTTTTGGAATCAATCTTCCAAAATCACAAAGAAGCACTGCTTCTAAAATAAATGCACTGTTCTGAAACAATAATAATCTCCAATGGAAACAACTGAAGTGAGTCTTTCTAAAATGGCTTTCTAAAAATGAGTTTTTGAATTCTGTTGACAAACCTTTATATAGTAACCAGATAAAATGTTCCAGAAGATGAAAATTCTATAAAGTTCTAACAGTTTCTAGGTGATTCTGTCATAATTCAAGTAAACAAGGTCATTGACCTACTTAAACAATCAACAGCTATATGTACAATATATTAGTGTAACAAAGATGTAAACAAAGGTCACTCAGTGCAAATGAGTCAGACCAGTCAGAAAATGCAGAAATAAAAAATATCTATCTCATAATTATCAGCTAAGGGTATATCAATCTCAGTATAATATGGGGGCTATAACAAACATGCAGCCTTAGAGAGAATCTATATTTAAGACTAAGACTGCAATCCAAATAAAAATGTCAAAACTGTCAACATTATTTTGGGGTGGGGGAGTGGGGAGATGTTGTCACAACCAGCTACATATAAATCCCCTTCTGACTAATGGAATGGTTATAACTGAATGCAGTTTAACCATTTACATGATTCCCAAACTGTTTCTGTACTAATTTAAAATTTAACCCTCTATCTAATGATTTGGTTGCATTTGCATGTGTAATATGCAAATTCACGAGTTGAAAACCATATCTGAAAATGTGTTGGCATCATAGTAAATTCTCAACCCCTCAAGTGACATCATAGGGATCAGAAAAATTCAACTTCGTTTGACTTCCATGAAATTTTGTTATGTTTTAGAGTACAAAATAATAGACAGCTGTTGTTTTTATGCCCCCAAGAGATTCTCTTGGGAGCAGTATATTTTCAGCATGTCCGTCTATCGTCTGTCAGTTAACTTTTGATTTCTGTCAAATAACTAAAGAACCACTTATTTTATCAAATGATTATTTTAGGGGTTACTTCTGAATGACCAGACAATACTCCCTTTCCATTTTGGTCCAACTAGCCAGTTCAATATGGCCACCATGGCAGCCATATTGAATTTGGTTTCCGTCCAATAACTAATGAATGATGACACAAATCATTTTTAGTTTAACTTGACAAAGTCACGAGAAGCTATTGCCATTATACGTGCAGAAGTTTGTTAGTCTGTAAGTCTGTCAGTCTGTTCACATTTTCCTTCAGGACAGGCTACACCCCGTAGTTCTTGTCCGATCATCACAAAATTTCATATGCAGGTTTGAGGTCATGTCTAGATGAGAACATCCCCTTTTAGTTGCGATCAGTCAACCATGATGGCTGCCACAGCCCAAAACCCAAAAACCTTTAGCACAGTCCACAGGTTGTATTTATGAAGGGATTTCATTGTAACTTGGTAGGATAACTCTGTATAATGTCTAGATGAGAACGTCCCATTTTGGTCAAGATCTGTCAACCATGATGGCTGCCCAAGCCTGAAACCCACAAACTTTTAGCACAGACTACAGGTCCTATCTAATATTTTTCTCCCAAACCACTGACCACATTTTAATGAAATTTCACATGAGTTGTGTTATATAGGGGCATTTGGGTTTTTCTTCAAATTGGGTTTCTGCTCGTATTGAGGAGGAGGTGGGGCCAAAATGCACCAATTTTTAAAAGAATCTTATGAACCAGCTGTAGGAGAGACTTGATATTTGGTGTACAGCTTCTTTTTGAGGTGTAGACTCAAGTTTGTTCAAGAGAAGGGGGGCAATATTTGTCGTTATGGGAGGGGCAAGAAATTTTTCCCCATCCAAAATTTCTATTTTCCAAACCGAGAGGCTGATTTGAACCAAATTTGATATGAAGTATTAATGGGTCATAAGTACTTGATTTGTGTCCAAAAACATTTTCAAAATGACCTGTGGGAACCACAGGAGCTAACAATAGAAAAAAATGTCAAACTCCCATATCTCCAAAGCTACACAGCATTGAGAATTTTTATATGGTGTGAAGCTTTCTTAGGACCAACAGAATGGAATGGTCTAAAAAGATTTCTTTCAGTTTTATCATAGGGTACTTTTTCGTGACTTTGAAAAAATGCTGAGTCAGCATTTTTTAACACTGGGTAATGGAGAAAACATTTAAGACTATTCTTCTCCCAAACCACTGCTCCAAAAGCTTTCAAATTTCACATATAACATCTTTGGAAGATTGTTTAACATGTTTGTTGAAATCAAATTTCTGGGTCCATATGTGGGCACTCCACGGGAGCCCAAATGTTTAAATTAGTACAGTATGAGGAATATTCTTTAAAAATCTTCTTCAGATCCACCAATCAGAATCTTTTTATATTTGGTATGCAGCATCCTTAGGGTGTGAGATTCACGTTTGTTCAAGCCAAGGCTCTGGGTTCATATTTAGGCTCACTGTGGGAGCCAGAATTATAACTTAGTTCAATATGAGGAATTTTCTATATTAATCTTCTTATTCAGATCCAGCAGTTGGAATGTTTTAATATTTGGTATACAGCAATCTTAGGGAAGTGTGATTCAATTTTGTTCAAGCCAAGTCTCTGAGTCCATATTTGGTCTCCCTGTGGGAGACCGAATTGTAACTTAGTTCAATATGAGGAACATTCTTTAAAAATGTTCTTCTTCACATCCATCAGTAAGAATCTTTTGATATTTGGTATATTGTATCGCTATGGAGGTGAGATTCAAATTTGTTAAAGCCAAATCTCTGGGTTCATATTTGGGCTCCCTGTCGGGGTAGAGCAATTAATATTTTCAACGTGCATCCTTCAGGCTGCATGTTAAAAATATTAATTGTTCTACCACACATGTTCACTTAGTAGCCATCCTACTTCACAAAATTATGACATATCGTATTCCTGGATCAGAAAAGCGGCCTCTCGTGTTGAAAGAGTTAAGGTAGCCATATGATGATTTAGATTTGGTCGGGACCAAATCCCAATTGGGATCTGTTCTAGTCCAGTTCTAAACCTCATTTGGTATATGATTTAGATCTGGTCTAGACCAAATCCCAGTTAGGATCTGGTCTAGTCCAGTTCAAAATTGGACTACCAAATCCTAATTAGGATCTGGCCTAGTCCAAATCCCAATTTAGATCTGGCCTAGACCAATTCTAAGTTAGCCTGTATGTGGATCTGGCCTGTGACATATATATCATGAGCTCTGCATCCATCTCTCAGAGATCAGTACCGCAGACAGTATTTCAAATTGAAGCCCATACAAAGCAAGGGGATAGAGGACAGTAATCTGACATTTGCAACTGTGAATGTGCGCTCAATAAATAACAAAGTGATTGTTTTTCTTTATCATATATATGACTCCAATATTGATATATGTGCCATCACAGAAACATGAATAGACAGCCAGGACCAAGTAACAAGAGCTGGTCTTAAAGGAAATGGTTATGATTTCATGGATGTCCCCAGGCCTAACCGAAAAGGCGGTGGGCTGGGGCTTTTATTTCAAACATCACTCAGTGTCAAGCAAATTAATTCGGGTGAAAAATCATCATTTGAATATGGGAGTTGGCGTGTTGCATGTAATTGTAAAATGTACTTCAGTGCTAATACATGTAATATACAGACCGCCATACTCAGATACTCATAAAGTTAGTGTTTCGTCTTTTATTGCCAAGTTCGAGGAATATCTTGAATTGATGCTACAACATGTTTATTACTGAAACTCATATATCAGGTAACATTTGTGACTGGATAATAACAAGGGAAGATCAACAATTGACAATGGATACACCGTTGAGTGGCCACACCATCTCTGATCACAAATTTATAACAACGAAAATGGTGATTAAAAAGCCTGAAGTATCTACTCAAATTGTCTCATTCAGGAAAATTAAAAACATTGACAATGCAAAGTTTCGGCATGATCTTACTGTACTAGTTGACTCGTCTATGCAAATTAACGATCTGACTGAAATTAATAACAAATACAGTCAAACTCTTCAACATATTATCAATAAGCATGCACCATTACAAATAAAACTAGATGGTGCCATTTGTGTGCGAAGCACACTATAGTATATCCCCGCATTTGCACTTTCCTTTTTGGTTAGGGCAGGATACAGACTTGGATAAAAAGGCTTCACGCATGTGTGTGATTTAAAATGATAAAACAGTATTTAATTTTCTTCTGAAGACTCACATGTGAAACTACTTCAATATTTCAAACAAGATATTTCACCCAACATGATGTATAAAGGGTAGTGTTCTGATCACATCATTGTCACATGATTGAAAAACCACTTGGACCCAAATCAAAATTCCAAAACCTTCATGCACATCTACAGATGCTATCTGAACATGTTAACATGGTTTAAACATTTCGAATTCAATACCCTAAGAGCCTTTGAGCGGACAAAGATTTTCTAAGGATAAAAGTGGTTCCACTGGAACCACTTGGACCCAAATCAAAATTCCGAAACCTTCATGCACATCTACAGATGCTATCTGAACATGTTAACATGGTTTAAACGTATCGAATTCAATACCTTAAGAACCTTTGAGCGGACAAAGATTTTCTAAGGATAAAAATGGTTCCACTGGAACCACTTGGAACCAAATCAAAATCCCGAAACCTTCATGCACATGTACTGGTGATACCTGAACACATTAGCATAGTTTAAACATTAATGCAAGTGAATGTAACACCGGACGGACGGACGGACGGACGGACGGACAGACGTACATACGTACGTACGGACAGAGATAACGACAATATCCCCGACAATACCCTAAGATGCTATCTGAACATGTTAACATGGTTTAAATGTTTCAAATTGAATACCCTACGAGCCTTTTAGCGGACAAAGATTTTCTGAGGGTAAAAGTGTTTCCACTGGAACCACTTGGACCCAAATCAAAATTCCAAAACCTTCATGCACATCTACAGATGCTATCTGAACATGTTAACATGGTTTAAATGTTTCAAATTCAATACCCTACGAGCCTTTGAGTCGACAAAGATTTTCTAAGAATAAAAGTGGTTCCACTGGAACCACCTGGAACCAAATCAAAATTCTGAAACCTTCATGCACATCTACAGATGCTATCTGAACATGTTAACATGGTTTAAACGTTTCGAATTCAATACCCTAAGAGCCTTTGAGCAGACAAAGATTTTCTGAGGGTAAAAGTGGTTCCACTGGAACCACTTGGACCCAAATCAAAATTGTGAAACCCTCATGCACATCTACAGATGCTATCTGAACATGTTAACATGGTTTAAACGTTTCGAATTTAATACCCTAAGAGCCTTTGAGCAGACAAAGATTTTCTAAGGATAAAAGTGGTTCCACTGGAACCACTTGGACCCAAATCAAAATTCCGAAACCTTCATGCACATCTACAGATGCTATCTGAACATGTTAACATGGTTTAAACGTTTCGAATTCAATACCCTAAGAGCCTTTGAGCGGACAAAGATTTTCTAAGGATAAAAGTGGTTCCACTGGAACCACCTGGAACCAAATCAAAATTCCGAAACCTTCATGCACATCTACAGATGCTCTCTGAACATGTTAACATGGTTTAAACGTTTCGAATTCAATACCCTAAGAGCCTTTGAGCGGACAAAGACTTTCTAAGGATAAAAGTGGTTCCACTGGAACCACTTGGACCCATATCAAAATTCCAAAACCTTCATGCACATCTACAGATGCTATCTGAACATGTTAACATGGTTTAAACGTTTCAAATTCAATACCCTACGAGCCTTTGTGTGGACAAAGATTTTCTAAGGATAAAAGTGGTTCCACTGGAACCACCTGGAACCAAATAAAAATTCCGAAACCTTCATGCACATCTACAGATGCTATCTGAACATGTTAACATGGTTTAAACGTTTCGAATTCAATACCCTAAGAGCCTTTGAGCGGACAAAGATTTTCTGAGGGTAAAAGTGGTTCCACTGGAACCACTTGGACCCAAATGAAAATTCCAAAACCTTCATGCACATCTACAGATGCTATCTGAACATGCTAACATGGTTTAAACATTTCGAATTCAATACCCTAAGAGCCTTTGAGCGGACAAAGATTTTGTAAGGATAAAAGTGGTTCCACTGGAACCACTTGGACCCAAATCAAAATTCCGAAACCTTCATGCACATCTACAGATGCTATCTGAACATGTTAACATGGTTTAAACGTTTCGAATTCAATACCCTAAGAACCTTTGAGCGGACAAAGATTTTCTAAGGATAAAAGTGGTTCCACTGGAACCACCTGGAACAAAATCAAAATTCTGAAACCTTCATGCACATCTACAGATGCTATCTGAACATGTTAACATGGTTTAAATGTTTCGAATTCAATACCCTAAGAGCCTTTGAGCGGACAAAGATTTTCTGAGGGTAAAAGTGGTTCCACTGGAACCACTTGGACCCAAATCAAAATTCCGAAACCTTCATGCACATCTACAGATGCTATCTGAACATGTTAACATGGTTTAAAAGTTTCGAATTCAATACCCTAAGAGCCTTTGAGCGGACAAAGATTTTCTAAGGATAAAAGTGGTTCCACTGGAACCACTTAGATCCAAATCAAAATTCCGAAACCTTCATGCACATCTACAGATGCTATCTGAACATGTTAATATGGTTTAAACGTATCAAATTCAATACCCTAAGAACCTTTGAGCGGACAAAGATTTTCTAAGGATAAAAATGGTTCCACTGGAACCACTTGGAACCAAATCAAAATCCCGAAACCTTCATGCACATGTACTGGTGATACCTGAACACATTAGCATAGTTTAAACATTAATGCAAGTGAATGTAACACCGGATGGACGTACGGACGGACGGACGGACGTACGTACGGACGGAGATAACGACAATATCCCCGACGAAAGCGGGGATAATCAGTTACAGTCAGACCAAAAGTTCCATAGTATGATGAATCGATCCGCGAATTGAAAAAATCACGGAGAGCAGCTGAAAGAAAGTGGAAACAAACTGGCTTAGTGTCTGATAGGAATAGCTTCAAAGAAAAAAGAAATGCACACTACACTGCACTCGAAAAATCTAAAATGACATACATAAATACCATGGTGTTAAATTGTTGTAGAGAATCAAAAAAAATATTTGACATTATTAACAATCTCACTGGACGAGAAAAATTGAATCTGTTACCTGGTATAGAGAGTGATAAGCTTGCTGAGGATTTTTCAGCTTTTTTCATTGATAAAATTGATAAGATCTGGAATGAACTAAAACAGTATTCTGATTTTCAAACTACCAAAACATATAATGCACTTCCTTTCTCGAGTTTTAAAATTGTTACTGAGGAGGATATTTTAAAAACTGTCATGCGCTCGAGAGCAACAACTTGTATTTCTGATCCAATGCCGTCCCAATTGATTAAAGAAAACATTGATATTCTGGTGCCACTGATAACAATGATTATCAACTTATCTCTCACCACGGAAGAATTCTGTGATGCGTGGAAAACCGCATATGTTCAACCGTTGTTAAAAAAAAAAACTGGTCTTGACTTAATACCTCAAAATTACAGACCTGTTAGCAATTTATCATACCTGTCAAAATTGGCTGAAAAAACTGTTTTGTCTCAGTTCACATCACATATGGAAGATAACGACCTATTTCCTGATTACCAAAGTGCCTATAGAAATAATTATAGTACAGAAACTGTCTTAATTAAGATACATAATGATATCTTCCGAAACATGGATACAAAAAAGATAACAGTTATGGTCCTTATAGATTTATCGGCTGCATTTGATACTGTAGATCATGGAACATTGCTTAGTGTTATACAAGACAACTTTGGAACGTCGGATACAGTTCTTTGTTGGTTTGAGTCTTATCTATGTCCACGGATGCAAGTTGTTGTTGTGGATAATCATCAGTCGACTCCAAAATTTCTGAATTATTCAGTACCCCAGGGGTCTTGTGCGAGTCCAGTCCTCTACACAGTTTATGCTAGCACTTTTCGGTTTATTCAGCATAAATATAATGTAAATATTCTTGGATATGCAGATGACCACTCAATTTATGACAGTTTCGTAGCCGGTAATATCAGAAATGAACAGAAAGTTTGCAATAGAGTAGAAGAATGTTTAGATGATGTGCATAACTTGATGTCTGAAAATAAGTTAAAAATGAATGACTCAAAAACTGAAATAATTATTTCTGGATCTCATGATCATTTGCTGAAAAGTTGCACAGAAAGTATTCGTGTTGGTACCAAAGGCATAATTAAGAGTGATTCTGTGAAGTATCTTGGTTTCTGGATTGATCAGTGTATGAAACTTGAAAAGCATGTGATGGAAAAATGTAGGATAGCTTCATATAATTAATATAATATTAGAAAAATTAGAAAACATCTTAGCATTGATTCCTGCAGACTCATAGTCCAAGCATTAGTAACCTCTCACATGGACTAGGGGAATGCACTTTTATTTGGCCTTTCAAAAAAACTGTTGTCGAAGCTCCAAAGAATTCAGAATATGTGAGCCAAATAGGAAAATCAAAATTTGACAGCAGCACGGAAGCATTAAAGTTGTTACATTAGTTGCCAATTGCGGAAAGGATTCGATTTAAAATCTTGACATTTGTACACACATGCGTCTACGGCAATGTCTCGGACTATCTTAAAAACATTATTTTTAAAATCTGTCACTCTCGGAATTTGAGATCAAACAATTCATGTGAACTCTTTGTGCCAAAAACAAATTGTAAGACTTTCGCGGACTGGACATTTTCGGTAGCAGGTCCAAGACTGTGGAATTCTCTACCCGTAAATGTATGCAAGGACACAGATGTATATCAATTTCGAAAAGCACTAAAAACTCATTTATTTGAACAGGCTTTCAACCTGTGATATGTCTCCTTGTGTGATAATCTGTTTGTTATATCAAGCACCTTTGAATACTTCAGTGTAAAAATGCTGTACAAAATTTTTTTATAATAATAATAATAATAATAATAATTATAATGCACTACTAAGGGCTGCACCAGTTGAGAATGAAAGATCTAGCAGTGAAAGGACAGAGACCTTCCTACATCAGCAATATAAAAAGCTTGCCTTTGGCCCAATTGACCAGCTCACAATTCAGGTTTTGTATAAAGAAGGTAATAAGCTAGCTACAGTCTACCTGTCAGTCACACTGCGTATTTGAGAAAATGGCTGATTGTGCAGATCCAGGTACAGGTGCAATCCTTCAGCCAATCGATTTTGGAGACACATTCGGCCTGCCAGAGTTCTTTGACATAAAAGTTTCCACTGAATCGCAATAGTCATCCAGGTACTCCTGGGGGCCCATCCGCATGACTTTGCCCATACGGTTTTAGAGGAACTGGATCCAAAGTGGTTGACATTGCCCCCATGAAAACAAGCTATCATTATCTGCAGTGATGAGGTTAAACTCTCATTGAATGGCATAGAACACAGAATAACAGATAACAGGTTTTGGAACACCTTGATTAATACCATTTTCATCAAACCACTATGGTCTCTGTATTTACAGCACATCAAGATACATTTCACCAGTGAGCATTCTTAGGTACTCCAACATGTCCTATAACCATAGCATCATGAGTTTATACCCAAAGCTGAGCAATGAGGGAAATGGCTTCCGTATCCCAAAGATCGGCGATATATAAGCTTGTCTAACAACTGAATGGGACCAAAGGCACTCTCCGAAAAAGAAGTAAGAGCGAGGGGTTAATTTCACTGATGGCATTGAAACATCTCTATCTATGGCCAGCTTAAGGCTTGGAGTCAGCAAGGATGGATTATTGTCTACTATAGTTGCTGCCCCAAAAGTTATAGTCCCAGAGGCGGCTGCAGACACTTCTGCTCATTTTAGTATCCTTGAAAAATTGGTAGCTGGCTAAAATGACCAAGAAGCATGCTCTGATTTACACCTTGGCAAAGGCCATATGCTCTCATGACTGATCTCCATTTAAAGCCCTGGCAGACAACCTGGTTTATTTATTTATTTATTTATTTATTTATTTATTTATTTATTTATTTATTTATTTATTTATTTATTTATTGGGGTTTAATGACACTTTGAATAGTCAGTGTCTCCTTGTGTCAGACAGTTTTATGGGTAGAGGAAGCCGGAGTACCCAGAGAGAACCACTGAGCAATGGTGAGCAACTGTCAGACTCCCCACCGTACCAACTCCACACAAGCAGGGTTAGCATTGCTTGAAGACACGTGCACTATTAATGTGCAGTACGCCTTAATACACAGTGCCACCATGCCCCTGTGTGGGCAGGTGGGATTAAGGATACAATGCAGTTATCCTTGGCAGGGATCGAACCCAGCAAGTGAAAGCATAATCCCTTAAATTCTGAATAATTACCAACTAAAAAGAGCAAGAACCATTGACTGATTGAAAGGGTTTATTATTAAATTGTTTGAAACTCTAATCTGTAATTTTAGAGGAGCGAGAATGAGTTACCTAACTTACCTAGATAATTTTGTAATACATTTGAAGGAACTTAATGCAGGGTTATGCAATTTGTGCTGCCCTGTACACAGGGTTGGTAGGGGGTTTTAATCATCCCAGGCTGATAGTTTTTGTTTGAAATTGTTTTCTATTTTTTTCAGAAGATTCAACCTGTGGTGAGCACATTACTTACAGATTCAAAAAACAAAACACAGTCAGATGTAACTCCCCAAGTAATTAGTGAATGTTCCCCTGCATTAAATTATTGTACTGAGTCAGTTGGAGAATTAACAAAAGAGATTACATTTGAAACCATAAAGGAAGAAAACTTGGAAGAAATGGATCCTGGAGAAATCAAAGTAGAAACAGAATTTGCAGAAAAACCTGACAAAAGGGAATCTAGTGGAAACCCATGTCCAGAAGATACAGAATCTTTTGATTCTAAGGTATGGAGATATAATCTTGTTTTCTCATTCTTATGTTTGGGGTAGTGATGAACTGATTATTAAAACTTGCTATGAACTGATTACCAATTATTTCACAGAATATCCTGCCAAGTCCAATGCCGATTCTGATGATTTGAAGAGGACACTGCAAAAAAATCTATTGGTGCCTATTATACCAGTAAATTTCATTCACTAATCACCAGTTATGAATGTTTAACCCTTTACTCAACATAATGGCATAAACCAGCCAACGCTATTCACAAAATGCACCATTCAGTTTTTATTACTTTTTCATTTTTTGTCACAAAAACATAGCCTATGACCCCCTCATTGGAACAAGTTCAATGAGCTTGTTCCAATGAGGGCCATAAGCTATGTTTTTGACGCAAAAATAAAAAAAAAGTTGTTAGTGCTTCAAGACTTATTTGCAAGTGTTGTCTGCGTTTTGTGTTAGGTAAAGGGTTAATAACACATTAAGTTCTCAGACTATGCATGTTTAGTGCTGGGAGATTTCAGCCAAAATAATATTCGTGTTTTTGGGGAGAAAGAAGATTGTGATTATTAATCACAATTTTGTTTTCTTGTGAAGGTTGTGTTTATTCCGGTAAATAGTGTTAATACAGTTTAGTGTATGAATGCAATATACTAAGCTGTATTAACCAGAAATATACTGAGTACATATACTAACTTTGATGTAAAATGTGTGTTATGAACTTGCATGGTTTTCAGATGGATAGGAACATGTCGTATCAGAATATAATGTTCATTTTTCAACTTTTTACCTCCCTTGATATATTTCTCCAGTATTTACTTTGCAGTGAACATTGGAGAGACACAGTAAGGCAAGTAACTGAATTGAACAATGAATTTGACAAACTGAAAACGTGGTCATGACTGCTATTCAACATATATGTTGCATAACAATCATCTGCCAGTGAACGAAAAAGATTGTACTGGTATTTAAGTTTTCTCTCCATTTTATTCTATTGTGTTGTAATGTCTGCATTTTAAAATACTGCAGATTACTGGCTGAACACATTGTATTTATTCTTTATTGTTATGTACTCAATGCAATGTTGCATCATGTCGGAGGTTAGTGACTGATCAGCTTGGAAACTGTGCTAATCTCGTAACGATTTCAGGTAGTTAATCTCATAATTTCTTGGCTCTACAAATTGTTATAATCAGCTCTGCATTGAAATGGCTAGATATCAAAGAGATTTTTAATTGTCAGTGTTAAATACAGAATAATAAGAAGCTGCCAGCTTTTAACTGCTGGTAAAAGGTACCATTGTGAGCATTTGTGAATTAGGGAGGTTATATAAAAGTGAAACAGCCTCAACTATGTTAATGATAAGTTGTGTTTGCATTGGCATAGCAGGCGTTTGAACCCATGCCAAGAGAGTTTCCTTCGACATGAACTGCCTAATGAAACTATACTGAACCACGCACACCACTGAGCCACTGACATATCCCAAAAAGGGAATGCTAGTTAACCAAGTATATACGAGACCAGTACAGATCGCACACTGCCACAGAATTCTCTCTCAATTATTTGTAAGTTATTCATCAAGTATTTGCATCAGTTCTACAAACCCCACCTCATGGAAATCCGCGAGAACAACTCTTTTTCAAATTTCCTGTGTGCCATAGAATTAAGAAGGACACTGGTTTTATTTACAATGGCAAAGCAGGGATTGAACCCATGCCGAGAGAGTTTCCTTCGAAACCAATCGCCTAGCGAAACTATACTGAACCACACACACCACTTGGCCACCGACAGACCCCAAAAAAGGAATGCTAGTTAACCAGGTATATACGAGACCAGTACAGATCATACAGAACTCTCTCTCAATTATTTTTAAGTTATTCATCAAGTATTTGCATAAATTCTACATACTGCACCTCTTAAAAAACAAACATAATTATTTTAAATAACTGTAATAAGACCACAATTGCTTTCAGTGAGATTTGGAACCTATCATAGGTGGGTGAAAATTACTTAATTTATGCCAACAATTATCCAGGTTTCCTATGGGAACCCTCGCAAGCTAAAAATAGAAAAAAATTCAAATGGCTCCTCTCCCAAAACTATACAAAACAAGGGGATTGATTTTGATATGAAACATCCTTATCAGAATACTAAAAAATTATCCGTGTTATTAGGATCAAGCCAGAAAATAAGCAGACTGTCATCTGCAAAATGCACGGCAGGGTAGCATCACTAAATTTACCCTCTGTGAACCTCAGTCTGAATCAGAGTCTCAAAACTAAACAAAAAGAGGTACCCAGAGGATAAATTGGCCCACTGTATGGGATCGCATCATCCAATTCACCCTCTGGGGTCCTCATTCTGCAAATGTCAGACTGCTTATTTTCAGGCCTGATTAGATCCCTATATCTGGGTCCCTACTTTAACACTGTGCAAGGCACTTCATCCCCTTTGTCCAACTGCGAGCATGGTGGCATTGTGTACTGAGATGTAGAGCACAATGCCTTTCACCTTCTCTACCAGGTTAGTAGGTTGACAGTTACCTGCCATTGTTCATGGTTCTCTCAGCTTCCTCCTCCAATAAAACTGTCCAACATGGTATATTATCTGACCCTGGATGTTGAAAGTGTAGTTAACCCCTTTACCTAACACAAAAAGCAGACAACACTTGCAAAAAAAAAATTCTTGAATAACTAATTTTTTTCATTTTTTGTCTCAAAAACATAGGTTATGACCCCTAATTGGAACAAGCTCAATGAGCTGGTTCCTATGAACCCTCATTGGAACAAACTTGTTCGGTTTTGGCCGTTAACATTGGGTTAAGGGTTGAACCCTAATAAACAAACAAACAAACGAGCACATCAGCCGGTCACGAATAAAATATTGCAGAGTCCAGACCAAATCAACAAAAAGAAACAAAAGTACCTTCAAAATTGAAGGGTGATTTTTGTTAATAGCTATGGCCTGTTTGGGTCGTTATGTTGGGTAAAAGGTTAAGAGTAAAGAAAAAACATGCCATGTATTTTGTCTCTAGTTGAAGTTCGTTAAGCATGAATATGATCTTTTTTCTTCAGTCAGTGTATTTTCTTTTCTTTTGAAGGCATCCAAGATAAGAAATTACTTGTTTTTAAAAAAGACGAAAAAAAGGACAAGCCCTAAACAACGGGCAATAAAGATGAGAAAAAAGATACAAGAAGCTCAAGAAGTATTCAATAACGTGAGGCATTTTGTAATTTGTCACTTGATAACATTAGTATTGTTTGGATTATTACTTAATTACCTTGACCCTTTTCCTAGGCTCCTGCAAATATTTGTTATTCCAAATAATATTCAAATCGATCACAATATTTGATTCAAATTTGATTTGACTTTGGTTCAACATTCTGCTCCACATATCTATGCAATAGCCAGTACCTATTAACCATTTATGCTTGCTTCATAGCCTGCAAACTTACTGAGCTATTTTGTGTTTTGTATTTCTAATGTCTAGTGACTACTCAAATATACTGGGTTGAAGCCAACATGCATCACGGTCATTGTTAAGTTCCCTTTATTGAATCAATTAAGACAAAAAAGATTTTTTTTATTACACTGAAAATTTGGGGTCTGGGTGGGACTTGAAAAATTTTGGACCAAAATCCGGAAATTAGTTTTTTTGTTTTTTTTATGCGTTTTAAGAAGAAAAAAAAAATTTAGGCTGAAAATATTTTGTTTGGGAAAAAAATCTGTTTTTTATGCGTTTATCTCAATTTTGGGACGTAAAAGTGCAGGAACTGAAAATAGAAGGAAAATCCTTTGTATTGTGTGGGCACAATCGCTTCATCTAGTTGGTATATGCTTTTCTTTGGAGGGGCGTATGCAGCTTATTCAAGTCCCTGGTTTGATATTTAGACTACCATGTCAGGTGAGTGCCCTCAGGCCCCATGGGGCCCCTTGTTTGTAAATTGCAAGCGGGTGGTTTTTTATTGGTCGAGTTGAGTTAACAACCGAGACCTATGGTTTGGTGATGGTCGTTGTGCATCCGGGTGGGCGGGTGGCATCCGGGTAGGTGTTTGCACAGGTGTCCCAGCATCTTTGCACTGTTAGCGCAATAACTTGAACAAGATTTCTCCGCTTTGACTTAATATTTGCCTTACAGTTCTTTTTCAATAATATTGCTAACAAGTTCGAAAACTGGCCTTGCCCACTCGGCCTGATTTTTCATTACAGAGTTATGGCCCTTAATTGGTCTCGAGTTGACTAATATTTCCGATACAGATCTTTTGCAATAATACCTCTAACAAGTTCAAAAACTGGCCTGGCTCGATTTTTTGTTACAGTGTTATGGACCTTAATTAGTCAATATTTTTAAATTTTGGGCTCGTTAGCGCAATAACTTGAACAAATGTTCTTCGCCATTGCTTGGTGGTTCTCTCCAGGTACTCCGGCTTCTTCCACCCGTAAAACTGTCGTGGTCATGATTAGCCATTGTGCAGAAATATGTGACCTTAAACACCAATAAATAATAAATAAATAACAAACGTTCTTCGATTTGACTAATATTTGCCATACAGGTCCTTTGCAATAATATCTCAAGCGAGTTCAAAAACTAGTTCAGCCCAATTTTTAGCTTAACTTTGACATAAGTCAAATTTGAGCTTATGCCATGGCCAGTCGTCCATCTGGCCATCAACAATTCAATTTGGCTCAGGCTAGAGGCCGTATTTATGAACCGATCTTTACAAAACTTCTTGGGTACCTTTGTTATCACCGTAGGACGAGAACGAGTGTTTTTGGGTCCGGCCCGAAATTCAAGACAGCCGCTGGCAGCCATTTTGTACAAAAAATTAGTACCATGGGATACATCACATATAATACGTTTTTTTTTCTCGTGCATAAATTATGCAAATTAGACTAAGTTTGATTTATTTCGTGTTACTTTCAGCACTGTAAGTGCAAATGCCAATATGGCTCGGGCTAGAGGCCGTATTTATGAACCGATCCTTACGAAACTTCTTGGGTACCTTTGTTATCACTATGGGACAAGAACGAGTGTTTTGGGGTCCTGTCTGAAATTCAAGATGGCCGCTGGCAGTCATTTTGTACTTAATTAGATGCAATCAGATTTTTGCGCAGAACTTCCATATGAAAGCTCTGATTTGAATAATTTTTTGTTTGCATGTTTAGTACCATGGGATACATCACATATAATACGTTTTTTTTCTCGTGCGTAAATTTTGCAAATTAGACTAACTTTGATTTATTTAGTGTTAGTTTCAGCACTGTAAGTGCAAATTCCAATACAGCTCGGGCTAGAGGTCGTATTTATGAACCGATCTTTACGAAACTTCTTGGGTACCTTTGTTATCACTGTGGGACAAGAACAAGTTTTTTTCGGGTCCGGTCTGAAATTCAAGCTTGCCGCTGGCAGCCATTTTGTACAAAATTAGATGCAATCAGATTTTTGCGCATTTGTGCAGAACTTCCATATGAAAGCGCTGATTTGAATAATTTTTTGTGTGAATATTTAGTACCATGGGATACATCATATATTATACAGGTTTTTTTCTTGTGCATAAATTATGCCAATTAGACTAACCTTGATCTATTTAGTGTTACTTTCAGCACTGTAACTGCAATACGGCTTGGGCTAGAGGCCGTATTTATGAACTGATCTTTACGAAAACTCTTGAGTACCTTTGCTATCACCGTGGGATGAGTATGTGTGGTTTTGGGTTCGGTTCGAAATTCAAGATGGCCACCAGCAGTCATTTTGGACTTTAGTTAGTGAAATCAGTTTTTTGTACAGAACTTCTGTACGAAAGTTCAGATTTGAATAACTCTTTGTATGAATGTTTAGTAACACAGAATACATCACATATAATGCAGGTTTTTTTCTCGTGCAGAAATTATGCAAATTAGATGAACTTTGATTTATTCAGTGCTACTTATATACACAGTAAGTGCACATGTAAATACGGCTTGGGCTAGAGTCTGCAATTATGAACTGATCTTCACGAAACGTCTGGGTACCTTTGTTATCACCTTGGGACGAGAACGAGTGTTTCTGGATGAGGTCCAAAATCCGAGATGACTGCCAGTGGCCATTTTGTACCAAAATTAGGTCCAATAAGTTTGTTGTACACAACTTCTATATGGCTTGGGCTAGAGTCTGTATTTATGAACCGATCTTTACGAAACTTCTTCAGTACCTTTGTTATCACCTTGGGACGAGAATGAATGTTTTTGGGTGAGTCCGAAATTCATGGCTGCCGGTTGCCATTTTGTGCCAAAATTAGTGCAATCAGTTTTTTGTACAGAACTTCTGTATGAAAGTTCTGATTTGAATAAATTTGTGTATGAATGTTTAGTAACATGGAATACATCACATATAATACAAGTTTTTTTCTCGAGCAGAAATTATGCAAATTAGATGAACTTTGATTTGTTCAGTGCTACTTATACACAGTAAGTGCACATGTCAATACGGCTCGGGCAAGAGTCTGTATTTATAAACCGATCTTCACGAAACTTCTTGGGGTACCTTTGTTATCACCTTATGACAGGAACGAGTGCTATGAGAACAAATATTTTTGGGTTCAGTCAGACCCACTCTGGGACACAAAGATTTATTTTCTCGTTTAGCATCTAACTGTCACCCCAACTTTAAAATACTTTACCTATATTATATTTGTTACATGCTACGGTCAGCATTTATGTACAGACTGTTACAATACTTTTGTTATCAGGTTACTACCTAGATGTTTGTCATTGCTGTGTGATATACTATACATGTACATGTCTTAAACAAGTTGAGCTACAGTGTCATTGACACTTTCATTTGTTACAAAGTTATGGGCCTTAATTCCTCAATTTTTATGAACTTTGAGCTCATTAGTGCAGTAACTTGAACAAACATTCTCCGATATGAATAATATGTGCTATACAGGTCTTATGCAATAATATCTCAAGCGAGTTCGAAAACTGGCCTGATCAGATTCCATGTTTCAGAATTATGGGCCAAAATTAGTCTGTTTTTACGAATTTTGAGCTCATTACCTCTATATAATATGAAAGTGCCCTAGTCAAGGCTGTTGAGGCCGAGTGGTTGTAGCGTGTGCATTGTATAGATCCAGTGTTTTTCCTGTTGTTTTCTTGTCCGGGTGCTCTATTCGCTATCAGGGTTTCCTGGTATCATTTCAATGACACGGACGGAGAGCTCGTTCGCTGTATGGTTGGTGGAGTTGTAATGGATGGCCACCGGTTTATCAAGTTTTTTCTTGATATCATAAAGGTGTTCTTTGATTCTGATACGTAGTTCTCGTTTCGTTTCGCCTATGTACTGTGTATGACATTGTTTACATGTAATCATATACACCACATTTTTGTGGAGGCATGTAACTGTCCCATTCAGGGCATATCGGCGTTTTGTTTGTGTGCTTTTGAAGTGTTTTCTTGTGTCTATTAACTTGCAAATTAAACAATAAAAGACCTCTCTATATTCCAACACAGATAGAGGGCAACCATAAAGAGATTTATCAGAGACTACGAAACGCCACAGTAAAAGTAGTCAAAACAGAACAACATCTTAAGTTCCTGAAGTCTTGTATAGAACAACAGACACCCCCAAAGGGCCTCAGATTAAACAAAGAATCTGAGAACTTGGATAGAGATGAGGCACTCAAGAAACACGAAATTGAGTTCCTCAAAAACAGTTCATTAGAATTGTGTAGACTCCACGCAAGCCACACACGCACCAAGATTGAAAAGGCAACAGAAACAGTCAGATCCGAACAAAAAGCTTGGGCAAGAGTGGCCACCACCACGGAAATAGAAGAGGCTAAATCAGCAGTTAAAGCAATCAGAGAACGCATCAGCAGAGCTTGCCACATTAAACATGAACGGCAACTGAGATTTTTACTCAGAGAAAAACAACAGAACCCTAGTTTGGGCTTTGACCGCAACAGGAAGCCCAACTATAAGAACCGACAACAAAGTCCACCATATTTCAACCGACAAGGTCCATCATATTCAAGGATCCCCCCCCCCCCCCTACACCAACCCAGAACATGAACGATGAGAAGAATAAACGGCAGACCCACCATCCGCTATTATAGTTACCTGGACAACATATCATAGGATTAACAGTAACAGTAAAACAACTCAACACCTGGATCTCCAATGCACACCTCTTGTTTTATTTTTTATTTTTATAATTATTTCTATCAAAAATTAATGTTCTTGTTTGTTTTATGTTGTATGCTTCATAATCTATAGAATAGCATGGGTGGTGGGGTATTTTGGCCCTTGAGAGCTGAAGCATTGCAAAGCCTTGTTGCACTCAAGGGACAAATTTATCAGTTTTATTAACTTGGCTAAAATATCAGACACTAAGCATTTAATTATTATTTTTAGCTCACCTGACTGCAAGTCAGTGTGAGCTATTGCCATCACTTGGCGTCCGTCGTCCGTTCACTTTTGCAAACTTGGCTTCTTCTTCATAGCCATTCAGCCAAATTTACACATGTATTGCACAAACCATCCCTGGTGTATACCTTTTCTATTTTGTTCAAATGAAGCGGCTGCCTTCTTCGGGCTCTGGTCAATGATGTCAACGCCTAAAAATCTTTAAAAATCTTCTACTCATGAACCACTACAGAGATTGCCTTGATATGCGGTATGGAACACTCTTTGGTGTTGAAGATTGAAGTTTGTTCAAGGGAAGTTGGTAGATCAATATTTGGGTTCTCTGTGGGCACATACCCATTTTGGGCTGCACCCAAAATTTCTATTTCAATAACTAATGGGCCGATTTTAACCAAATTTGGCATGTAGTATAAGTGGGTCCAAAGTACTTGATTGATGCCTGAATTTTTTTTTTTTCGTAGCCCCGTGGGTTCCGAGGGGCTAAAAAAAGAAAAAAATTCAAATGCCCATATTTCCCTAACTACACGGAACAGAGAACTGTTATTTGGTATGAATCATCCTTTTAACCAGTAGAATGGATTTTTAAAAATGGCCATTGGTTGTGTCAGGGTGTTCTGTAGAGGTGTTTGAGAAAATGCTGAGTCAGCATATTTGCAAAAATTGAAAAAAAAAATCTCTTCAGAACCGCTGATCAGAATCTTTTGATATTTGGTAAAACCACCGGGCCAAATGTATTGAAACTTCACGTAAATGATGACAGTAACCCCCTCCACCAACGATCATCATTTAATGTTGATCGGGTTACAAACATGGCCACAATTCTGGATTACAGTTACTATAGAAACAGTATGGGAGATCACATTTTAATCTTCTTCTCTGGAACTACTAAGCCGACGTGAACCAAACCTGGTATGGATAGTCTATGGGTGGTCCTGTGCAAACGATCCTCATTTTGTTCATGGCCGCCAGAGGCATTCTTTGATTCTGGTTGGTGGATTTTCAAAAATCTTCTCCTCTGAAACTGCCAGGCCAAATGTTTTGATACTTCTCATAAATAATGACTGGGACCCCCTCTACCAACGATCCTCATTTAATGTTGATCGGTTGTAAACATGGCTGCAATTGCAGCTTATGGTTACTATAGAAAACCTATAGGAAATCACATTTTCATCTTCTTCTCTGGAACTACTGAGCCGACGTGAAACAAACCTGGCAGGGATAGTCTATGGGAGGTCTTCTACAAATGCCCCTCATTTCTGTTACCGTGGATAGAAAAACATGGCTACCAGAAGTTTTTTTTGATTCTGTTTGGTGGATTTTCAAAAATCTTCTCCTCTAAACCACAGGTCCAAATGTTTTAAAACTTTGTGTGGTTGATGACTGAGACACCCTCTACCAACGAGCCTCATTTAATGTTGATCGGGTTGCAAATATGGCTGCAATTGTGGCTTACAGTTACTATAGAAAACCTATAGGAAATCACATTTTCATCTTCTTCTCTGGAACTACTGAGCTGACATGATCCAAACTTGGCAGAGATAGTCTATGGCAGGTCCTCTAAAATGCTCCTCATTTTGTTACTGTGCATTGAAAAACATGGCTGCCAGAAGCATTTTTTGATTCTGTTTGGTGGATTTTGAAAAATCCTCTCCTCTAAACCACATGGCCAAATGTTTTGAAACTTTGCGTGGTTAATGACTGAGACACCCTCTACGAATGATCCTCATTTAATGTTGACTGTGTTGCAAACATGGCTGCAATTGTGACTTATAATTACCATAGAAACCCTATGGGAAATCACATTTCCATCTTCTTCTCTGGAACTACTGGGCCGATGTGAACCAAACTTCGCAGGAGTGGTCTATAGGAGGCCCTCTATAAACAGTCCTTTTTTTGTTCCTGTTGGTTGGAAAATATGGCCACCAGAGACATTCTCTGATTCTGATTGATGGATTTTGCAAAAATCTTCCCCTCTGAAACTACAAAGTCAAATGTTCTGAAACTTCACATGATTGAGGACTGGGACACCTTCTACCAATGATTATCATGTAATGTTGATGTAATGTTGCAAACATGGCCACAATTGCAACTCATAGTTACCATGGAAAGCCTATGAGAAATCACATTTTTATAGGTAGTGCCAGGTGAGCAGGCTCTTTAGAGCCTCTAGTTACTGTCATTCATACCTTTCTTCTGGTCTGTCTCTTTATTCTTAGTCAGGCTTGTGACCTTAGATTTAACAGTAGGCTTAGGTCTGTCTTAACATGTTTTACTTTTCACTGGCTGAAAGTTACCAGGACCATGTTTGTAACCAACCATAAAACAAGCTATCTTCTGTCTGAGAAACAAGAACAGGAAATTGATCATCGTCAACAGGTGAATAATGAACTGAGCATTTTTTTTTAGCTCAACCACTGGGTGAAATAAAGTCAGGAAGCATCAGAACTTGATGAAGTATCTGATAAATTTGACAAGTTAGCAGGTGAATGGCTCAAAATGAAAAGACATCCACACTCATGTCACCTGTCTATTTGTAGGCCAGGTGAATTAATTAATTCTATAGCTTTTAATTGCGGGAATGGCTCTCACGTGTTGTATGGACTGAATGAAGTAGCAATGTTCAAGCCCTGACATTCTTAAAAATGCAGGAAGGCTAAAAATCACTCCCCTCGTATTGCCTAGGGGAGCAATTAGCTCTCCTCAAGCTTACAAAAGGTAAAAGTGGCAAAATGAAGATTTGCTATTAATGAATTCTGCCGTGTGGGCTTTGTACATTTTATTTGGTGTAGCTAACAAGGTAGTCTCTGTGAGATGGCTACCCTGTCCCTCCCACACCTTTGGGTCTCAGCAAGGCCCGGAGGTGTGGGAGGGGCAGTTTAGCCATCTTACAGAGACCATTAACAAAGCAGAGATCTGAAAAGATGTGGGCTTCAGGAATAGGCTGTTATGGTAATCAATATTTGCTAAGACCAGGAGGGCTAGTTTTTGCCCTCTTTAAATTTTTTAAGTCGAGCAATAGGGGAGTGAATGAATTGCTCTCCTGAAAATGCCAGGCCTGAATGTTATACATGAACAACCTTCAGGGTTATGGAGAAGAACCAAACTATGTATGTCCAAAACGGTGCAAAACTTGGAAAACAATTTTTAAACACTACATGATTTAGGGGGGTCTGGTCAAAACGTCCGATTGTCAAAACGTCCAAGTGAAAACGTCCGATTTTCTGGTCAAAACGTCCGATGATTTTAGTCAAAACGTCCGATGATTTTAGTCAAAGCGTCCGATGGCATCGGACGTTTTGACTTATAATCATCGGACGTTTTGACTTTTAACCATTGGATGTTTGGGTTATTCTCAGTATCATCGGACGTTTTGACCAATATCATCGGACGTTGTCACTTACCATCGGACGTTCTTTTCCAGGGCTGGTGGTTCCGCTGCAAATATTCATTTGATTTTCAACCTCAAAGGATTGGGTTAACTGGAGAGTCAAAACATTAAACATTAAATTCTCAACCAAAATAATTACCGGTAATTCACCAATGTTTACGGAGTGAAAACACTGTGAACCCTATCTTCAAATAGCCTTTGAGTTTTCAAAGACTCAAATGAGAACTCAAATAACTAATTAAATATATATAATATATCAGTAAAGAAAAAAAATGTTTCGGGAATCGGACATTTTCACAATATCATCGGACGTTTTGACTAATACCATCGGACATTTTGACCAATTCAATCGGACGTTTTGACCAGACATTTTTCAAAATCGGACGTTTTGACAATCGGACGTTTTTGAAATCGGACGTTTTGACTAGTATTCGATTTAGGTACAATTACATTATTTGAGCACAGTGTTTACCATCACTATTTGGGGGGAATTTAAAGACGTGGTTCTATGACTGGATCGCAGTTTGATTGAGAAGACCACTTTTGAAAAAAATTCAAGAAAATACTCCACAGATTTAGATTAAGAGTAAATAGATTGTCAACGTTTCCACTGCCAAGGCCTGTAAGCTGACATAATGTTGATCTGTTATGTTACAGGATGTTGAAAAGGACTTTCCCAACTGTTTAGTCCTGAATTATTTCATTAGTACAGTGGAACCCTGTTAATTGAATAGCCACTTTGCCTGAGAGAAATATTCAGTTAACTGGTGTATTCAGTTTACAGAATGTGAGTTAACCATTTGAACTCAGATGTCAACAAAGATATAATTGGTAAAATTCTTAGTTAAAAAAGAAAAAAAAACAGTTATTGGAGAAAATTCTGTTGCACCACCGAGTGCTACTGGTGAACTGGTGTATTCACTTTACAGAAAGTGTCATTGTTTTGTATTCTCATGTTAAAATGAGCATTATTCTATTAATTCTTGTTTGACAGAGCTCATGGAGCTCTGTCAAACAAGATATAATAGGTTAGTGCCTATATTGGATTCGATTATTTATGCGAAACAGATCTATAAACATAGGGAATCCAGTGGTCAGAGTAATTCTTTGGTGTATTACAAGATTTTTATCCCCTGCCAAAATGAAGATGGCAGGGGATATAGAAATGGATTCCATCAGTTTGTCCATCCACACCAACAGATCAGGTTTATGTGCCTAGTTGTTGGTACACAGCACTGTTATGTGTGTAGTCTGATTTTTGTGACTTGCCACATAAATTTGAACTAACAAATAGTGTTTATGAGTCCAAAAAAGTGAGTAATGTGGCTAAAATGTTTTTTTTAATGTGGCTAAAATGGTTTATGTGGCTAAAAAAGTGACAAAAAATGGGTATTGTAGTTTCACGGATTTTATGTAAGGGTTAGGGTTAGGCTTAGTGTCAGTAAGCTGAAAGTTAACAGAAGTTTATAAGGTATATGCAATCAACAGGTCAATTGTGAACTGATATTCAGTTAGCAGGGTTATTCAATTAAGATACATACAGTAAAGTAGACTCCACTGTGTAGCCGAAAATAAAATAATGCAATATTTCATTGTTACTCCCTCACACTGATGTGATTGATGACGGAATAGAATAGTGGATATGTGAGAGGTGGTTGTCTGTCCATCAGTCTGCTCCTGCTACTTGTCCTTCATATAAGGTTTCCATACTTTTTTTTAACAGATCTTCGTCTGGAGTATTATTCTGAAATAAACAGATATTTTTTAAGCAAAATTTCAGGACTGGTGATATTTTTTCTCTTCAATGATGTTATGTCACAAAAGTTTTTTACTATAACTTTTTGTGTAGTTTTAGCAGACTTGCATGAGATTTGGTGAATGTTACTGTTATGAAATACACATGTGCATATTTCAGTGGTTTTGTGGTTTGATTATTTCTTCCCAGATTACAGTCATATACTGATTTTCTGTCATGCCTATCTGTTAGTTTCTGTTAACTGGTTGAGTGCTAGAAGTCACTATCAGGGCTTTAAAAAAAATGAGAGTAACAGAGCAAACGGCAACATTTTCCTTAGTCATGTTTCACATTCAGTCAAATCAAATAAGATTTTGTTTACATACATTTGTTCTATTACAAATTATTGAAGAGTGCCAGAACAAATTTTGAATAACAAATTCAGACCACCAAAAATAATCTAGCTCACTACCAGTTAATGTCTTGTTACATTTTCAAGGGATTCTTTTGGTTGTCTCCAGGGATCGAAATATGGGACCCTTTCTTATTAGCATTTTGGCATAATTTTTCCCAATTCAAACAAAAAAATTCTGGATGGAAACAGCCTTGTATAAGCTTATAGCTTCCTGCCAAATCCACATCAATGTATGTAACAATTTTTATTATATATTCTTGAAATAAATATTGTTTAAATTAAAAAAATTCTCAATCAGTCCTCATTCAAATAAAAATTTAATTCTTCTTTAAGTCTTGAAAACCTAATTTTGATAACTTTTTACTGCAACAAAATGTGTGCCCCAAAAGGCAGTTTTTTGATATATTTGCAAGTTACATCCCAGAAGGCTCACGTCAGATCACCGAAGTTAAGCAACGGGGAACCCGGTTAATCCTTGGATGGATGACCATCTGAGCGATCGATTCAGACTTCTGCATTTTGTCCTTGGGCAAGGCACTTCACCCCGATTGTCCTCATGGTGGCACGATGATGCCGTGTACTAAGGTGTACTGCACGTCAATGGTGCACATGCCTTCAACCAGTGTAACCCTGCCTGTGCTGCAGTACAGAGTTATGATGTTTGGGAGCTGGCAGCTGCTCGTCGTTGCTCGGTGGTTCTCTCCGGCTTTCTACACCTGTAAAACTGTCACTGACATGATATGAACCTGGCTGTTAAAGTGTCGTTAAAACCCTAATAAATAAATAAATCCCCAAAACCTTGTCAGTTGCTTCTAGACAAGTCTTGGCTGCCTATATAGGCAGCCAAGACTTGCGAAGATACAACTGCAAAGCCATACAGAATGTAGACTGTTGAAGTGTAGCAAAAAGAATACGTATCTTCATCATTTAATAGTACATGTAGAACAATTTATTTAATAGATATTACAGAGGCTGATCTTTATTCCATGTGACTGTTTGCTATAAAACTTACTACATATACTGTACATGTAGTAGGTTCTGTATTAATGTTCTCAGTTCAGTACGCAGCTAACATTTCTTATTGTTTATGTATTTTTTCTCCCAAACACATTCCCAATTGGAGCCTTCATGATGCAGATTTTCCCAATTCCATGAGCCCTAGACCCTTTCCCAAAAAGGTCGCAGGAATCTCTGTTTTCTTAGAGATTTCCATGAAACTTCTTGAGTAAGTATCAGTAGCAAGTTGTCTCAGTGGGAAGGTCAATCAAAAAAATAAAAAATATTCAAGAAATGGAGTCCAACTAGTTGCAGAAGCAGAACCTTCCTGAACTCTTCTTCTGTCATCAGGCTGTGGCGTAGGTGGCCATAGGGTGGTCTAGGAGGACCTGGGCTCCCAATTTTCCAATGCGCCCCACCCCCAAATCAAACCTCAAATTGCTATAGATACAATTTGAGGGCCTCTGAAGACCATGTCAGGTGTTGTAGAAATGCTCAGCTATCCCTCCTAGGGAATCCAAATATGAAACCTCTTCCTTGGGGAGATACCTTAGACTGCCACCATTGGAAATGGTACACTCTCCCCATACCCTCACCAACTCAGGCCTATGGCCTTAAGGAGATGCCTTTGGTATCTTGACCATGGACCTCCCATATCTTACTCCCCCCACCCCTTCCCCCTTCTGTTTGGAAGAGGTCTAGGAGATTTTCAGTACATTGTGATGATTAAAAAAATTTCAAATTCAGCCTGACTAAAATCTATCCGAATCATCAAGATGTTGAATTGAATTTTGATGCTTCACAGTTCCCAATATGACGTCCCCATGCACATGACATTTGGAATTTCAAATGCACATATTATTTTAACTTAAAACTTTGGTAAGATTTTCCCCAAGTTGTGGTTTGGTGCTGATCTTTTTGTCAAAAAATATTTCCCAGTTAGGCCAAAAAAAAGCTGTGTTCTCAGGCATTTTTGCTCTGAAAAGCAGACGAGAGTGGGAGGCTTTTCTTTTCTTTGTTTCTGTTTCAATCCTATGAAGTTAAAATCATAAGTTAATTCTTATATTCGTAAGTCTTTTTGCCTGTTGTACACTCACATGGCTCTTTGAAACTGACCATTGTAGAAGACTGAAGTTGCCAGTTCAATCAAGTTAGGCCTATTTTAAAAATTGTTTGTTTCTCTCAATAGCATGATGAGGGAGGGAGGCTTTTTATTATAAAACCTGTCGTGGGAGACCACTGTCATGAGAGACCACCTGCCTTGAGAGACCGCTGTGACTTGGTACCATTTGGTTGTTTTACTCTTTAATGGACCTGTCTTGAGAGACCACCTGTTTTGAGAGACCACTTTTGTCTGTCAAAAAAGGGTGGTCTCTCAAGACAGGTTCTACTGTACTCCCACTTTTTTTCAAAAAGTGGGGTTTACTGGGTTGTGCATGTCCGTGCATTCATCCGTCCGTCCGGCTCTGCATCCAGGCTAAGCAGAGGTACATTGCTTTGACCGCTGTCTTTTGGGAATAAAAAAAAAGTACTGTGCTTTTCGGTTTGTTTTTTTCCCAGGTGTTGTAGACTGAAGTCTTATTGTTCACAGCATTGTAGTCTAATTAGAATTATGAGTGAGATTTTTTCAGTATTTTGCAGTGACATAACTGAATTTTTTGAGACTGCAGGCTATAATACTGGGAATTTAGGGCTGTTTATTTAACAGTTTTTCATTCCCTACCTTGTGCGATGATAGTTGTAAGTCTCCAGTCAGTGAGCCTTCAGGGTCGCAGCCTACACTAATATATCTGTCTTATCAACTTTATTGTCTTCACATATAGGAAGGCTGAGTTTGTTGTCCTGTAGGACATAATACCGTTTGTTAGAGGAGGTTATTCTCTTCCAATGTGAGTTATTATGAAAATACGGTGTATTTGCTATAACTAACACAAGAATGATTCAAGTAATGCGGATGAGGGGGGTTTGATATGAAATTTTAATTGAATCCTCTCCTCCCCTCTCCCCCTCCCCTCCCCACCGCCAATGTGTTAAGAGGCAATTACAGGACAGGACGTAGTTTCCTTCCCGCAAACCTCATATGCATTTAAGTATTTACATGCCTTTCATGGCTTATCGATTGGCGGTTGGGTCAGGTTCTATCGCGACCTCATGGGCACATCCACTTTTTAGCTCACCTGAGCAAAGCTCAGGATGAGCTTTACTGATCACTTTCCGTCCGTCGTCGTCGTCCGTCGTCGTTGGGCGTCAACAATCATCTCCTCCCAAACCACTAGGCCAATTTTAATAAAATTTTGTGGGATTGATCATTGGGTGGAACACTCGAAGAATTGTGTTCGAAATCTCCGTCGCCCATCTAATATGGCTGCCTTGGCTGCTGATTGGCAAAAACACATTAAAATCTTCTTCTTCAGAACCGCTGGATCAGTTTGAATAAAATTTGCTGGGGATAACCAGTGGGTGGTCCTCTCTCAGAATTGTGTTCGGTTTGTCCGCCCGCCATCCAACATGGCTGCCACAGCTTCTGATTGGCTGACGCTCCACCCCTAAATTTCTATTTTTTGAATCAAGAGATCGATTTGAACCAAATTTTTTTTGTGGACTTATTGGGTCATAAGTATCTAATTTATGCCGAAAAAAAATTTCACGTAGCCCCATGGGAACCTCAGGAGCTAAAAATAGAAAAAATTAAAATCGCTCATATCTCCAAAACTGCACGGCTCAGAAACTTTTTATTTGCTGTGCAGCTTGCTTATGAGCAATGGAAAGGAATGGCAGAAAAAAATCGCTAACGGTTTTTTTCTAAGGTACTTTCTTGGGACTCTGAAAAAGTGCTGACTCGGCACTTTTCAACACTGAAGGTAATGCAAAAACATTAAAAACTCTTATTCTCGCGTCAACAATCATCTCCTCCCAAACCACTAGGCCAATTTTAATAAAATTTTGTGGGATTGATCATTAGGTGGAACACTCGAAGAATTGTGTTCGAAATCTCCGTCGCCCATCTAATATGGCTGCCTTGGCTGCTGATTGGCAAAACACATTAAAATCTTCTTCTTCAGAACCGCTGGATCAATTTGAATAAAATTTGTTGGGGATAACCAGTGGGTGGTCCTCTCTCAGAATTGTGTTTGGTTTGTCCGCCCGCCATCCAACATGGCTGCCACAGCTTCTGATTGGCTGACGCTCCACCCCTAAATTTCTATTTTTTGAATCAAGAGATCGATTTGAACCAAATTTTTTTTGAGGACTTATTGGGCCATAAGTATCTAATTTATGCTGAAAAAATTTTTCCCATATCCCCGTGGGAACCTCAGGAGCTAAAAATAGAAAAAATTAAAATCGCTCATATCTCCAAAACTGCACGGCTCAGAAACTTTTTATTTACTGTGCAGCTTGCTTATGACCAATGGAAAGGAATGGTAGAAAAAAATCGCTAACGGTCTTTTTCTAAGGTACTTTTTCGGGACTCTGAAAAAGTGCTGACTCGGCACTTTTTAACACTGAAGGTAATGCTAAAACATTAAAAACTCTTATTCTCACGTCAACAATCATCTCCTTCAAAACCAATGGGCCAATTTCAATAAAATTTTGTGGGCTTGATCATTGGGTGGAACACTCGAAGAATTGTGTTCGAAATCTCTGTCGCCCATCTAATATGGCTGCCTTGGCTGCTGATTGGCAAAACACATTCAAATCTTCTTCTTCAGAACCGCTGCATAAATTTGAATAAAATTTGCTGGAGATAACCAGTGGGTGGTCCTCTTTCAGAATTATGTTCGGTTTGTCCGCCCGCATCCAACATGGCTGCCACAGCTTCTGATTGGCTGACGCTCCACCCCTAAATTTCTATTTTTTGAATCAAGAGATCGATTTGAACCAAATTTTTTTTGAGGACTTATTGGGTCATAAGTATCTAATTTATGCCGAAGAAAATTTCCCGTAGCCCCGTGG
The DNA here is from genome assembly GCA_031216915.1 of Pictodentalium vernedei. Taxonomy (NCBI): domain Eukaryota; kingdom Metazoa; phylum Mollusca; class Scaphopoda; order Dentaliida; family Dentaliidae; genus Pictodentalium; species Pictodentalium vernedei. The sequence goes on along the minus strand of CM062292.1, from coordinate 340,345,598 downwards.
GAACCCCAGGAGCTAAAAATAGAAAAAATTAAAATCGATCATATCTCCAAAACTGCACGGCTCAGAAACTTTTTATTTGCTGTGCAGCTTGCTTATGACCAATGGAAAGGAATGGTAGAAAAAAATCGCTAACGGTTTTTTTCTAAGGTACTTTTTCGGGACTCTGAAAAAGTGCTGACTCGGCACTTTTTAACACTGAAGGTAATGGAAAAACATTAAAAAATCTTTTTCTCGCGTCAACAATCATCTCCTCCCAAACCACTGGGCCACATAAAATTTTTTGGGATTGATCATTAGGTGGAACACTCAAAGAATTGTGTTTGAAATCTCTGTCGCCCATCTAACATGGCTGCCATGGCTGGTGATTAGGAAAACACATTAAAATCTTCTTCAGAACTGCTGGATCAATTTGAATAAAATTTGCTGAGGTTAACCAGTGGGTGGTCCTCTTTCAGAATTGTGTTCGGTATGTCCGCCCACCATCCAACATGGCTGCCACAGCTTCTGATTAGCTAACGGCCCACCCCTAAATTGCTATTTTTAGCTCACTGAAGGGAGCTCAACTTTATCACTTTCCATCCGTTGTCCGTCGTCGTCCGTCGTCGTGAACACTTTTCAAACAACTTCTCCTCCTAAATCACTGGTCCAAATTGAACCAAATTTGGTTGGTATCTTCCTTAGCATGTGTCATTTAGAAATTGTGTGACTAAAGTTACCGCGCCCAATGGGGACCCCAGAAGGGGCGGAAAGGTGCAAAAACCTTTAAAAATCTTCTCCAGAAACAGTAAAGTAAAAAAAATAAAAATGGCCATATCTCAAAAATTGCACGGCTCAGAACATTTTTTTAAGCACTAAGCTTCCTCATGACCAGCCGAATAGAGCTGTACAAAAAAAAAAAATCAAAAATAGTGGGGGAGATTTATAAAGGGGTCTGGGTTTAAGTACCTTGGTAAACAGGGCGGAATGAGGGTGACCATGGTTTACCTCATTGGAAGAGGTTGTTAAGTTGTTGGTACAGAAATAAGAATTTCCTGTCAGCAAATGGAGATGGAGTATGGTAAATGGTTTTGTGTTTAAAAATTATGGGCAGACACCCCCAAAGGCAATTCCACTCTGCAAGTTTTGTGGAGATCAACCTAAGCACCATTGAGAAAAGAATAACTGAAGTATGGTAAATGGTTTCATGTTTCAAAATTATAGGCAAATACAACAGAAGGACAATCTGGGTCAACCATTCAGACAACGTGCAAGTTTGACAGAATTGCCTGGGCACCTTGAGGAATAGTTGGTCAAACAAATGGAGAGACTTAGTTTGACTGGTGTATGGTTTTGTGCTTCAAAATTGTAGACAAATAACTAACATGAGCAAGCCTAGGGCTTCAACCAAAAATTCGCTATTCAGAATTTTTCAGATTCTCATTTTGTGCTTTTGGAACATGGGTTGTAATACCTGACGTGCGCCGGATATTTGTGGTTTGTACCATGCGCTTTTTAGTGACACCTGTTCTAAATCATAAAGCCGGATATGTGTGGTTTGCAGTAGGCGCTTTTTAGCGACACCTGTTCTAAATCATCAATCGGGTGTACCTCTTCGTTAGCTCTTATGAAATCGAGTATCACATGTTATTGTGTTTTAGAGAAAAAGGTAACATCATGTTAACAATTGATCTGCGATCACTTTATTTGCTTTGTTTCTCGTCCAGAACTTCAATCGCGTGGAACATGATGAAAATGCTTGGTTTTGTTCAACAGACGGATGAAAATGACAAATGATTCTGAAGACAACAGAAAACAGCTTTATCGTTTTGCGTCCCACGTCCATACGTTTCTGAGACGTTTCGGCCTTTAGGCTTTACTAGGCTTTAGACGTTTCAACATGGGACGTTTCGGCCTCCTCGAAAGACCCGAGACAAAAAGGCCGAAATGTCGCACTTCTTCGATACAAAATTAAGGCGTCATCCAACCAAACTTGTTTTAGATAAATACACAATTTTAAATTCAACTTTGTTCCATGAAATCAGCCACAAATTTAAAAGTTTTTCTGCTGTAGTCCCTGGAAAAGTTCACAGGGAGAGTATCGGGAAAAGAACTTAAACACAGGCAGTTTTAATCAAGAAATCTACGGGGGAAATATGGAGTTTTGTAGCACAGATGATTTGTTTGATGGCGCCTTAAAACTTATCTTTCTTTGAAAATTGAAAAATTAAAAAGAGTCACAGATCATAAGTCCAGTGCCATAGTTCAGCTATCCGAACATTGTGGCTGCCCACTACATTCATATTCAGTACAGTGAAATCAGTGACAGTTTCCCCCGGTGCTATCACCGGGAGATATAGCCGATGTCTGAATGCGAAAATGGGTTTTATATCAATTGTTTTCGATTAGTGAATTACTTATGTGTGGTATTTTCAACCGAGTGGGGATTATATTCATTTGATACACACAACGAGACGTAAATTTCCATCGACATTCCGCTGTTGTTGCTTTTAATTCTCAAAACAATAATCGGGCAGTCTGCTGAAACCAGTAGTCGACTCTCAATTGTACAGTCAACTAGTCAGAGGATTTCAAGCTTTTAGGTAAATAGTATCACCTCTCTGCCACTGTCAGCCAGTTTGAACAGCAATATTGGGCAATCAATGTATACATCTATTGCCATCTAATAGTAGTGACAGTAGTTTGTTTTAACTGGTACTAGTAGAGTGCTGAATTATTTTGGGCTATCAGGATATGTTATTAATTTGCCTTGTTGCAATTTATGGGAGAGTGCCTATAGGCACTATCCCATAAATCACAACAAAGCAAATTAAATAAGAGTGTATAATTTCACTCTTAGCATAATTAGAAGCACATTAACAGAATAGTTTTCCAGTAAGTTGCTGTATATGAATGCCCAAGTGAAGCCAAATTTGGACCTTCAGCACTCTACCGGAACACCAACACTGTTATAAGGAGACAAGTTTAGAGCTGAAACGATTAACCGGTTAATCGATTAACCGACGATCAACAGCATGATCGATCAAAAAAGTCCTTGATCGATTAACCGTTACCTTTGAACTACCGCATTTCAAGTGTTAATACTGTAAAAAACATTCCCCGACTTACGTAGACATTGCCACACTCACTCGTCGGCGAATTGTCAGTTTCAAATGCATGCAGTACTCGCTATGATGTTGTTAAAACTTATAACATCAGTGAAGTCGGCATGTGTTTTATCCTGATAACGTTGTCTCTATGATTCCATTTGATGTCACTGGAATGTGTGGGCAGTGTGCCTGAAATGCGATACTATGGCAAGAGTTATTGTTATGAGGTAATCAGCATGCAATGAATGGTTGATGACTTATCAGGAGAGCACGTGCGCAATTGTTCTGTATGTGCCAGAAACTCTTGATAAAGTTTTCAAACGGCTGTTGACTAGCATGGACATTTAAAGGGAACTTTTAAAAATGGAATATGGGCGGATCAAGGCGTGAGTATGCTTGGTATATATTAGCGTCACTTTATTGTAAAGCAGTCTGGCGAGGGGGATTTTTCACCCTCGCAGATTTTTCAGAACGCCAGCTCCGCGCCCCCCCCCCTCCCCCCCCTCCAACGAAATTACAGATCACGTTAGCAACTTCTCACACTTGACAAGTCAACATTCTATGTACTTGTTCATCCATGTGAAGTTGTGAACGTTACACTGTATCGATAGCCAGAAAACAGAATGTTATCAACACCATCTGTAATCACCAACAATGCGGCAGCTATAATAATGTTTTCACTAGTAGTACACTCTTGCATAGCCCCAACCCCCCGCCCCACCCTCCATTTTTCAAAGTGGCAACAAGAGTAATAATGTCCACTGTCCATTGAATCCAGTGTCCAATATCCACACAAATATGCAAGTAAATTGAAGTAATTCAACTGTAATTAATCTCTATGATAATCCCAGTTGTGAAAACATTGTGCATTCATGCAGTGCTTCAATGACAGGGTGTCATCCACCTTTCATTGTTTGGGTTCATCCATGAAAAACATAAAAAAATAAAAAAAATAACATGTTTTTAGCTCACCTGACTGAAAGTCAGAGTGAGCTTTCTGATCACTCTTCGTCCGTCGTCCGTCTGTTCGTTGTCCTGCGTGAAGGTGGTGTGAGAGCCTCTTTCTCCTAAACCACTGGCCACATTTTAATTAAATTTCATGTAAGTAGTGGTTATATAGGGGCATTTTGATTTTTATGCAAATTAGGTTTCGGCTCATATTGAGCAAAGGGATGGGGAAAAAATGGCCAAATGTTTTGAAAATCTTCTAATGAACCACCAGTAGCAGAGACTTGATATGGGGTATACAGAGTCCTTTTGAGGTTTAGAATCAATTTTGTTCAAGAGAAGTTTGTCGGGCATTATTTGCCTTCGTTATGGGAGGGGTAAAAATTTTGGCCACGCCTAAAATTTCTATTTTCAGAACCGTGAGGTCGATTTGAACCAAATTTGATATGAGATGATAATGGGTCATAAGTAGTTGATTGATGCAAAAAAAATTTTCTCGTTGCCCCGTGGAAACCTCGGGAGCTAAAAATAGGAAAAACCTTAAAACTGCCATACCTCCAAAACTACACAGCACAGAGAATTCTTATTTTGTATAAAGCTTACTTTTATCCAGTAGAATAGAATGGTTAAAAAAAATCCCTATCGGTTTGATCACAAGGTACTTTTTTCAGGACTTTGAAAAAGTTCCGAGTCCGCACTTTTTAACACTGTTGGCAATGGGAAAAACATTAAAAAATCTTCTCCATATCCAGCAGGCAGAATCTTTTGATATTTGGTAGGCAACATTGTGGGGTGTATCTGATTCAAGTTTGTTCAAATCGGCCCCCTGAATTCATATTTGGGCTAACTATAGAAGCCCGAATTCGAACTTAGTGCATTTCAGGCAAATTTCTTAAAAAATCTCCAGATCCAGCAGGCAGAATCTTTTGATATTTGGTACGCAACAATGTGGGGTGGATCTAATTCAAGTTTGTTCAAATCGGCCCCCTGGGTTTATATTTGGGCTCAGTATAGGATTTCAGGCAAATTTCTTTGAAAATCTTCTCAAGATCCAGCAGGCAGAATCTTTTGATATTGGGTATGCACCATGCTTAGGGGGGTGAGATTCCAGTTTGTTAAAGCCAAGTCCCTGGGTTCATATATGGGCTCCCTGTGGGAGCCCGAATTATAACTCGGTTCAGTATGAGGAATATTCTTTAAAAATCTTTTTTTTTTAGATCCACTGGTCAGAATATTCGGATATTTATACCCCCCCCCCCTCCCCCCCGCAAACAAAGTTTGGGGGCGGGTATATAGGAATCATCCTGTCCGTCCGTCTGTCCATCTGTCCGTCTGTCCATCCTTGTAAGCGCAACTCCTCCTAAACCGTTTGAAGAATTTTCACGAAACTTTACACAATAGAAGAACTCCATATGGATATGTGCATGAAGCAATATAATTCCGTTCTGACATTTCCAAGGGGAGATAATCTGTCCGTCTGACCATCCTTGTAAGCGCAACTCCTCCTAAACTGTTTGTAGAATTTTCATGAAACTTTACACAATGGAAGAACTCCATATGAAGATGTGCATGAAGCAATATAATTCCGTTCTGACATTTCCAAGGGGAGATAATCTAACTTATACCGTCTGTCCATCCTTGTAAGCGCAACTCCTCCTAAACCGTTTGAAGAATTTTCATGAAACTTTACACAATGGAAGAACTCCATATGAAGATATACATGAAGCAATATAATTCCGTTCTGACATTTCCAAGGGGAGGTAACCTAACTTATGCCGTCTGTCCATTCTTGTAAGCGCAACTCCTCCTAAACCGTTTGAAGAATTTTCATGAAACTTTACACAATGGAAGAACTCCATATGAAGATGTGCATGAAGCAATATAATTCCGTTCTGACATTTCCAAGGGGAGATAATCTGACTTATACTTTTCAGGCGCCGGGGGTATCACTTTGTGAGTTTCCTCACATTACCTCTAGTTGGTATAAGCTTTTCTTAGGAGGGGCAGGTGCAACTGGTTGAAATCAATTCTCTGTGTTGATATTTAGGCTACCATGTCAGGTGAGCGTCATCAGGCCCCCTGGGGCCTCTTGTTAGTTGATTGGTTTCCTGTGGTTGTTCATTATAAGTCATATACGAGCATATGATTCATTATAAATAAAGTGCTAGCCTTTGTGTACTGGTTTGTCTGACAAGTCAGTTAACTGGTATTCTGATTATTACATGCGAGATTCAAGGCTCACATACATGAGCTCACATATATAATATGTGTTTATTAGGCAGACGCATTATTGTATGTTATGGACCTCGAAAAATTAATGCATTTTGGGGTGGTCCGAGTCTGTTGATCATAGTTCGAACCATTTCTAAATCCAGGTTATATAGTTTCAGTACACTTTTTACATGGAAATTGGATGGAGATTTCTATGTATTCCGGTACATGTATATTCGTACGTCTGGAAGTATTAGTTATTGTAATTATATGTACACCTGGATGGGGTTGCCTTGGAAGAGTGTTTACTCTCCAGAGACCGTTCATTGATATTCTTTTAGACAAGTGTATTTTGTATATATTTATCACCGTTTTTTTCCTATCTTCGTATGCCAACTCCGGTATTCGTTAAGATGTGCGCAATTAATTACCGGGATCACCACTACAACCTCAACTTCTGAAGTAGCATTAAGCACCTATTTTATTAATAATAATTAATATCTGGGTGCCTGTTCGACGAATATATATTGTTAATTGGTACCGTTTTTACTGATTCCAGAGCGCTCCCCATTTTTGTTTTTGAAGAAGATTTCTTCACAAAAATGGGGGGGGGGGGGGGGGGGGGGGGGGGGGATTTCTTAAAATCTCCTCCAGCTAGATAGCATGTAACTATGAGTGAAGCTGTTTTGTCTGTAGATTATATCAAATCCTGGATACAGCTTGTTTTATTTTTGTATTTAGCGTGGTTTGTGGGGGTTAACCTCTCACTCTTGAATGCGCCATCCTAATTTATGGGGCTTAGTCCAAACTAGCCTTTAAAATTGGGAACTCATTACACCCAATTAGCATAGTCATTCATGTTAAGAATAAGGAATTACTGGAATTTGCCTCCCTTATTTATGATATGTCTTCTCTTTTATTGTATAGAGAGACATACATGTAATTCCTTTTAAATTTAATTTCCTTTCACCTTGGAATGCAGGCTTAGGAGCTATATTTGGTCTGCTAATTCTTAAGTCCTAGGCCCTCTGCCTTTCTAGGATTCAACTAGTCTCTGCCATTGGTTTAAGTATAAAAATATGAAAAATTTAAAGTAATTGGTATATTTTTTATACTTACCAATCGCCCAGATGGATATGGCCCTCCCATGTGTGGACACTCATACCTCCCCGCTGAGTTATTATGTAGTAAGCTCATCTACAAAGAATGATGTTGGCACCAGTTTCGGTCACTTCCTGATAGCTGTGCATGTGTGGAAGGTAAAAGTATGGAGGACCATCCAAGATGGTCTGGTCCACTGTCAAGGCATTCCACCCTGGTACAGTCCTGGTCATTCTGGTCCTGTACCCATGCCTGATCCAGTCCAAAGCGGTCCAGTCCATTCATGTGTTAATGAATTGCTCATTTTCTAAAAGTTGTTAGCCTATATATTAAAAAAAATGTACTGCTTTGCAAAGAGTGCATATACTTGTACAATGTTTGATGATTTTGTGTAGCATTGTCTGTCCCTGGTGGCAGTGGTGGTAAGGGCACACTGCAATAGCCCATGCAGAAATAGTTCAATATTGGCAGAATAATTATGAATGTGATAAATATTATAAATTTAAAGTAATTTATATATTTTTTATACTTACCTATGGACCAGACTCGGCTGGTGCAAACTCGATAAAATCAAGGGCCAAACACAAATTTTGAACCCCCCCCCCCCCCCCCCCAATCCCCAAAATTTGCATACAAAACCAAAAAATTAAAGTTCTGTCTGATCCTCCATACTTTTGTTTACTGCATATGCGTAGTAATCAGGAAGGTACCGGAACTGGCGCCAAGCATCATTCTTTCTTTTGTGCCTGCTAAATGTTATAATCAGTGGGGAGGTATGAGTGCCCATTCATGGGAGGGACATCCCCGGCCATCTGGGCCATTGGTAAGTATAAAAAATATGCAATTACTTAAAATTTATAATATTTTTATACTACAACCAATGGCCCAGACTTAGCTGAATAGTAAAAAGGCTGGAGGGCCTAGAACTTAATTTCTCAATTACTTTGATAAAGAATAGCTCCTACAGGAGAATAGGAGAAGACAGAGGAATTACATATGTACTTCTCTTATAAAAAAAAGAGAATGACAAAACACCAACAATGTAATTAAGAATTACATAACTTCTCCATTTAATGCCAGCATAACCCCTCATTCTAATTCAGTGATGGAAACCAATTATAAAGCTAGTCCAGAGAATGAGACGCTTTATACTCATTTAAAAGCATCCAAGGATTGTATAGAAATGCTCGCTCGACACGTGACATATACAAATTCTTCACAGTGAACTACACTTTAAAAACAGTACATAAATGAGACATAGTTATTGCTTGCTTAAAACCACCCAGCACCAACATCGGGCTACTGTTCCTGGAGGAGGTATTCCCTTGCTTTTCACTATAAAGCCAGATAACATAAGGGAAAAACCGCCCCCCTCCCCTTCCCCTTGCTCTGAAGGAAAATTCTTCAGAATGAAGAGGGCAGCAGAATGGCGTCAGTACTCGAGCAGACTGCCTAAGACATCTTCTAGATGTAAGATTAATGGACGACATTTTGAGCAACAGAAAGAGGACCTAAAGATCTAAGGTCACCAGAGATAGACTCTAAATTTCTAAGGTAAAACTTGGTAAATGAAGAGAGCTGTGCCCAGTAGGCAGCCTTCATAAGATCAGTAATGGCTATACTGTTAGAATAAGCCCAAGAAGCAGACAGTGCTCTAACCTCATGCGCTGAAATCTTGTTGACAGAACGTAGATCCGAAGATAGACTTTCATAGGCAATACATATTGCCATCTGAATCCATCTAACGATAGAATGAACAGATATATCCTTTCTGTTAGGAATCAGGGAAAGAAAGAATCTTTTTCTTCCCTTTCTAATAAAACTCGATTGACGTTTATAAATGCGCATTGTTCAAACTGGACACAGCCAGGGTCTACGGTTCTCCGAGGATGGTAAAGCCTTAATGATAATAGTCTCCGGCCACTTCTCCAGAATCTGAATTTTAGCCAAGAATGGGAATCATCAACAGATAATGAATGAAGTTCACTCACCCTTCTGGCAGATGCAAAGGCTAAGAGAAAGACCATTTTATAGGTCAAGAATTTGAACTCTACATCGTCTAATGGCTCAAACGGAGCTTCTTGAAGCTTCAACAGAACCCAAGCCAAATTCCATTTAGGAATTAATCTGAGGGTTCTAGGTCTGTTAATAGAGAAATTTCTAACTAGCTTGGATAAAGAAGAATCTGATTCAATAACCAAGTTATCATGATGAGCATACATTTCTGATAACATAAACCAATAGCCCTTAATTGTGATGGGCTGCAAGTTTAATACATCAAACAAGTAGACAGGAAATTGGCAATCTGAGGAACGGACAGAGCATAAATGTCTGCAGACTGGTCCATACACCAACGGGAGAAACCCTTCCACTTCGCTGCATAATTCAATGAAGAGGAGGTCCTCCTTCAGTTAGAAATTGTGTCCACTGCTCGTCCTGTAAAATGTTTTCTGTGCAAGAAGGACCACACAACAGAAATACGTCAAGGTTGAGACCTTCCGGGTTGTGATGCAGTGCGTGGGACTTCTCCTGATATAGAAGGTCCTTTCAAGGAGGAAGCTTCCGGGGAATGTCCCATAACAGACACCTGAGAAGATTGATCCAGGGTTTCTGTGATGACAGAGATGCTACCAGCAGGATTTTGCAGTGAAACTGTTTGATTTTTAACAGAATCTGCTGAATCATCGTACGCTCGATGATCTGGGCATGGCAACACGAATGTCGGTAATTGATTGTTCAGGTGTGTAGCAAAAAGATCTATCATGGGACGATCCCACTGGTTGCAGATCTGACTAAGTACTCGCTTGTTGAGAGTCCACTCCGATGGTAACAGGCGACCTTTTTGAGAGAGCGAGTCTGCTAGTATGTTCAGACGACCCAGTATATGATGAACTGAGAGTTGAACGTGATGACTCAGAGCGAATAGGAGATCTCCTCCGTTAATTCGCATAACGAAATCGAATGAGTGCCTCCCTGGTTCCTGAGATAAGCCACTACCGTCGAGTTGTCCGACAGAATCTGAACATGGACGTTCGCTGCTTGAGCAACCCAATATTGTAGTGCTAGCCAGATAGACACCATCTGCTTGATGTTTATGTGCTTTTCTAGAAACCGAGGGTCCCAAAGACCCTGACACTTCAAGTCTGGGAGACATAGGGACACACCCCAGCCTGTCAGACTCACATCCATCATAATCGTGGGACACACCCCAAACCCGTCAGACTCGCATCCGTCATAATCGTGAAGACCAGATCCGGCAACTGAAGCAGAACTCCCTGAGTCAGCCACTGGAGATCTGTTAAAACAATCTGGGTTTTGAGCGAATGTGTCTTCATACTCCAGTTCTGAGTAAAGAAAATCTAGAGGGGATGCGTTTGCATGTGGCCCATGGGAATAAGATCTGCAGCCGCTCCGTACAGCCCCATCAGTCACGTAAACTCCCTTTCAGTCAATGCAGGAGAGTTTAGACAAAAGCTAGCATAACAACTGACTAATTTCGCTCTGGGTAACGGCAGACGAACCAGATTGTTGTGAGTCTCGAAGCTCATTCCCAAGTGAATGAAGGACTTGGACAGAGCTAGATGCGACTTTTTCTTGTTTTCTATGAAACTGAGGCATCGGAACAACTGAAGCAGACTCTGAACATCGTTCTGAAGAATAATTCTGTTGCCATATCTCTGAAGAATGTCATCAAAGTAAGCCGATGTTACCACTGCCGAATAAGCTTTGAAGTATGAACTTTGGAGCTATGATCAATTTGTTTATCCAGCTCAAGTCCATTATCAGCTCAAGTTGGAACGAGCCGTCTGGTATGAGAAGCAGTTGACTGTAAAAACCTGGAGAATTTTGATTCTCGACAACCTCTATTGCTTTCTTTGATAGGAGAGCCTGTACATCTGCAAGGAGAGACTCTCTTTTGGAAGAATTCACCGGAAGATTTGTCCAACGCGGACTTCTTGTAAGTAGGGGCTTTGCTCGGAATAATAACCGCAGGCCTGCCGAGACTACATTTCTCACCCACTGATCTTCTGTAATTTTCATCCATTTTTTTGCGAAGTTTGATAACCTTCTGCCAACTGGAAAACAACAGAGGTCTAGACCATCACCTGTATGACTTGCGAGGCTTACGTGAGGAGAAACTATGTCCTCCCCACGAAGAACCTTGTTCCGTCGGCCTAGGGGTGTCTGACTGATAGTCTTGATAAGACTTGTGCCCCTTTCCCGAATCGAGGAGCTCCCTTTCGATGATTGGGAACTGGAACAACCTCGACTAATCCGGCCAGCTGAGGCATGTTGTTGAGACCTGATCTCTTCAGCAGTGCGCTGGAAGCTTTTTTGGTAGCTTGTTCATAGACTAAGGAAAGCTTGTCATCAAACAGTGTGTGTCTGGAGACTGGAGCCACTTGGAGAGAGCTTTTCACCCTGTCATTGATAATTGATGATGACGCAAAGGCTGCATCACATCTAAGCAACTCCAAATTTGCCTCTGAAAGGGTGGAGTGGTACATGGCATACATGACTGCCCTGGAAACAACTCTTAGCAAGGAACTAACATCCTCAAATTCCTTTCAATTTAGATGCCCTGGTGATAAGATCTGCGTAGGACATAGCATCCAGAATCACTTTATTAGATGGAATAGAAGATTCCATCACATCCAAGCTGATGTAGGCAAGGATATATCCAAATCCCCAGCCTGCTCATCTAGACGCAGAGGAGCTCTCTGAACATCTTCTCCAACCGTTTTAAAATAACGTGATCCAGGAAAGCGGTATATTGATTGAAGATGCAGATAAGAAACCGCCTTTCTTTTTTGAAGTTACTAGGTTGAATATGGCGTCATTAATATGGCCAAAGGCCTCCGACTCTTGCCAAGATAGTCCCGGGAAGGAAAAAACATCATCTTTCCTTCGCACAACATCTCTGTCTAGGGACAACAGCGGTTTCTGTCAATCAGACGCAGCTTGCTGATCAGGTGGAACAAGGTTAGGATAGTATTGATGAATGAAATTGATCGCTACCATATGTTGTTCCGAAAGGGAAGGGGTAATCCTCCTCCTGCTCCCTTTCACCATCCGACTGATTCAGCGGAGAATTTTGGTCAACAGCATTTGAATGTACAGATGACCGGACCGACCCAGCACTCACCACCGGAGTCTGCGGAAGGCTGCGCTTGCACTTGCTGGGAAGCTGAGATGAGCTGTGCAATTTGCGAGAGCAAGTCCATTACAGAGGCTTGAGGAGCAGCGGTCTTCTGTTTTGCTGCCACTTACTGTTCCTGGGTTGGAGATCCAGACGTAGATCTCTTCTCCAAATGAATGAGGCCTCGGATCACTAGCTACCGGATGGCCCGACTTTATGGGTGAAGACTGGGACTGTCTTCGCACCTCTGCCTGGACATCTGAAGTCTGGTAGCTAGTGTGGGGTCGTGTGTGCTTATCTGAACCTGAGGAAGAAGCCTTAACTGTTGCCGACCCCAGCTGCAGTTTAGACGGAGGGTCCCGAGCGGCTAGTGTGGACGTTGGCTCCGACTCAGTGAAGTTTCTCAAAACAACTTTTGGCCCCAAATGTTGCTGGGTTAGAGAAGGCTCTTCTGCTCATGATGTATAAAACCTTGCTGAGCTTCCTAAAGAGGAACGTGCAGGCTTCTTCCCTGTTGCTGTCGTCGCCGGGTGAGCTTTAGTTTTTTTGAGGTGATCGCTCTACACGATTCTACTCTTCCCTCAACTGCAGTGGACTTACCCGATGTTATGGCTCCTACTGTCGGGTTGGCCGCTTCACCGGTCGAACTGGCTGCTGGAATAAGAGGCCTTATTCCTTGTTTAATATTCAGGAGCACTTTAGCAGCCAATTCTGTTTGCTCATCAGAGCGTGATGATGGTAGCACACTTTGGATGGGTGTTGCAATACCATCACCATGTTCTTGTTCCTCTGAAAAAGAAACTGAAAAACTCACATTATCCTGCAGTGACAGCTCCCTCATGGGAACTTCACCGCCGACTACGTACCACAACACCCGTCTCCAACGTCTGTCATCCCAATGTACACAAGTAGGACAAGAATCTGTAGGAGTGCATCGACTACAGGCAAGTCAACAAGCATGTAAATCCAAGGTAGCCTCGCCTTGCATTTAGGGCAGAAAGCTTTCACAATTAATTAAAATCAAAAATCAAGTCGATAGCACTCCTACAAATTCAACAAGAAAAATACATGATAAGGATACTTGATAAGAGCAATCAAATTAATTTCAAAAAAATTATAAAAAAAATTTCGAAAATTTTTTGGGGGAAAATGCCTAAGTTCACAAAGGGAACATCATGAGCCCAAGGGCATCCCAATAGAGCCAAAGTGTGAACAAACATCAATTTTTTTAAGCTACACTACCGGAATCATAATCAATGTAATTGCAATAATTCTGAAGTACTATAATACTAAATATTACATGTTAAGGGCGTTGCCAAATGTAAACAACGTCAAAAGAAAAAAACAGAAACAAATCAACAGGCACACAAAAAGGCCCGAAGTCTGTAACCGATTTAAATGCTACCAGATGCAAAGCTAGATCTTCATATGAAGAAAAAACGATACATCAGATAGAAGATGCAAGACCAAAATTACCCAACACCCCTAGGGTGAGGACATAACCATGGGGATGAACAGAAAACATTCTGTAACACATGTTGAACTCCCAAAAAATTTAATAAAAAAATTCAATAAAAATAGTCCAAAAGCTTAGGAGTTTAACAGGAGGGTTCATGGAAGGATAGGGAAGGAACACTTAAACAGCAGCTAAATCATTAGCAAGAATGATGATGTTAGGTGCATGTCCCGAAAATGGGAAACATGAAATAATTTTTATAATGATTGTAAAGTTACAGCCCTGAACGTCTCAAACCACTGGTGCTCACTTCCATCATCCATTAAAAGCTTTGAATCTACCAATTCTTTCATTGATTTGTGTCTGGCATCCTCAAAAAAGGAGATTTAAAGCACAGATGTCAGATCGTTGTTTACTGACTTAGGGCCAAACAAAGAATGATGCTTTGTGCCAATTCTGGTAACTTCCTGGTTACCGTGCATGTGCAGTAAACAAAAGTATGGAGGACTTTAATTTTTTGGTTTTGTTTGCAAATTTTGGGGATGGGGGGGGGGGGGGGGGGGGGGGGGGTCAGAATTTGTGTTTGGCCCTGGATTTTATCAAGTTTGCACCAGCTAAGTCTGAACCATTGGTTGTAGTATAAAAATATATAACTGTTGTCTGGAACTGTGTACTAATTAGGTGCTTATGATTTGATTGACAGATAAAAACATCTTGCAATCATCATTTCTGCTCTTTGATCTTTGAAAATGCTTGTGTGACACATGCAGTCACCCCGGTATCTGTTTTGGCAGACTTCTAACATTGCAACAATGTCACAAGTGAAAAGAAGTCCGAAGTAAACAACCTTAAAGCAATCAGCCACAAGTCAGTGAAATCAAAAGCATGCGATCGCCCACAAAGCCGCATTCAACTGAATCACTGGCACATGCAGTATGGGGATCATGACATCTATATATGCAACTGCGATGTTTCGTGGCATCAAATATTTTACTTTTAACCAATTGAACCTACAAATACATTGTTGCTAATTGTATGTTGGGAAAGATATGCGATAAATTTGCGGTAGTTTGCGCTTGAAGTAAAATAGTGGACCCAGCCGGAAAATACAATGGAATCCTGTTAATTGAATAGCCACTTTACTAGAGAAAAATATTCACTTAACAGGAGTATACAATTAACAGGAATTTGGGCATATTACTATTTTCCAGCTATAAACAGAGCATTTATTTTATCAGTGAGCTCTGTCAAACAAGATATAATAGAATAAATGCCTATATTTGATGTATTAGACTAAAAATGTCTATAAATGTGTGGAATACAGACTAATTCTTCAAGAAATTAAAAGATTTCTTATTCAATTAACAGGAGTGTACTCTATACTCCATATGCAATTAACAGGTCAATTTTATACTGAAAGTATGGTAAATGGTTTTGTGTTTGGAAGTTATATTCAATTAACTGGGTTATTCAGTTAAGAGATATCCAAGTAAGTGGGCTCCACTGTACCAGACCAGTAGTGTAAACTGGTCCAAGCTAGTCCAGGGGCACCTGGTCCGGACCGCAGTCTGTGGTGGACCTCAGACCGGGCCAGGGCAATCCAGTCTGCATCACTGTCCAATTTTCATTTAGATTTCATATTAGTTTTGGTGTGATGTCTTTTCTGTAAAAACGTGAGTGAATGACTTCATATTACTGCATTTTTAGTCGAGTTGTGACGAAGTCAAACTCGACTTATAGTTTGGTGAATGGCGGGTGGGCGGGCGGGCGGATGGGCGGGCGGGCATGCGGGCGGATGGGCGGGCGGGCGGGCGGGCGGTCGTAAACAATTGGTTTCCGGATGATAACTTGATAGTGGTTCAACTCACATTCATTAAACTTCATACATAGGTTGGTCTTGGTGGGAGGAAGAACCCTATTGATTTTGGACATGCTACGCCGAAGGTCAAGGTCACAGTGACCTTGAACATAGTAAATCTTAAACAATTGGTTTCCGGATGATAACTTGATAATGGTTCAACTCACATTCATGAAACTTCATAGGTAGATTGGCCTTGGTGAGGGGAAGAACCCTATTGATTTTGGACTCGCTACGTCAAAGGTCAAGGTCAATGTGACCGTGAACATAGTAAATCGCAACAATTCCTTTCCGGATGATAACTTGATAGTAGTTCAACCTACATTCATGAAACTTCATAGGTGGGTTGGCCTTGGTGCGAGGAAGAACTCTATTGATCTTGGACTCACCAGATCAAAGGTCAAGGTCACAGTGACCTTTAACATAGTATATCGCAACAATTGGTTTCCGGATGATAACTTGATAGTGGTTCAACCTAGAGTCATGAAACTTCATAGGTGTGTTGGCCTTGCTGCGAGGAAGAACCCTATTGATCTTGGACTCACCAGGTCAAAGGTCAAGGTCACAGTGACCTTGAACATAGTATATCGCAACAATTGGTTTCCGGATGATAACTTGATAGTGGTTCAACCTAGAGTCATGAAACTTTACAGGCGTGTTGGCCTTGGTGCGAGGAAGAACCCTATTGATGTTGGACTCACCAGGTCAAAGGTCAAGGTCACAGTGACCTTGAACATAGTATATCGCAACAATTGGTTTCCGGATGAGAACTTGATAGTGGTTCAACCTAGAGTCATGAAACTTCATAGGTGTGTTGGCCTTGGTGCGAGGAACTGTTGTCACAACTCGACATTGGATCGGTGATCCTGAGCGGCATTTTTCTATTTAGTTCAGTCCCTTCTTGGACAAGTTGAGCTTCAGTGTCATTGACACTTTCATTTCTTTATTATTCCCCATGATACGTGGTTAGCAGTAGAGATGCAAGTATTCATAGGCATATCTTCATGATTTTATGGTTCAAAAATATTTTCCAGACTTTTAGCACCTTAATTCTTTTTTTTTTCATAAAAGTTTAATTTACTTAAGATTTAATTTTTAATAGGTTTTTAATATATAAAAATGAATATTTCAGTTTCTACAGTTTTGCAATGAACAACTTCATGTCAAGGGAATACAGACCCTGATAGAAAAGAAATTTCAGAATTGTACAGCATCATACAAATGTTCTCATCATATGAAAGATTTGATTGTTATTACTCAAGCAAAAATAGATTCTGACAAAAGTAGACAGTATGTATTCTTGAGGGATTTTTTGAAACGTCTCAGTGCACATCAAGATGAGGTGAAACATATTAGGCGAAAATATTCAGTGACGACACAGAAGAAACATTTAAAGTTGTTGGAAAAAAACCTACAGGAAGGTAAAAGAAACAATTCTCAGAAGGTGTTTAAAACAACAGGTATGGAAGCCAGTTAAATGTGCCTGTATAAAACAATCTACCTCTCAACTGGCAAAATACTGTTTGTGTCTGGAAGCATCCATAATTTTTATTTATTATACCCCCACTTTCGAAGAAAATGGGAGGGTATACTGATTACATGTGTCGATCCATCCGTCTGTGCATCCGTCCGTCTGTGTGTGGGTCCGTCCGAGAATACCATGTGGGGGTATGCACCGGACGCCAGTCCAGCTCTTGTTGAATGATAAATGGGTACCTATCATTAACAAGAGAAACATCAGTTAAATATATTAAACAATAACATGAGTTTGGGGGGGGGGGGTGTTACGGCTTTTTAATGACCTGTGAGGAATGAATAACAGCCTGAGGTTTTATTACCAGCCCGAGATGAAGTCGACAGCTGTTAATAAGCCAGAGACTGTTATTCAATCCTCAATGGTTGTTAATAAACTGGGATGCCCAACAAAATCATGTTATAACAGTGAAACCCTGTTAATTGAATAGCCACTTTGCCAATGAAAATTATTCGATTAACAGGAGAATTCAATTAACAGGGATTGTGTCACTTTCCTGTATTCTAGAGATAAACTTAGCATTTATTCTATTATATCTTGTTTGACAGAGCTCCATGAGCTCTGTCAAACAAGATATAATAGATTAAATGCCTGTATTGGATGTACAAAGGCCAAATAGGTCTATAAACCAAGGAAAACTGGAAAGAGTCAGAGTAATTTCTCTACAGGTTACAAGATTTTTTATTCAATTAACAGGAGTTTACTCTATAACCTATATTCAATTAACAGGTCAAATTTGTGCTGAAAGTATGGTAAATGGTTTTGTGTTGGGAAATTATATTCAATTAGCAGGGATATACAATTAAGAGATATCCAAATAAGTGGGCTCCACTGTACTATTATTACCTTAAGCGGTACCGGTACGCTTTCAATTGCAACGAAGTTAGAAAACTTAAAAACAGACTTGATATTTATCACTTTTAAGTCAGTAATTTAAATATAAATCGCATTGTTTATCAGGTGAAACCATTTCTGGAAACTTTCCATTTCCGAATGTATGACAGGGAGGAACAAAAGTCATGTGACGTGTGAGGCTGTTAATGAGATTTTTAACCCATTAATAGCCCGACACGTCACATGACTTTTTGAAGTTGGGCATTATGTTCTTGTAATGCCTAATTAAACTTTGTTAATGCACTGGAGAATGCCTGCTGAAGTGGTAATATGTATGAAATAAAAGGTTTTTGATCGAATTTTCAGAGGGTCTGCTCCTCATTCACCGGCTCTCACCTGGAGTAGATAAGATTTTATTGTAACCTTTGAGGATCAAGTATTTACAAATACTGAGTATGTTTGTTTCTTTCTTGGAATTTAGCTTAATTAAATCTGCCCAATAGAGGATTCTCCTGCCAATGAAATAAGTATAATTTGGGCATAATTAATAAAAATTTTCCCCTGTAAACTGAATAGATTTTTTATCAATAGTTTCATAAGTTAAATTCAGATAAATTTTTCTTCAAATCTAGTTGTGGCAGCTTCACAGCAGCCATGACTAGATTTGCTGAAAAAATTCTTGAAAATACTCAGCAGGTTAAGAGTTAACCCTTTACCTAACGTAATGGCCAAAACCGGCCCGCGCTTTTCTCAAAATCGCCTGTTAATTTTCATTATTTTTCCATTTGTTTGTCCCCAAAACATAGGTTATGACCCCTCATTGGAACAAGCTCGTCGAGCTCGTTCCAATGAGGGGTCATAACCTATGTTTTTGCAACAAAAAATGAAAACAATTAGTTGTTCAAGAATTTTTTTTGCAAGTGTCATCTGCTTTTCATGTTAGGTAAAGGGTTAAAGACAATTTCAGCAGTCAGAGTCATTTTGGGTTACTCAGTTTTACTGGTGGAATAGCCTTCTTGAAGAGAACCAAGGAGCAGACTCACCAATGTACTAACTCTGCACAAGATACATTAGCCATGGTTGAAGGCAAGTGCACCATTGATGTACAGTATGCCTTAGTTCATAGTGACATCATGTCTACATATCGTTAATCTGGATTAAGTGTCTTGTCCAAAGATACAATCAAGCCTGGAAATAAGCAGACTGTCATCTGCAGAATTAAGTCTCCAGAGGGTGAATTTGGTGATGCTACCCTGCACAGCAGGGTAGCATCTCTAAATTTACCCTCTGTGAATCTCAATCTGAATCATGAACTCTGGCCTGAAGTGAAAGAGGTACCCAAAGGATAAATTTGACAACTGTACAGTACGTGGAGAGTGTATTATGACTAAATCACCCACAGAGTGGAGATTACATCCAAGCAATAATTGCAAATTTGTTGCAAAGCATACCAGCACCAGCAAAGTTTCAGCCAATGGACCTCCGGGTTAAACCCGGAGGTCCATTGGCTGAAACATTGCTTGTGTTTTTTGTCGATATATACAAAATTTGAAAGTTATAGCTTGGGTGATAAATCCACTCCATGGGTGATTTAGTTACAATCCACTCTCCACGTACTGTATTTGATAGCATAAGCAAATTCACCCTCTGGGAACCTCATTCTGCAAATGACAAATTGCTTATTTCCAGACTTGGATACAAAGCAGGTACTGCTGGTCAGGATAGAACTGTTGACTGTTTGGTTTAAAGTACAATGCTCTAACCACTGAGCCAATGTGCTCCCAAATAAATACTGCGGGTATAATTCTTATCAGTTAGACTGGAAATACAAAGTGAAGTATTTGTTATTTCATGACCCAAGGGAACCCTGGCAAATAGAGCAGCAATGCTTGTTTTACTGTGGTGATCACTTTCTGTTTTACAGTAAAATAGGACTCAGTCACCATTCATTGCAATCAAGAAATCATTATGTAAAGTCGACCTCTAACCATATGAGGCAAGGAACAGTTTACAGTGACTGTTGAGTATGCCATCACTCTCGTAAAATAATTCCTAGACATATGAAAAACGGTTGGTCTGATATTGCATGCCAGTAACAATAAGCAGCAATGTTCCATGGGGATCCCAGAAAATGGAGCAGTGCCTATATTTTTATACTGTACCAATGACCCAGACATAGCTGGTGCTAACTCTTAAAAATCTAGGGCCAAACACAAATTTTGCCCCCCAATCCCCAAAATTTGCATCTAAAACCAAAGAAATCATGTCCTGAATGGCCCTTCATACTTCGCCTCTACTGTGCATGCGCAGTGTCAAGGACGTCCCGAAATTGGCGCCATTAATCATTCTTTGTTTGGCCCTTCATCAGTTAACATCTGACTGATCTTTGTGCTTGTAAATCTCAGTTTAAATGATGCCAGACACATAAATATTACAGAAATGGTGGATCTAAGAAGGAAATAGGAGGAGAGGAAAAATGAGTGACAGAAAATAATCAGGGCTGTAACTTAAAAATTTTTAATGAAATTATGTTAAGTTACCTATTTTCGAGGCATGGGCCTGTTGTGGTCATTCTTGCTATAAAGTTACACTGCTTGTTCAGTGTTTTCCTCTCTCCCTTTCCTTTAAGTCCCCCCTTGCTATTCTCCCATGCTTTTGGCATATTTTCTGTAATATTATTACTAAAATTTCTTGGGAGTTTTAGCTGGATAACAGAATGAATTCTGTTCTTTTCCCCATGTTTACGTCCTCACCCATGGGTGTTTAGGCGTAGTGTTCTGCATCTACCATCTGATGTTCTGTAGTTTCTTCCCAGGAAGTCTCTGTTTTGCATCAGATAGTGTATTATTGGTAACTGATTTCGGGCAAGGGTTATCAGTGCCTGGAGTCATGTTTCTGGTGTTTTTTACACTTCTTGTTTACATTGACAACAGCCTCTGTGTGAGGGGGATTTCTTGTCTTGGTGTTAGTTTAATCATAACTAGATACATTATTATTATTCGTAAGTGTTGCATTAATTTTTTAAAATTTTTGTCCACACTTAGGCTTGGGATCCAATGGGGGTCAACGTTACTTTTCAGAAACTTGGGCTTTTCTGAAAAAATATTTTTTCAAAAAATTTTTTGATTTCAATTATTTTTTCTATGTTAATGGGTCATATTATTATGTATTTTTGTTTTCAGGGGTTGGTGCGAGTACTAGGACTTTGTATTCTTTTCACAATGAAAGGATATTGTTCAATTGTAATAAGAGGAAATCTTCCTTTGACTTTCATAATCATTGTATAAATGTAGTCAGTGTACTCGCACTAACTCATGTTCAGTATGTGTTAATTTCGATGTCATCATGGGAAGCGTGTGTCACGGTATGTTAGCGGGGAAATGGCCATGCTGGTCCTTTCCTCGCAGGGTCACTCTAGTTTATCAATCTCTATTTCATACGATCAAGAACAGGGTGATGTATCCGTGATGTCTTCCAAAAGTGTGCCTCCGTCGTCACAATTAATGAAGAGCTAGCTGCAAAGTGCTCATGGAAATATTTCAGTTGCCTAAGAGGTCCCTAGTAGGATCGACGGCCTTTGACGTCCGCTAGCTCGCCCGGTGTAGCGTCCATTCATCGAATGGTTCGGCAGCCGGGTTCGTCCGTTGCGGTCCAGAAGGAGTTTTGGGTGATGCGAGCACTATAAATCAACCAAGTGCACACCCAGTGACGGCGGATCAGAGGGGAGAATGGAGGAAGCCTATTAGTCCGGTTCCTAGCTCGTCCAGGTCCATCCGGGCTGCGAGCGAGAGAGGCCCCTCTCTCGTACAACAACATCTGGCCCCAGATGTTGTGGTACAAATGTTTTGCATTCAGAGCATACGTCCGCCGCTCGGGACGCTCCGTTATATAGACAGTCTGGAGAGACTCAATAAGGCTTCCTCATCCTCATGGCAGCACACACGACCACACCTTGGCTACGTGACCTCGGATATCCAGTCAACTTCGCCAATCAGAGAATCCACGGCGACCAGGTCACGCCATCCGGTAGCCAGGGACACGAGGCCTGTAGACTCCGGACGTTCGCATAAGAAAAGTATGGAGGAGTCAACGTACACAGAGCTTCCAGCGGCAAAGCATCGTAAGACCGCTACTCCACAGGCCTCAGTGACAGACGTGCTATCCCAAATAGCACAACTTATCGCAGCATCCCAGCAACGACAGAATCTCTGTTGCATCATATAATATCCGACGACGCTGGGTCGGTACGCTCCGCTGATGCATCAGGTACGGACGTCCGAAAACTTCATAGGGTCCGACAGGATGGCGAAAGGGATTCGGAGGATTTCGAGCTTTCCCTTTTGGAACAACATAAGCTGCTGTACATGTCATCCGACTTTATCTTCTAGAGGTTGTTTCATCGGACCAGAATGCTGCGATGCCGGATAAGAGACTGATAGCGTCGGTGGACACAAGAATGTTTTGATCGGTTCAGGGACATCGTCCCTCAATTTCCGACACAGTCCAATAATGTCACAGGAACTTTCGAATTATTGAACGACGCTATATATATATATATGCTTGCTATTAAACAAGCAAGTCTGGTTTCTTGTTCGCAAAAGTTACTGTGATGTCTTTCAAAGTGTGCCTCTGTCGTCATAGTTAAATGAAGAGCTAGTGGCAATAAGTGCTCATGGAAATACGTCAATCGCCTAAGAGGTCCCTAGTAGGATCGACGGCGTTGACATTCGCTAGCTCACCCGGTGTAGCGTCCATTCATCAAATTGTTCGGCAGCCGGGTTCGTCCGTTGCTGTCCAGGAAGGAGATTTGGGTGATGCGAGCACTATAATAGACAATAGTACACACCCAGTGACGACGGATCAGAGGAGAGATCGGAGGAAGCCTGTTAGTCTGGTTCCTAGCTCATCCAGGTCCGTCCGGGCTGCGAGCGAGAGAGGTCCCTCTCTCGTACAACAACATCTGGGACCGGATGTTGTGGTACAAACGTTTCGCATTCGGAGCATATGTCTGCCGCTCGGGATGCTCCGTTATATAGACAGTCCGAGAGACTGTCGATAATGCTTCCTCATCCTCACGGCAGCACACACGACTGCACCTTGGCTACGTGACCTCGAGTATCCTGCCAGCTTCGTCATTCAGGGATTCCACGGCGAACAGGTCACGCCATCCGGTAGCCAAGGGACACGAGGCCTGTACACTCCGGTCGCTTGCATAATAGAAGTATGCACGGGGTAACGTACACGGAGCCTCCAGTGGCAAAGCAACATAAGACTGCTTCTCCACAGGCCTCAGTGACGGACGTGCTATCCAAAATAGCACAGCTTATCGCAGCATCCCAGCAAACGACAGAATCTCTGTCGGTTCAGGAATAATCCGACGATGCTGGGTCGGTTCGCTCCGCTGAAGCATCAGGTACGGACGACCGAGCACTTCATAGGGTCCGACGGGATGGCGAAAGGGATTCGGACGATTTCGAGCTTTCCCTTTCGGAACAACAGAAGTTGCCATACATTTCTTCCGGCATTATCTTCCAGAGGTTGTTCCGTCGGACTAGAATGCTGCGATGCTGGATAAGAGACTAATGGCGTCATTGGACACAGAGTTTTTGATCAGTTCAGGGATATCGTCCCTGAGTTGCCGACACAGTCCAATAATGTCACTAGAACATTAGAATTATTGAACGACGCTATATATAAGCTTGCTACCAAAACAGGCTAGTCTAGTTTCTTGTCCGCAAATGCTCTAATATGCCTTTCATCAATTCTAGGAATATATTTGAAATGGCAGGACGGGGCATTCTGAGAGTTCCTCTTCGTCTAGACGACAAAGCTGAAGACTGGGAATTGTCTTTATCGCCATCTATGTCAATTCCAACCACGACGTTGGAAACGACAATCATGTCTAACAGACTTAACTTAGACGCTTTATCATACGTAACCACCTTACTGAGGCGTTATCATTACGTCTTCAAGAGAAAGAATTCCGGGATGTGATCCTCAATGAGATTTCTTTCAAGGGCAGTAGTTTTTCCACGTATAACGCTGCCCTTCAGTGGCAAACCTGGAGTTGGTTAGACGTGACACAGCCCTAGCTATATCCATGCGCGTGGATAGTAAGGTGAAGAACTCTCTCAGAGTCGCTTCGGTCTCGGAGAAGCTTCTCTTCGACGGCAACCTTTCAGCAATCTATGAATTGCTTGATGTACACATTCTCTTGTCAATCAAGTGTAACAAGAGATTCAGACTTGGGCAAACATTCGGTGGTTGACTCAGAGAGCTCCACTGCAGTTGCAGGACCCGAGTTTACGATTATGACGGATGCCAGTCAAACAGGTTGGGATACAACATTGATTCCAACGGATTCGAAGTGCCAGGGTCTTTGGGTTCCGCAGTTTTCTAGGCAAGCACTTAAACTTCCAAGAAATGATGTTATTTTGGCTTGCACTACGTCATTGGAGGAACATTATTCAGAAACGCATGTCCAAATCCAGTCCGATAATACGACAGTAGTTGCGTATATCCGGAACCAAGGAGGCACTCATTCTGTTCCGTTATTCAATTTAACGGAAAGAATCCTTCTGTTTGTTCTAGAACACCAAGTTCTGTTTCGGTCCGTCATATTCCGGGTCGTCTGATTGTATTAGCAGACTCCCTTTCACATAAGGGTCGCTTGTTGCCGTCAGAATGGACTCTCAACAAACAGGTATTCATTCAGAATTGCTACCAATGGGAGCAGCCAATGATAGACTTATTTGCGACGCAACTCAACAATCTATTGCAGACGTATGTGTCACCATGTCCGGATCCCCGAGCATATGTAGTTAACGCTCTATCGATCTAGTAGGACGGAATGATAGGATATGCGTATCCTCTAGCGCTGTTGATTCAGCAATATTGCTAAGATAAAACATTTACAATACAATTCTGTTGGTAGCATCTCTGTCTCCACAGAGACCGTACATAAATTTACTCAGGTGTCTGCTGTGGGACTTACCGTGAAAACTTCCTCCACAAGAGGATCTTCTTTCGCTGGGGAAATCGTGTCAACTTCATCACAACCCGCAAGGTCTCAACCTCCACGTATTCCGTTGTGCCGTCCTTCTTGCACGGCAAGCATTGTACAGGATGAGCAGTGGACGCGATTTCTAACTGTAGGAGGACCTCCTCTTCGCTATACTATGCGGCTAAAGTGGAGGGTCTTCCGTCTTTGGTGTAGGGATCATTATGTTGATATTTTTGATCCCTCCATACCAGACATTGCAAACTTTCTAGTATACTTGTTTGACGAGATCAACTGCAGCCTATTACTTTTAAGGTTATAGGTCTATGTTATCTGATACCTATGCACACCATGATAGTTTACAATTGAGTCTAATGTCTCTTTATCTAAGTTAGTTAGAAACTTTTCGATAAATAGACCTAGAATCCTTAGATTAATTCCTATGCGGAATTCAGCTTGGGTTCTTATTAAACTAAAGTAACCATTTGAGCCTCTTGAGACAGTAGATTTCAAATTCTGGCCTTTTAAGACAGTAATTCTCTTAGTCTTCTCTTCTGCTGAAGAGTCAGTGAGCTTCATGCACTATCGGTGGACGATTCTCACTTTCGTAGTATCGGGATCACTATTACCTTTACTACTAATGTTGGATTTTTGGTTAAGAATCAGGCTCCTATTAAATATCCGGAACCTATTGTTATTAAGGTCCTTCCGTCTTCGAACGGGCATAGGCCTTTACTCTGTCCGGTTAGAGCTTTATGTATTTATAAACAGATCTCAGTTTATCAGTATGGACGTAAAACTTCTTCTGTCTCTGATGCCTAATTGAAAGGACATTACGGTCCATTCTATTGCTAAATGGATTCAATTAACTATCGGTACTGCTTATGATAATCTATCTTTAACTCGGCAGTCTGTGCTTAAGATTTCGGCTCATGAAGTAAGAGCTCCTTCTACATCTTGGGCTTACGCAAATAGTGTTGCTATTACAGATTTAATGAAGGCTGCATATTGGTCTCAGCCATCCACATTCACAAATTTTTATCTCAGAAATATTGAGTCCATTTCTGGAGGCCTGCATTGTTTAGGTCCATTATCTGCTGCTCAGAATGTCGTTCACTTAACAGTTGCAACTATAGTTATGTAGGCTTTCT
This sequence comes from Pictodentalium vernedei, assembly GCA_031216915.1. Taxonomy (NCBI): domain Eukaryota; kingdom Metazoa; phylum Mollusca; class Scaphopoda; order Dentaliida; family Dentaliidae; genus Pictodentalium; species Pictodentalium vernedei. Next base: position 340,319,279 of record CM062292.1, on the reverse strand, counting down.
GTTCCGACAGTGACTCCGTCCTGCTGCCCTCTTCGCTCTGGGCTATTTGACCCAGGGCAAGGGGAAGGGGGGGGGGGGGGGGGTGTTCCCTTGAGTCACCTGTTTTATAAATGAAAACAAGGGGATACCGAGTCAGTAATTCTGAGCTGTTACTGTGATGGTTTTAAAGTGAAAAGTTTATGTTTAAAAAAAATCCATTCATGTCATAGTTTTAAAGTATAGCATTTGAATATGTCACGTGTCAAACGGGCGTTAATATACAATCCTCGGACACTTTTAAAAGAGTATAAAGAGTCTCAATTCTCTGGACTAACTTTATTTATTGGCTTACTTTAAAAATAATTAGTATAAGGATTATACTGGATGTTAATAGAGAACATGAATGTTATGATGCTCAATTATGGAAGGTGTTGTGTCTTTCTAATTTATCATAAATAAGAAAGATACATGTAAAGCCTAATACTCCTTTTCTCCTCGAGGGGATGACTCTATTTTATATAGTTCAGCTTATTGGATTTTCCTCTATGTCCTAGGCCCTCCAGCCTTTTTACTATTCAGCTATGTCTGGGTCATTGGTACAGTATAAAAATGTTAAAAAATTTATAGTAATTTATATATTTTTTATACTTACCAATGACCCAGATGGGGATGGCCCTTCCAGGAGTTGGGAACTCATACCTCCCCGCTGAGTACATAGCGCTTACCAGGCACTGATTGTAAGAATGATTAATGGCGCCAATTTTGGGACGTCCTTGACACTGCGCATGCGCAGTAGAGGCGAAGTATGGAGGGCCATTCAGGACATGATTTCTTTGGTTTTAGATGCAAATTTTGGGGATTGGGGGGCAAAATTTGTGTTTGGCCCTAGATTTTTAAGAGTTAGCACCAGCTATGTCTGGGTCATTGGTAAGTATAAAAAAAGTATAAATTACTATAAATTTTTTAACTTTCTGTGATGAACAAATTCTGATGTACTTTTAAAATAGGATCTGATGACCTATGCCTGACTTGAAGTTCTCGTCAGATCACCGAAGTTAAGCAATTTCGAGCACGGTTAGTAGTTGGATGGGTGACCATTTCAGCGACTGATTAGCACTCCCGTGTTGTGTCCTTGGGCAAGGCACTTAACCTCGATTGCCTACATGGGAGCACGATGACGCTGTGTACTAAGGCATACTGCATGTCGATGGTGCGCATGTCTTCAACCAATCTAACCCTGCCTGTGCAGCGGTGTAGAGTTCAGAGTTATGATGTTGGAGAGCTGACAGCTGCTCGTCGTTGCTCGGTGGTTCTCTCTGGGTGCTCCAGCTTCCTCCACCCGTAAAACTGTCACGGTCACGATTAGCCATTGTGCATAAGTATGTGACTTAAACACTAATAAATAAATAAATAAATGCCTGACTTGAAAGTCCTCTAAGTGGGCAGCATAGGTATAAACAATTGACTAATCTTGACTTCATATCTATGTTGTGGTCATGACATAGCTATAAGTGCTGAAAGTGACCTTAAACCCCAATAAATAAATGAATAAATGAAGAACAACATAGCAATAAGCAGTTGGCTTCTTAATTATTATGAAATCAGCTTTGGCTGACTTCATCATGTATATTGTTTGTAAAGCAGATTTGCAAACGGCTGTTCTCTAGAAGAATGATTTTACAACACATCGCAATACAGGGAAGTTATCAGGGTTTACTTCCTGTGGGAAGTGGAGCAGTGATTTATTACTGTAGTGAACAAGTTCTGCTTTATACATTACTGCTAAAATAGGACCTGGAAGTAATAACAAGGGTGGATATCTTTTTTTTTAACTCTTTACTTCACATGAAAGGCTGATGACACTTGCAAACAAAATTCCTTTTTTTTCATTTTTGCTTCAGAAACATAGCGTATGAGCCTCATTGGAATAATCTCAACGAGCTGGTGAAAGGTTGTAAGCTTTGTTTTTGAGACAAAAAATAATGAACATTGAATGGTGACTTTAGTGGATCACGCTGGCCGGTTTTGGCTGTTACTTTGGGTGAGGGAAAGTGGGCAGCATAAATTATTTGTTAAACTTGACTTCATACCTTTGTTTTGATCATGAGAGGGGCAAAAATGCCAAAAGTGACCTTAAACACAAATAAATAATACATAATCAGCTACTTGGTCTCTTTTTGAATTCTAAAGATAATTTACACATTTAATCTATTATGTTTTGTTTGACAGAGCTCCATGGGAAAGATTTTCCCCAAATTACCAACCTCAATATTCCCTTATCCATGAGGAGCGCGGTGGCTCAGTTGGTAGAGGTGCAGGCTGCAAGCCGAGAGGTCCTCGGTTCGAATCCCACCTGCGGCAACCACGTTGTGTCCTTGGGCAAGACACTTCATCTCCATTGCCTGCGTGGGGGCATGATGATGCCGTGTACTAAGGCGTACTGCACATCGATGGTACGCATGTCTTCAACCAATCTAACCCTGCCTGTGCTGTAGTGCGGAGTTACAATGTTGGGGAGCTGGCAGCTGCTTGTCATTGCTCGGTGGTTCTCTCCAAGTACTCCGGCTTCCTCCACCTGTAAAACTGTCATGATCAGCCATTGTGCATAAATATGTGACCTTAAACATCAATAAATAAATATAAATAAATAAATACTCCCTTATCCATCTAACTGATCAAACTAACAAATGTATGTACACAATAGACAGATATGTTTTGGAAAAGTGTTGTTGCATAGCAATCAGTAATGTTTGCTCATCAAGTTTCTCATTTACAGGTAGAAGATGCCTGTAAATAAATACATTAACTGGTAGAGTGTGTGTGTGGGGGGGTGGGGGGGGGGGGGCTCAGTAAGTAGAGATGCAGGCTGCAAGCTGGCCCAGACACTTTCCCTTGTGAGTACCAAAATCACTGTAAGTAATTGACTAAAATTATGTGTGTATCCATGAACAACCTTTTCTCCCCATTGTTCTAGCTTCCATGTCTTTTCATTTACTCGTAAACCTCTGAGTATTGAAAAAAAAATGTTTTTCATCAACTCTAGTCATGGCTGATCTGAAGCGACTTTGATTGGATTTGATAAAAAAAAAATATTGAAAACTAAAACTTAAACAAAAAAAAATGAATTGTGAAATTCAGTCTGCAAAGAAAAAGAAAATGGTTAAAAGTGCCCAAATTATGCCTGTTCTACTGTCAAGACATTGGCTGTTCTATGCAGGTTTAAATCCCCCAGCAGCATCAGGCACATTCCCAGAATTCTATAAGAGTGGGTGCCCTAGCCATTTTTAGCCTGACTGTTTGTAGTCTGGGCTATAGTCATGACTTTCATCCATCTGTCTGTCCATTTGTCCGTCTGTCTGTCTGCCCGTCTGCCCGTCTGTTAATATTTAGAGTTTTGGTTAAAGTTTGTGGTTAAAGTTTTTTAGTGAAGGTTAAAGTTTTTTTTCTTTTAAATTAATATTAATTATTATTGATTGTATCATTCTCATGTTTCATGTTATTTTGGGAAATATTTAACCCTTTTTTGTATGGCTATTTAACTTACAACTTCCAGGTTCATGTTTTTGGTTAAAGTTTTTTTGTTTACAAAGTTACACCTTTATTTCTTCAAACAGTTTAGTGCAGTGTCACTGTTTCTCAATTGGGACAATGTCTCCTGAACCTTTCTACAGTGATTTTCATTAATATTGGCATGATTTTAACCCTTTTTAAACATGTTTTCAGACTAAGTTTCTTTGTGTTTGAAATTAGGCTTTGCCACATACTTTCTTTCTTTAATTCTTGCATGGTCAATACAACTTAATGACTGCATTTACATCAATGATTTCTTTTATCAGTTTTAGGAAATATTTAACCCTTTTTCGCAGTCAGTTTTACTTAGTATTCCCAGCTTAAATTTTCGGATTAAAGTTTTGCTTTTCACGGCTGTACCTTTCATTATTCAAACATTGTGTTTCAATGTCATTGTTTTCCATTTTGGGGCAATGTCTACTGAACCTGTATATAGTGGTTTCAAATAATATTGGCATTAATTTAACCCTTTCAAAATGGTTTTCGAACTTAGTTTCTCTAAATTTCAAATTAGGCTTCTACCACATACTTTGTTACTTTTTATCTCCCCACAAGGGAGGGATATAGCCTAGAGCTCCATCTGGTCCATCCATCTGTCCGTCTGTCCATCTGTCCATCTGTACAAACTTTGTTTATGGCATAACTTGAACAATAGTTAACAGATTTCAATTTTTCAGTATATATTTCTATAGCAACAATGTCTACATCAAGTTCGATGACCATCGTTATCCAATGAAAATTGTTGGGAGTTATTGGCCTGCCCCCCTCCCCCCACCCCCACCCTCCTGCCAATTAGGCATTTTTTTTCTTTGCGCCAAAATGGATTTTGAACTATTTAGAGTGACTACATGCAGAAACTTTTTTTTCACTCCTATACCCCCTCCCCCAGTGCCAATTAGGCACTTTTTTTCTTTGGTCCAAAATGCATTTTGAAGGATTTAGAGTAACTGCATGCGGAAAAAATTTTTTACTCCTTTTTTTACACACACTTTTTGTTCTTGCATGATCAATACAACTTTTAATAATTGCATTTACAGATATGATTTCTTTTACTTGTATGCAGCTTTTTTTCTCATTACCTGAGCTTCACAGTCTGAAATATAAAGAAATGCCTTCTGCAGCATGCTTCTGTTGTTTTACAAAAAGTAATATAAATTGGAAGGAAATGGGAGTGAGAGACTTTGATGCTGTCTCCAAAACTTTGGGGGAGATGGGTGGAATTAATCCACCCCTCCCTCCTCCCCATCTTATCCAGAAGATAAATCCAGTTTTAATTATACAAATTTGATATTACTTTTTTATACACTCCTTTGTAAAAACGGTCACATTACGTAAATTGTCCATTTGTCCATACACAATTGGTTTCCGACTGATAACTTCAGTTTGGATTATTCGATTTCAACCAAAATGGATAAGTGTATTATCCGGCTAGAAATACAGGCCAAGTTTGAATATGGGATCAACCAAACTGACCCCCCCCCCCCTGCCCACTGACCTCCCCCACCCCCCACCCCACCCCAACCCGGTCATTTAGGCAATTTTTCCAAAACTGTTTTTCAAAGGATTGGGAATTATTACATGCAAAAAAATGAATTGACTCCTATAGCCCCCCCATCCCCCTTTATCACAAGTGCAGATATGGGAGATTCGTTAGATAAACGGTTAACAAAAAATAGCTCTGACTATTTTGTGTCTAAGCATTGCCATTGCTGGGACAGTCGGGCGGCATGCGTAACCTCACTCTAGTTTTTTTTATTTATTTATTTTTATTTTTTTGGGGGGGGGGGGGGGGGAGGTACAAACATGATATTTGGATGGCCATTGTGGAGGTGTTTGGGGATCTCCTAGTCGAAACTAGGACCCCCCAGTTGTTACCTCCTCCCACCTCCCTTAATTGTAGGCTGTCAGCATTTTGAGATTAACCCATTTATAACAAGGAATCAAAATTTCATGATTAGAGTGGAACCCTGTTAATTGAATAGCCACTTTGTCAGAGTAAATTATTCAGTTAACAGGAGAATAGAATTAACAAGGATTCTGTTTTTTTTCCTGTATTCTGGAGATAAACTGATCAGTTATTCTATAACATGCATATCTTGTTTGACAGAGCTCTATCAAAGAAGATTAAATGTTTGTATTGGCTGGCCAAAAGAGGTCAATAAACAAGTTGAATTTGGAATTTGTTGGGATAATTTCTCAATATATTGCAAGATTTTGTATTCAATTAATAGAAGTTTAATCAATAATCTGACTATAATAGTGAATGCTTTTGAGTTTGAAGTTATAATTAATTAACCCCTAACAGATGGACACAGTGGCTCAGTAGGTAGAGGTGCAGGCTGCAAGCCAAGAGAGGTCCTCGGTTCGAATCTCACCTGCGACAACCACGTTGTGTCCTTGGGCAAGACACTTCACCTCCATTGCCCATGTTGGGGCACGGTTGCTTTGGGTACTAAGGTGTACTGCATTTGATGGTGCACTTGTCTTCAACAAATGGTAACCCTGCTTGTGTGGAGTTGGTATGTTGGGGAGCTGGAAGTTGTTTGCTGTTGCTCGGTGGTTCTCTCCAGGGTATTATCTCATTTGTGTGAACCTGAAAGCATTATATTTTTCTCGGTTAAGCGCTCGTGAAAAATGAAACTTTCAGGTCCACACTCAAGCAAGCACTCATGAAAAATAAAACTTTCAGGACCACACTCATTATGAGATAATTCCCGATATTCACTAAAACAGCATAGATTTTCTTTTTGTTATATGCTACATATCATTTTACTGTTCAATATTCAGCCCAATTCGACTGCAAACAATTTCAAGACAATGACAGAAAGCTGCTGATCATTTCTTCAAGACGACGTCATGCGCCGAAGCATAACATCATATAGGAAGCTACTAGAAAAATCCATCGTATGGGCCTGAAAGTATTATTTTTCACTCGTGCAGCACCTGTGAAAAATGCCCCAGCTCATCCGAACGAATGTGTCAGGATGAGCGACATTCTTTCCAATGAAACCTGTGTAGGCCATAGTAATAAGCATGCACTGACAGTCCTGTCATGGCTGACCTCGTTTCAAAGTAATAAGAAAAATGTGCTGAGTAAGGATATAAAAGTCACAGGTAATAATGGCAAGTCATCAGGTCCCAAAGTAACTGAAGTCAGTGGCCGCAGTAACAAGCAATGGGAGGGAAGAACACACTCCACCTGAGATGGGATGCTTACTACAGCCTAAACAGGCTTCATTGGAAAGAATGCCACTCATCCTGACACATTTATTTGGATGAGCTGGGGCATTCCTTTTCCATTTTGCCTGTTTGTCCTCCTTAATAAGCATGCACTGTTCAAAGCAAATAACTGACTTCATTGGTACAGACCATAAAACAGGAAGAAAGAAAGAAGAACAAAGAGGAAGTGTACAACTTATGTAATGATACCACTGTACATTGAGAGAATGACAAAAATATCGAAACTATTGCTTCTCTTCCAACAGTAAACTGGGACCAAACCTCTCATCGAATGGGTCTGCAATAAAATTTCTAGAAAGCTTGTGAGGAGCGCCAACAGAAACCCCTAACTGAAAAGTAGCAGAAGACACAGCACCCCTGGTGCTATGAGCCTTAAATTGGTGAACATCAGTTCCAGACCCCGTATGATATTACATATCCTCCTGATCATGGTGACATTGGAAACAGATGTAAATGTCTTATATGAAAGTTGAGAACGTTTTGTGATTGGGTTTGTTCTTTTTAGAAAATGTTTCAGAACAGAATAGACACACAGGGATGGCCATGGATTGTGAAATTTTCTCAGTTTTACTGGTGGTTGATATCTTTTAATTTCGGTAGTTTGAAGGAGTGAATTGATACAAGAAAACAGCCGAATGGTCCTGAAAAGTCAAGTGATTGATATCTAATGCCGCAGGTGTCTCAACACGAGCGGATGTAACCATAGCAACAAGACATACAAGCTTTTATGTAAGATTTTTAGACTCAAGGTGTCTAGAAGGTGTAGAGTAGATAAATATTGTAAAACCCGAGAAGCATCCAACAAATCTGTATATCGTGGAAGCGGTGGGCTGGTATTAAATGCCCTTTCATAAACCGTGATACTAAAGGAGAATAACGAAGGTCACAATCCAGTAACCACAGAGTCTGTGCAAGCATGGCTTTATGAGTATTTAAAACAGAATAGGAAAGGCCAGAACTGGTTAAGTCAGTCAAGTATTCTATGAGATCTAATATATAAGGTTGTATGATATTTTTCTGGTATTGATGACACTAAAGGACCCATCTCTGTCAAGCTTGTTCATATTGTCGGTACTTAGCCTCCAGGAGGCTGAGATATCTGAGGCTGCTGTATTTGAAAAGCTTTTACTACAGAGGTAACTCCTGAATCATTGCAGGCAGCTAAACTCAACTGTCTTGCCAACGGGTGTGTTTTGGAGCGTTTTGATAGCCATAGCAGATTTTTGTGGGATGGAATCAGAACTGATGTGGATTCTAGACATCACAGCAAGAGTGGATACCAGGGCTGTGTATGCTAAAATGGCACAATAATTATGGACCACCTTACCTTGTCTTGGGGGATTTTCATTAAGCACCTGGCGATCAAACTGAAAGGACAAAAAATATAAGGATTGAAAGAATGCCAATTCAAGCAGGAAGCATCACAAAATATTGCATCAGGATCAGGCCGCCAAGAGACAAATTTGGAAAGTTGTGCATTAAGTTTAATGGAAAATAGATCAATGTTGGGCTGAAAAAAGACAGTTGTGAGTTTTGCCAACACTTTGGTGTTCAATTGCCATACTAAAGACATATTAAAATTTCTGGTCAGACGATCGGCCTGTTTGTTTTTCCTGGAATATGTGTTGCTGATAATAGGATGTGTTTGTTATCCCACTAATACAAAATGTCCTTAGTAATGCTGTAAAGTTGAATGGATGTACCACTCTGTTTGTTGAGATAATGAACAGTGGAAGTATTGTCAGAGTAAATACAAATATGACAGTGATATGCATCGGAACAGAGACTTTTCAAGCCAAAGAAAACTGCCAATAATTCAAGTTTACTGATGTGAAATGTGGATTCTTGCAGAGACCATTGACCTTCAGTCTCAGATTGGTCAAATTTAGCCTCCCATCCTGATGAAGAGGCATCGGTTTCCAAATAAATAAAAAATCAATAGGAGGCGGACCCATCAGTTTACCATTGTAGGTAAAAATGTGCTCAATCCACCAAAGAAGTTCCTTTTTAGCTCACCTGACTGCAAGTCAGTGTGAGGTATTGCGATGACTTGGCGTCCGTCATTCGTTAACTTTTTCAAACCTAGCTTCTTCTCCACAGCCATTCAGCCAAATTCAAACATATATTGCACAAACCATCCCTGGGGTATACCCTTTCTATTTTGTTCATTTGGAGCAGCTGCCTTCTTCAGGCTCTGGTCAGTGATGCCAAAGCCTAAAAATCTTTAAAAATCTTCGTCTCATGAACCACCAGAGAGATTGCCTTGATATATGGTATGTAACACTCTTTGGTGTTGAAGGTTAAAGTTTGTTCAAGAAAAGTTGGTAGATCAATATTTGGGCTCTCAGTAGACTCATACCCATTTTGGGCTCCGCTCAAAAGTTCTATTTCAAGAACCAATGGGCCGATTTGAACCAAATTTCGCATGTAGCATAAGTGTGTCCAAAGCACTTGATTGATGCCTGAAATTTTTTTTTTGTTGCCATATGGGTACCCCAGGGGATAAAAATTGAGAAAAATTCAAATGGCCCATATTTTCCAAACTACATGGAACAGAGAACTGTTATTTGGTATGAAGCATCCTTTCGACCGGTAGAATGGATTAAAAAAAATGGCCATCAGTTGTGTCAGGGTGTTCTGTAGGGGTGTTTGAAAAAATGCTGAGTCAGCTTATTTGCAAAAATTCAAAACAATTTTTAGCTCAACTTTGGCGAAGCCAAATTTAAGGTATTGTCATGGCCTGTCGTCCATCCATCTGCCTGTCCATCCATCCGACTGTCGCGCCGTCAACACGGCTCGGGCTAGAGGCCGTATTTATGAACCGATCTTTACAAAACTTCTTGGGTACCTTTGTTATCACCATGGGACGATAACCAGTGTTTTGGGGTCTGGTCTGCAATTCAAAATGGCCACTGGCAGCCATTTTGTACAAAATTAGGTGCAATCAGAATTTTGCGCAGAACTTCCATATGAAAGTGCTGATTTGAATAATTTTTTGTGTGAATGTTTAGTACCATGGGATACATCACATCTAATACAGGTTTTTTTCTTGTGCATCAATTTTGCAAATTAGACTAACTTTAATCTATTTAGTGTTACTGTCAGCACTGTAAGTGCAAATGCCAATACGGCTCGGGCTAGAGGTGCTAGGCCGTATTTATGAACCGATCTTTACAAAACTTCTTGGATATCTTTGTTATCACCATGGGACGAGAACGAGTGTTTTGGGGTCTGGTGCGAAATTGATGATGACCACAAGCAGCTATTTTGTACAAAATTTTGTGCAATCAGTCTTTTGCTCAGAACTTCTATATGAAAGCTCTGATTTGAATAAATTTTTGTGTGAATGTTTACTAACATGGGATGCATCACATATAATACTTATGTCCTATTCTTTAGACCATTGCAGTCACCTTGTAATTGATTTACTATGGTTGAAATGGTCACAACAAAACTCCTTTTTCTCTTATTCATTATTGTTGACCTGGTCAGAGCAAATATTAACTCCTGTCATATTCAAAGTTGAGCTACAGTGTCATTGACCCTTTCATTTCTTCTGCTGATCAGAATCTTTTGATATTTGGTATACAGCATCCATAGGATGGTCGAATACAAGTGTGTTCAATTCGACCCCCCTCGGTTCATATTTGGGCTCAACAGAGGTGCCCAAATAATTAACTGAGGGCTCTATGGGGAATAAGCTTTAAAAATCTTCTTCAGATCAAACAGTCAGATTCTTTTGATACTTGGTATACAACATCTCTACAGGTGTCAGATTGAAGTTTGTTCAAATTGAGTCCCTGGGTTAATATTTGGGGTTCTTATGGAAGCCTGAATATTAACTTTGTGCAATATGGAGAATAATCTTTAAAAATCTTCTTCTTCAGATCCACCAGTCACATTCTTTTGATATTTTGGTATGCAGCATCTCTAGTGGGGTTTAGATTCAAGTTTGTTCAAATGAGATCCCCAGATGAATATTTGGACTCTTTATTGGAGCTCAAATTTTAACTTGGTCATTATGAGAACATGTCTTAAAAAATCTTCTTTTTCAGACCCACTGGTGAGAATCCTTTCATATTTGGCACATCTCTGGAGGTGTAAGATTTTAATTTGTTCAAATTGACTCCCTGAGTTAATATTTGGGCTTCTTATGGGAGCCTGATTATTAACTTGGTGGAATATCGGAGATGTTCTTTAAAAATCTTCTTCTTCAGATCCACCAGTCAGATTATTTTGATATTTGGTATGCAGCATCTTCAGGGGGGTTAGATTCAAGTTTGTTCAAATGGGGGTCCCTGGGTGAATATTTGGGCTCTTTATTGGAACCCAAATTTTAACTGAGTGCAATATGAGAAAATTTCTTTAAAAATCTTCTTTTTTCAGACCTGCTGTTGAGAATCCTTTCATATTTGGTATGTGACATCTCTAGAGGTGTAAGATTCGAATTTGTTCAAATCGAGTCCCTGGGTTAATATTTGGGCTTCAGGTGGGAGTCTGAATATTAACTTTGTGCAATATGGGTAATAATCTTTAAAAATTGTCTTCTTCAGATCCACGAGTCAAGTTTGTTCAAATGGGATCCCTGGATGAATATTTGAGCTTTTATCGGAGCCCAAATTTTAACTTAATGCAATATGAGAGAATTTCTTAAAAAATCTTCTTTTTCAGTCCCACTAGTGAGAATCTTTTCATATTTAGTATGTGACATCTCTAGAGGTGTAAGGTTCAAATTTGTTCAAATCGAGTTCCTGGGTTAATATTTGTGTTCCCCAAGGGAGCCCAAATATTTACTTAGTGCAATATGGGGAATTATCGTTCATAAAATCCAATATGGGGAATTATTGTTTAAAATCATCTCCTTCAGATCCAGCAGTCAGATTCTTTTGATATTTGGTGTACAACACCTCTGGGAGGGTTAGATTGAAGGTTGTTCAAATCAGATCCCTGGGTTAATATTTGGGCTTTTTATTGCAGCCCAAAGTTTAACTTAGAGCAATATGAGAAAATTTCTTGAAAATTCCTCTTCAGACGATGATATGTAACATCTCTAGAGGTGTTGAATTCAGATTTGTTCAAATCGATTCGCTTATTTTTTCTTGTTTGTTTTTTTGTTTTGTTTTTTTTTGTGGAGGTAAGGGAGGGGGGGGGGGGGAGGGGCACTAGAGAGAACCACAGTAGTTTAAAACAAAACAAAAATTTTGTTCAGTTGTTGTTTTTTAATACTTCAAAGAACAGAGTTTGCTAGGAAGCTTTCCTAGGACCAGCAGAAATGAATGGCCAAAAAGGTTGCCTTTGTGTCATAGCAAATCAAAAAAATTGCTCTTGCTGCTGATCACATGCTGATACACTCATCTGTATTGACAATTTGAGCCAGGTGAGCGTTTTAGGCTCACTTGAGCCTCTGGTTTGAATTTGGTGAGAGTATGACCAGTCAGTGATAGTTATCCATGCCATTTAAGGCTTTGACTTTATCTTTTTCTAAAGAATGTACATGTAATGGGCCAAGCCTGATGGCTCTGAATGTCACACATAGAGAACCAATAACTCTGGCTAATTGCCGAACAGTGACACGTCGATCTGAGTAAAATCATGGATTCCCTTTTGATGATTACTATTTTAGGTGTCTCAATAAAAACTTTGAATGTCCTAGAATCGAGTTGGAACCCAAGATACGTAATTATCTGGGATGGTAGAAGAATTGATTTTTCAACATTGATTTGGAACCCAAGAGACTGTAAAATGGACACAAGGTATTGAGTGTCCCATTGGCACAAAGATTTGTCATGATTGAGAATTAGAGAGTCATTGAGATACGACGAGCAGAGAATTCCCTGTTTTCTGAAGTAGGCAAAAATTGGTTTTAAAACTTTTGTGAACACTAGGGGTGCCAAGGAAAGCCCAAAAGGTAAACGTGTGAACTCATACAGTGTCCCATTCCAGAAAAACTTTAAATGCTTGTGACTGCTATGATAGATCGGTACACTGAAATAAGCATCTCTCAGAGCAATGGATGTGAAAAGCATTTGTGGTTTAATTAATTCTAAAAAAACATCCAGTGTTTCCAGTTTGAATTTTTCATAAGGGATGAATTTTGTTCAGATGCCAAAGACTACTTGATATTTCCCATTTTTTTTCATTTGTCGCGAAAAACTAATAGAAAGGAAATGAGATTCTTCTGGTGTGGACACCAAAATGGCACCCGTATCGAATAATGAGTGCACCTTGATGCAGAGGATTTCAGACTCGGTGTGAGAGAATGGAATACTGCAAGGCAGATTGAGTTGGAAAGGGGGTGTGGTAAATGATATTCTATAACCCTGAATAGTCCAACACCCACTCATCTGAGGTAAGCTGTTTCCATATATCCAGAAAGAAATTGAGAAAACCAGAAGGTTGACTTAGTTACTTTCCCTGGTAGCTTTTCCTGGGAAGGGTGTTCTGTTTCTTCCAATGCGTGGCATTTTCTCGTTTTTGAGGATAATTACCACTGGGCCAGTTGGGGTTGCCTCTCAGTAAAAAAGAGCCTTGGTACATTCTAAACATGCCATTAATTGAAAATAGAGTGTTTTCATTTTTGGAATTTACTTTAAAAAAATGTCCACAATCCAGTATAAGTACTTCCAATAGTTCTTTGAATCCTGCACCCTATGTAACAACATGTAACCAACTTGCTCTGTGAATTTTTACTACTTTGGTCAGTGTATATTTTCATGTAGCATGTAATATGGTAGTTTCCAAATTTTTATAACCTGAAAGTGGGACTAACTCTGTGCATTGCACAGGGTTAGTCACACTTTCTTGTTATAAAGAATTTACATTTACAACTGAATAACTAACCATGTGTGCTGTATAGCCTTGGTGTAAATTTCATCTATATCAACTATTTACCCAACAATATGTCCAAAAGCCAGTCAGTACTATTCAAACCCATCTTAAGACCCACATTGTTTTTTTTAGTGAATTCCAAAGATGAAAACATGTTCTATTTTCAATGCATAGCTTGTTTCTATTGGATGTATTCCAGTAAGAGGAAGTAAGAACTCCTGTTCATTGATAGCCTTGAGTCATTTGGAAAGATGAACACAGTAGAGTAGAGTAGTAATAGGCGTCTCTGGTGAGCATAATGAACTGTTTTTGCTCTTCAGCACTGACTTCAAAAAAGACACCTCTTCAGGGAGATTTCAAATGTAGATGCCCCAAGCAGGGACAGTGAATCAGTAATGAGAGATTTGATCTTATTGGTATCAAAAGTACAGTACGTGGAGAGTGGATTGTAACTAAATCACCCGCAGAGTGGAGTTATCACCCAAACTATAAGTTTCAAATTTTGTACATATCGACTAAAAACACAAGCAATGTTTCAGCCAATGGACCTCCGGGTTTAACCCGGAGGTCCATTGGCCGAAACTTTGCTTGTGCTTGTTATGCTTTGCAAAAAATTTGCAATTATTGCTTGGGTGGAATCTCCACTCTGCGGGTGATTTAGCGATAATACACTCTCCACGTACTGTATCAGTGAAAAGTTCCATGATGGTTATAAGAAGAGAGGTGATAGCGTCCGCCAACATTTTTTGAATGTACTGTAATTGAATGTCTTTTGGCCAGATAAATTTTTTGTTAGCGTGGTTTAACTGAGTCCAAATCTCAGGGTTGACCTTTGGGGCACTTATCAGAGGGCATTTGTCAGGCTTTGGATATTTGTCAAGTAAATCTGAAATATCTTTAAGTTTTGACTGCGCAGTACAAAATTTGTTGATAAATTTCACAAGGCTAGTGTCATCAATTGCTGGCCCTGTAGAAGAGGAATTGAGTAATATATCTGGGGTGCAAACTGAGAATTTGAGTCAGGATTGGTTGAACTAGTACTAGGTTGTGGTACATTTGTGATTTCACAATTAGAAGAAAATGTTCATCACTCACGGAGGTGAGTAAGCCAAACACAGATTCAGGGTCGAGATCACATGGGATTGTGCGACCAGTATCTTTACTCTGACCTGCTGGAAATGAATTTATAGGAGTGTTGGCAAGGCTGAGAGCCTGAGATCAGTCTCAGTTGTCTCTATTTGTTTTGAAGCCATAACTTTTAAGAGACAGGATATACTGGCAATAGAGTCAGTGATCGTGGAAAGCCCCAATTTGTCTTTTAAAATAATTATAGTGTCTTCATTCAAAAGTTTCGACGACTTTTTGTTTTCGTTTTTAGAAACAGCATCATTGCTTTTTAGAGATTTGCTCTTCAGTTTTACAGGCTCTTTCCCATTCCATATAACGGTCTGGGGTTCTGTGGTTTTAGTGGTGTGTTTACAAACACATTGACCTTGACCCACAGGTTTTGTGGCCTTAGTTTTTGCAGGCGTGATGCCAAATGCAGAGTCATGTGTAATTGGATGATGGGTCAAATTGAACCCAGCTAATGAACGTATATTGGTCTCGGAGGCAAATAAAGGAAGAATATCATTGTCCAGAGAATTAGGAGAGGAGCCACAGCCCCCAAGTCCGTCACTATGATTGTCCGAAGACGACATTGCACCACAGTACAATTTCTGTATAAGCGCAGTTATACTATTACTAAAGAGTAACAAGAAAGTGAAAATAAATTGCCATGAACAACCGTCCGCAAACAGTAGGAGTTAATAAGTGACAGAATCAATAAGACATGAGGTCAGCTCAAAAAGGAATGATGACTTGCCATTATTACCTGGGACTTTTATACCCTCATTCAGCAGCTAAATCAGCACGATTTTATGGGGCCTCTTGTTCTTATTACTTTGAAACGAGGTCAGCTATGACAGGACTCTGTCAGTGCATGCTTATTAAGGAGGACAAACAGGCGAAATTGAAAAGGAATAAAACTTTCAGGTCCACACTCATGAGATAATTCCCAATACTGACTAAAATAGAGTAGATTTTCCTTTTTATACCCCACGCAACGAAGTTGCAGGGGTATAATGTTTTTGACTGGTCCGTCTGTCAGTCCATCAGTCCGTCAGTCAGTCCTACTTGTTTTCCGGACATTTTTTCTACACGCTTCCAGATATTGAGCTGATTTTTGGTATGTGAGTCTAACATGGTGGCCTACAGATCAAGTTTGCATTTTGTTCTGCTCCACCGATTTTTACCAAAATTACGGCCCTTGGACTCTGAAAAATGCATCAAAATTACAGTTTTCCGGACTTTTTTTCTACACTCTTCCAGATATTGAGCTGATTTTTGGTTTGTTAGTCTGACATGGTGGCCTACAGATCAAGTTTGCATTTTGTTCCGCTCCACTGATTTTTACCGAAATAACGGCCCTTGAACTTTGAAAAGTTCATCAAAATTACAGTTTTGCAGACCTTTTTCCTACTCGCTTCCAGATATTGAGCTGATTTTTGGTATGTTAGTCTAACATGGTTGCCTACAGAACAAGTTTGTGTTTTGTTCTGCTCCACTGATGTTTAGCGAAATTACGGCCCTTGGACTCTGAAGAATGCATCAAAATTACAGTTTTCCGGACTTTTTTTCTACACGCTTCCAGATATTGAGCTGATTTTTGGTATGTTAGTCTGACATGGTGGCCTACAGATCAAGTTTTTATTTTGTTCTGCTCCACTGAGTTTTACCGAAATAACGGCCCTTGAACTTTGAAAAGTTCATCAAAATTACAGTTTTGCGGACTTTTTTCCTACTCGCTTCCAGATATTGAGCTGATTTTTGGTATGTTAGTCTAACATGGTGGCCTACAGAACAAGTTTGTGCTTTGTTCTGCTCCACTGATTTTTAGCGAAATTACGGCCCTTGGACTCGGAAAAATGCATCAAAATTACAGTTTTCTGGACTTTTTTTCTACACGCTTCCAGATATTGAGCTGATTTTTGGTATGTTAGTCTGATATGGTGGCCTACAGATCAAGTTTTCATTTTGTTCTGCTCCACGGAGTTTTACTGAAATTACGGCCCTTGAAGTTTGAAAAGTTCATCAAAATTACAGTTTTGCAGACTTTTTTCCTACACGCTTCCAGATATTGAGCTGATTTTTGGTATGTTAAACTACAGAACACTGTTTTCTGCAGTATTCCTAGAATCTATGTTTATTTTTAAAAAAATGATTAGAGCTTGAAATATCGGGGCGTGTGGGGTATGTGAGCGTGCTCACTAAGGTTCTATATTTATTATATGCTACAGAACATTTTATTGCCCAAAATTCAGTCCAATTCGACCCCAAATGCATGTGTTTCAAAACAGTAACAAAGATCAGCTGATTGTTCCTTCAAGATGGTATGATGCAACGTAGCATGATGTCATTTAGGAAGCTACTGAGGGATATTCATCGATATCCATCAAGTCAGTGGATATCGAGAAATATCTTTTAGATAATTTGTG
Organism: Pictodentalium vernedei; assembly: GCA_031216915.1. Lineage (NCBI taxonomy): Eukaryota > Metazoa > Mollusca > Scaphopoda > Dentaliida > Dentaliidae > Pictodentalium > Pictodentalium vernedei. Next base: position 340,302,126 of record CM062292.1, on the reverse strand, counting down.
ATAATTCACAGGCTAGCATATAATAAATGCTGATAAACAGTTCGGCCTGTATGAAAATGAAAATAAAAAATATGAAAACTAGTCAATGAAATAACTCATAGTTGGCATCTGGGAAGAAACTTTTATTCAGATGCCAACTTCGAGTTATTCCGTAGATACAAAATAAACATATAGTGTTTTCAAGTAAAAAAAAAAATTTATTCTACGAATAGGATTAAGAATGAAACCGACAAGCCTCTGGCGAGTCGGTTTCATTCTTACTTCTATGAGTAGAATAATTTTTTTACTTGAAAACACTATATGTTTATTTTGTTTATCCCATAAATCTTCTACAGGGCAGTCGCAGCAAAATCATGCTATAATTCGCTACAAAACACAGAGAGAAGTGAGGAGCACATTGGTTCAATTCGATCGACCAGCAAAATTGGCAAAAATAAACAAGACGCAGTAATACATTTCTGTCTAAAAATAATTCCTCTACAAACTTGAGCTAAACTTGCAAAAATACTTTATTATATGAGCAGTTGGTGTTTTTTTCTACTGGCATTGTGTAATACTTTCAAAAAGATTTAAAGAAATCAACAATCAAACTATTAATAATGCTGGACAAATGTGGTAGAGGCCAGAGGTCAACAAGTCTGTCGCTACTAGGGGAATAAATTCTTTCACTGTGAACCTATGGGGAAAATTTATCCCCTTACTTGGTGAATAAAGCAAAAATTTATCCAAGGCCTTTATTGTTCAAATAAATGGTCATTTATGGGATAAAAAATGTCTCAACACTTCTTCAGTGTGTTTTGTTCATACAGTACGCTCTTTTCTGACGGTGTTGTTCTGAATGCTTATTTACAGTACATGGAGAGTGGATTATAACAAAATCACCCACTGAGTGGAGTTATCACTCATAGTATCACTTTCCAAGTCTGTACATACATGTATGGAAAAAAAAACAACCAATGTTTCATCCAATGGACGTCCGGGTTTAACCCGGAGGTCCATTGGCCAGAACTTTGCCTGTATTTGTTATGCTTTGCAACAAATTTGCAATTATTGCCTGGATGGAATAGCCACTCTGTTTGTCTTCTTGGTGAGGTGTTTGATCCATCCCACCACCAATGCCAACTGCAGAAACATTTCACTACATAAAAAGTCCTCCCCTCCCCCCCCCCCCCCCCCCCCCCCCCCCCCCCCCAATGACAAAAAGCAAAACCTCACAAAGCCATGTCGGGTATGCACCCAGACAAAGCATAGCCGTGAATCACGCTGCATCTGCAATGCATATGCCCAGACAAACCAGCACTTTTTTGTGGATGGCTACTTCAATCTTTACTTTTCTGCAACCTAGACCCTACTTGGGCTAAACATGTTCCTAACTTAAAACCACAACAATATAATCCCTGCATAATAATGTACTATTACTCATGTTGTGGTCATGATTAGCCACTGTGCAAAAATATGCGATCTTAAACACCAATAAATAAATAAATAAATAGATTTATCTCTGTCTGTGCACCAGTGATACATTCCCTTATTTCTTTTAACTGCCAGGCTGATTATGATAAAATAAATTTACACTATAGTATCGACGAGTTTACTCATCGCAGCAGATTCGGGTGCTCTGGGAACCAGGAATCAACCAAGTGGGTGACAAGGGCAAAGAAGTCACCTTGTCATTCCTCAGGTTGCCTTGGCTTACATTGGGGGCAAAATTCAAGCCACCCTCCCAAACTTTTTTGGGAGACATGGCAGTTTTATGCATTTTCTTATGTTTTATTTCCAAAAAAACCCTGTTTCCACATTCATAACAAAGTAAACATGGCTGCTGTTAAAATCAGTCATAAGTCTCTGAAAATAGCCTAAACTAGCCCAATTTTATATTTCTGAAAAGAGTTGTAATGGCATAGTCGTTCGAACAATTCACCCCAACTAGTAGCAACCAGCACGAAACGGCTGTTTATAAATAAAGTGCCAGCTGAAACAATGAATCACACAAGACACACATCGTGTCAATTAGAATTTATTAAAATTAACCACGGTTGCAAACAAACAAAAAGTGTGTAGGAGACAGTTCACCCATAAAAAGTCAAAATTGCTTACGGTTACACTCCTTTCCATTGAAAAATTGTTTCCATTGAAATTCGCACTGCAATTTGCATTGAAAGTTTTTCTTTGAAATCTTGTTTGGAAGGGGGTTAAATGTTATAAGGCTATGATAGAAATCCCACTTATTAGGATCAATATGTACATTAATTTTGTCACAATGTCCGATACGTTTTATGTTGTTTTTTTTCCCCTCATGTCCACTGACTTCTCCCTCCTGGCCCTGACTTTTCCGTAAAGTCTCTGGAGGGAGAAGTCACTTCCCTAAAATCAGCTGCAGGCTGACCCCTGCTGGGAACTATGTGATAACTTGTAATGGCAGTCAGCATTTTAACTGGTAGAATGCTGGAAGCCCATATGTGGCTTTATTCTGAAATGCAGGTGCGTCAGCTTGACAGTATCATGCTCTGTACATGTGTTTCATATTGTCTTTTAAGCTAAATAATTTAGTCTCTCAGGATTTGCTTTGTTAAAATTTATGGGAAAGTACCTATAGGCATTCTCCTATAAATTGTAACCAGGCAAAGACACGTAAACAAATTTTGATGACCAAAAATAATTTAGCACTCTACCAGTTAAACATGAAAAATAAAACAAAGAAACAGACAGGTGAGTTAAAGTACTAGTGGTAAAAGGGGTGAAAAGGGATTATGTCATGCACAGTGTAAGAATGCAGTACCATGATGTCATGGCCTTCATTCATAAAAAATCATTCATAGACATTGAAGGATTGGCGAAACAGACTCAGCTAAAAACTGAACCAAATCCCATCATTATGCGAACAAGTCAAGAAAGGGAAGATTATTGTAAGAGAAATTGGTTATTACCACCATATGGGTTTATGAGATGGTGTATTGAAGTTGAGACCTTGACTCTGGGAATATTTCCACGAAGCTAATGAACTCATCAATATCTGATCCAGAGATGAAGTAGAGACTTCAATATACCATCTTGGAAACCCACAAGATGGCAATAACCAAAATGTGATCACATCAGTGATCTCTTTATTGATCAGATCATGACCAGTTGTGATCCATTCACACCAGTAAATACAAAATTGCAAAATCAAGATTGAATCAGGAAAAAACAGTGCAAGAAGCATCTTAGGTTCAATGTTCTCGCATTTCTTTCAAGATTAAGTTGGATACTACTTTGTTATGGAAGAAAGAGGGCAGAGATTTGTAACTGACTTATGATCCAGTCATGATCAAATCTAAATTCCCTGTACTCTTTGGTAATCACAAAGCTAGGAGCTAGGTGGCTCAGTGGTAGACTGTTGGACTTCTGTGCTAGAGGTCCCGAGTTCGATCCCCATCCGGGAAACCCGCATTGTGACCTTGGGCAAGGTATTTTATCCCAGTTGCCTACATGGGCCATGATGATGACATGTACTAAGGCTTGAAATAAGCTGTCTGACATTTGCAAAATGAGGTCCCCAGAGGGTGAATTTGATGATGCTATCCCATACAGTGGGCCAATTTATCCTCTGGGTACTTCTTTCTGTTTAGTTTTGAGTCCCTGATTCAGATTGAGGTCCACAGAGGGTCAATTTAGTGATGCTACCCTGCTGTGCAGGGCAGCATCACTAAATTCTCCCTCTGGGGACCGCATTTTGCAGATGACAGTCTGCTTATTTTCTGGCTTGACGATGGTGCACATGTCTTCAACCGCTGTAACCCTGCTTGAGTGGTGCTTGAACAGAGTTAGAATGTTTTGGAGCTGACAGTTGTTCATCGATGCTTGGTGGTTCTCTCTGGGTATTCCAGCTTCCTCCACCCGTAAAACTGTCATGGTCACGATTAGCCATTATGCATAAGTATGTGTCCTTAAACACCAATAAATATATAATCACAAAGCTGTAGACAATGATCTTCAGAGGAAAGTGTAATCCTCTGTTTCATTTCAGGCAAAGAGAAAGCCTCTCCCTCACGACGAGGAGAATCAATAAAGAAGCCAAAGAGGAAGCAAAAGAAGACAAAATCAGAAAATTTAAAAACTTCTCTTGCTGCATCAATAAAGGAGCCAAGTAGGAAGCAAAAGAAGACAATAACAAGAAAACTGAAAACTTGCCCGGTATGTAAAACCAAGTTCACAAAAAATCATCAAATTCATGTGGAGCATGAAATTCCTTCCAGCACATGTATTTATCATAACTGGAAAATTATGTGTAAAGAAAAATTTAAAAATATCATTAACCCTTGACCAAAATAAGCCCACCGCTGCCTAACATATCTTACAGATATCCATATTTGTATGGTTTTATTAAAAAATATGAGATTTTTTTCGAATACTGTGAAATTTAAATTATTTTTTAAAAATGCTGTGTTAGGTAAGGGTTAAAAAGATGGAAATCAGTACAGAAACCTTTATCCATAATAAAGTGAGTTAGGTTTTTTGTATTGTCTACCATGTTCTCTCATCTTACTTTCCATACCACCGTACTACAGTCCTTGATTACGACAAATTCAAGGCAGTAGAAATAGTGTCCAAAATAGGAAACTTGCTAAAATAATTTCCTTCATTTGTCTCGGTTAAAAGTTACTTTCAGCTTTATAAAAATGAACAGTATCCCTTGAGAATGAATTTTTTTGTAATTTGGGCACATTTAACCCTTTACCTAGCAAATTGGCTGTATACTCCAACATAATTTACAAAGTGAGCAGTTGAAAAACATTTTTCAAAACATTTCAGCAAAACCATATCATGTGACACCTCGGGGGCATGGTGGCTCAGTTGGTAGAGGTGCAGGCTGCAAGCCGAGAAGTCCTCGGTTCGAATCCCACCTGCGGCAACCACGTTGTGTCCTTGGGCAAGACACTTCACCCCGATTAACTACATGGGGGCACGATGACGCTGTGTACTGAGGCGTACTGCACGTTGATGGTGCGCATGTCTTCAACCAATCTAACTCTGCCTGTGCTGTGGTGCAGAGTTCAGAGTTACGATGTTGGAGAGCTGACAGCTGCTCGTCGTTGCTCGGTGGTTCTCTCTGGGTACTCCGGCTTCCTCCACCCGTAAAACTGTCACAGTCACGTTTAGCCATTGTGCATAAGTATGTGACCTTAAACACCAATAAATAAATAAATATGTGACACCTCATTGGAATGAACTGATTGGGTCATTCTAATGAGGGTTCAAATGATATGGTTTTGTTGAAATTGTTTGGAAAATTTTAATAAACTATAATTAAAATAATAAATCTTGACATTCTGCATGTTGGGTAAAGGGAAAGGCCACCTCCCCCCCCCCCCCCCCCCCCCCCCCCCCCCCCCCACCAAAAAAAAAAATTGCCAAAAATGAAAATGAAGTAATCTGATGGCCTGATACAGATACCTATTGCTTCCATCCATTCCTTCAATTAATTTTGAAAAATACCCCGAGGAGTAAAAGGAAAATAGACTGTGGGGGACCCTTACAGTGGAGCCTACCTAATTTATCTTCTAAACAGCAAACTATATACCATATCTTTAGTACAAATTTTACCTATTAATTGCATATAGGTTATAGAGTAAACTCTTGTTAACTGAATAAAATATATTTTATTATGTTGATTGATTATCCTGACATTCAACAAAAGCTCATGACATGGTTTATGTTCCTTTTCAGCTTCAGTACATCCAGTGCAGGCATTTACAATATATCTTGTTTGTCAAAGCTGCATGAAATCTGTCAAACAAGATATAATAGAGTAAATGCTAAGTTTATCTCCAGAATTCATGAAAGGTACAAAATCCCTTCGTTTGGTTGCATACTTTCAATTGAATACTCCTGTTAATTTAATAATTTTCACTGGTAAAATGGCTATTCAATTAACAGGGTTACGCTGTTCTGTTTGCTTGTTTGTGTTAATGAGACTTTCAACAGCCAAGGTTATATGGTGTCAGTCAGTCTTATGGGTGGACAAGGAATCTACTGCCTTCTTTTGGGAAAGGGTCCCATGCAGTTGGGAAAATCAGCACCACGAAGGCACCAATTTGGAATTTATTTTGGAAAAGAAACACACAAAGAATAAGAAATGTTGTGTTCATTTTGAACTGAGAACATTAATACAGAAACTACAGTACGTGGAGAGTGCATTATCTTTAAATCACCCACAGAGTGGAGATTCCACCCAAGCAATAATTGCAAATTTGTCGCAAAGCCCAACCAGCACAAGCAAAGTTTCAGCCAATGGACCTCCGGGTTAATCCCGGAGGCCCATTGGCTGAAACATTGCTTGTGTTTTTTGTCGATATGTATAAAATTTGACAGCTATAGCCTGGGTGATAACTCCACTCCATGGGTGATTTAGTAACAATCCACTCTCCACGTACTGTCCTACATGTATCATATATGTAGTAAGTTTTATAACAAACGGTTGCATGAAATTATGATCAGTCTCCGTAATCTGTATAAAATAAATTGTCCTTAATCTATTAAATAATGAAGATATTTATGCGCTTTGCTTCACATTCTGTGACTTTGCAGTTGTGTCTAGGCAAGTCTTGGCTGCCTTTATAGGCAGCCAAGACATGCCTAGAAACAACTGACAAGATTCTTGGGATGTAACTTGCAAATGTATCTAAAACTGTCTGTTGAGGTACCTGTTTTGTTGCAATAAAAAGTGATGAATGTCAACAGTAGGCCTGCAAGAGTTAGAGAAGGACTAAATTTTTATTTGATTGGGAAATTTGGAGTATAAATTAGGAAAAATCATGCCAAAATGTCATTGGAAATCGATCTCATATTCGGCCTCTGTAGATACCCAAAAGAATCCCTGGTGGAGGTAGTCAGTGGAAAGAACTGCCAAGTAGCTGTGAGCGACTGTCAGACTTTCCAACTTACTATTCCAACTCAAGCAGAGATAGCAACAGTTGAAGGCATGTGCACCATTGACATACAGTAAGCACCAAAATTGACTAATAGATGCTGATTGATTGTCAAAATATATGCGAACAAGTCAAGAAAGGGAAGACTATTGTAAGATAAATTGGTTATTACCTCCAAGTGGATTTCCGAGATGGTGTATTGAAGTCTTGACCTTGTCTCTCGGTCATATATCAACTCATATTAATGGATTCATCGATGAGCTCTTGATTTTGATACACCCTTTCAGAAACCCACATGGTAATTATAATCTATATGAATTTACAGCAGCCATATTGAGGAGACCATGTTGGCCATCTTGATTATATGGTTTCGGTGAATTAACTCAAAATGCATTCACCAATCATCCAGATTTGATTCCTGTCAATTAATTGAAGAATTCCTTCACTGATATGTCTCATCTCTTGATAATATATTGAGGATGAGTAGTAGAAGGTTCCGTTGAATAATTGTCTGGATTCCATTTTCAATATGACTGCCAAAACAGCCATATTGTTTTGGCCCTGTTGGTCATCAAAAGCGCCTTCACCAGTCATTCTCATCTCCTGGTATTGTGTTGAAGGTGAAAAGTAGAAGGTTTCTTTTGATCATTGTCAAGATTTGATATCCACTATTGTTGCCATCTTAATTTTGGTTTCCATCCATGAACTCAAGAATGCCTTCCCTGATCAGTCTCATCTCTTGGTGATGTATTGAAGATGGGAAGTGGAAGGCTTCTTTCACTGACATCCAGATTTTCCATCTTGATTTGGTCATGTCGTCAATCTTAATGTTTATCTCCAAAAATTAACTCAAAATTGCCTTTAACCCTTTAACCAACGCAGACGATATCAATATTTATTATTTTAAATATCATTTTTTAAAATTTTTCAAAAAATTTCAACAAAACCATATCATGTGACCCCTCGTTGGAACGAGCTCGACGAGCTCGTTCCAATGAGGGGTCACATGATATGGTTTTGTTGAAAATTTTTGAAAAATAATATTTTTTCAACGGCTGAATTTGCATGTTACGCGGGCGGATGCGGCCGATTCGTTGGGTAAAGGGTTAATGCCTTCGATGACCATTCTCATCTAATGTTATTGTATTGAGGATGGTTAGTGGAAGGTCACTATCAATAATTGTCCAGACTTCATATGTGTCATATGGCTGCCATGGAAGCCGTATTTGACTTGGCCATGTTGATTTTGGTTTCCATCAGTTTACTTAAAAGTGCCTTCACTGACCAATATCATTTCTTGTTATTGTGTTTAAGGTGGGTATTGGAAGGGTCCTTTCTGTAAATGTACAGATTTGATATCCAATATGGCCACCATGGTGGCCAAATTGATTTGGGTTTCTGTAAATTACCAATAACTCATGAATGCCATCATTTATCAGTGTCATCTCTTGGTGATGTATTGATCATTGTCATCTCTTGGTGATGTATTGAGGATGAGTAGTGGAAGGTTCCTTTTCGGTAATTGTCTGTATCACACATTGCCAGAACTCAATTTTACACTGACTTCATTAATATGCACCCATGTGAATATGTCACATTTGTACTGTTCTTGCTGCTAACCCTTTACCGAACATGAAAAGCAGACGACACTTGCAAAAAAATTCTTGAATAACTAATTTTTTTTCATTTTTTGTCTCAAAAATATGTTATGACCCCTCATTGGAACGAGCTGATCAGTGGAAGGTTCCTTTTCAGTAATTGTCTGTATCACACATTGCCAGAACTCAATTTTACACTGACTTCATTGATATGCAGCCATGTGAATATGTCACATTTGCACTGTTCTTGTTAAACCCTTGACATAACAAGAAAAGCAGACGACACTTGCAAAAAAATTCTTGAATACATGTAACTAATTTTTTTCATTTTTTGTCTCAAAAACATAGGTTATGACCCCTCGTTGGAACGTGCTCGTCAGTGGAAGGTTCCTTTTCGGTAATTGTCTCTATCACACATTGCCAAAACTCAATTTTACACTGACTTCATTGATATGCACCCATGTGAATATGTCAGTCACCTTTTCACTGCTCTTGTTGAACCCTTTACCTAACATGAAAAGCAGACGACACTTGGAAAAAAAAATTCTTGAATAACTAATTTTTCCCATTCTTTGTCTCAAAAACATAGGTTACGACCCCTCGTTGGAACGAGCTCGATGAGCTCATTCCAACGAGGGGTCATAACCTATGTTTTTGAGACAAAAAATGAAAATATATTGAAAATTAATTGCCAATTTTTGAAAATAGCTCTGGCACGTTTTGGCCGTTACGTTGGGTAAATGATTAAGTTTACAGAAATAGTAAGAGAGTATGCAGCATCCAAAATGACTATGTACGGGGGACAGGGAAACATATTTTTTGGCCTAATTGCATTACTTATTTGGGTCAAAATGTGCTGTGTTATATACTATGTTCTTTAACCCTTTACCAAGCAAATTGGCCACATCCGCCCACATAATATGAAAATTCAGCAATAGAAAATATTTTATTTTTGAATTTCAATAAAACCACATAATGTGACACCTCATTGTAATGAAATCATCGAGCTCATTCCAATGAGGGGTCACATGATATGGTTTTGTTGAAATTATAAAAAAATATTTACCATAAATTTTGATATGGTCTGCATTGAGTGAAGGGTAAAGTAGTTCTGATGGATTGTTTGCAGTTTTCATCCCCTACAAAATATCTTGTCCTGACACTGATTCTTGGAAAGCTCTATCAGAGAGGATCATTGTTTCATAAGAATAGTTAACTGACATTAATACATGCATCAGATAAACAAATAAATTTACACAAAAGGTTCTGTAAAGTTCTTCAAAATTCTTCTGGAAAGGCCTTGGAAGTCATGGATTTTTTCCTCTCAAGTTTGTACAAACCCTGACAATATCTTACAACCATCATTGGAATTATTTGTAATGAAGAAAGATGTTAAAAACTATTTAACATAAGGCCATACAAAATCAATTCCTAGATTATCATTAGCCCCACCGTAAGTTTTTTTTATTTCATCTTATACCCAAGAAACCTAGTAGCTGATTAGATTTGGGTATGAGTTGAACATCACTGTGTGATATAAATTTTTATTATTTATTATTCTGGCCGTAGGCCAGCTATACAGAGAATAATACTATCATTAATTACGATTTATTGATGCTGTTACTTCATTAACACAGGAAATTAGTAAAAACTGGCTTAGTGCAGGAAGCCAATATTTGGGCTTTATTCTGTAGTGCAGGTTACACGACTTTAAAGCTTCATATGCTTGACATGAAGGTATTTATTCTGTATGGATTTGCCTTGTTACAATTTATGGGAGAGTACCTTCAGGTACTCTCCCATAAATTGTAACAAGGCAAAGACATGTGAACAAATTTTGACAAGAATAATTCAGCACCCTACCAGTTAATGTATATATATATGCATACAGGGAGGGTCACTTGGTCACTGTCCAATTCCCTGAAAATAAATAATAAAAAAAAAATATATACACCCCCACCCACCCCCCTCCCCCCCCCCCCTCCCAAATTGTTGATAAAAAATCCAGCGATAATCAAGATATGTACTTCTTATAGCCTAATTACCATCAAATAGCCTATTTCGGAGATATTGTCAGCAACGTCAACCAAATTTTATTTTATTTTCCCAGAGGTCAACATGACATTGGAAAACTGATGGTTGGTTTCAAAAGTAGAATTGAATTTGAACGAACCTTTTTCCTGATTGAGGAGGAGGTGGGGGTTGGGGGCACAGTGTCTCAGTAGGTAGAGGTGCAAGCTGCAAGCCCACAGGTTCTTAATTCGAATTCCATCTGCAGCAACCGCATTGTGTCTTTGGGAAAGACATTTCGCCCCATTGCTCACGTGGGGGCACTGTGGCGCAGTGTACTAAGGCGTGCTGCATGTCGATGGTGCACTTGTCTTCAACCAATGCTAACCCTGCTTATGTGGAGTTAGTATGTTGGGGAGCTGACAGTTGCTCACTGTTGCTCAGTGGTTCTCTCTGAGTAATCTGGCTTCTTCCACCCATAAAACTGTCGAGTTCATGATTAGCCATTGTGCAGAAATATGTGACCTTAAACACCAATAACTAAATAAATAAATAAATAATATTCCCTGATTGAAGACATTTTTTCATTATTTTAACACAACTAGTCTGTGTCAAAACCCCTGGAAGTATAGCACTACTTGTTTATTGTGATAAAAAAGCTTTGTTTTACTGGGAAAATAAGACATGATAACCAATATCTGGGGTAGAAGTCCTCTAAAATGGACACCATGTGTATAAACTATTGGCTGGACTTGACTTGATATCCATGTTGCTGTTATGATTAGCCATTGTGCAGAAATATGTGACCTTAACCCTTCACCCAACGAATCGGCTGCATCTGCCCGCGTAAATTGTAAATTCAGCAGTTGAAAAAATATTATTTTTCAAAAAATCTTAACAAAACCATATCAAGTGACCCCTCGTTGGAACGAGCTCATTGAGCTCGTTCCAATGAGGGGGTCACATGATATGGTTTTGTATTGGATATGGTAAAGGGTTAAATACCAATAAAAAAAATATCTAACAACTGGATGACATTTGGACTTGAATTACTGAATAACATTTTTTTTGCCTGGAAAACATAGCTTATGGACCACCATTGAAACAGGCTTGTACCAATGATGGTCATAAGATATGTTTTCAAAGCAACCATTGGGAAAATAAAATTTGGTTGGCTAGATTTGAGAATAGTTCTGGTAGATTTTGGTTGTTACATTACGTAAAGTGTTAAATTAAACATTGTGACATTATGGGATAAAAAGAATCTCAAATGTGCTATGATTTGATATAAAATTTCTGAACCTTGTTCACGGAAATCGATCTGAGCCTCATGAAATCTCTGGCTTAGATCAATTTCACTGAACTTTATTCGGAAATTTTATATCAAATCGTGAATCATAATGTGATCATCTATCTTAGAAGCCTTTTTTTTAATGAATGTCAGGTGATCCAAACAGGGACTTGATAAAAACATCCACAGTATAATATTAATTACACAGCTCTTCATTGAGAACCAAAACTTCTGGCTCTTAGCTGTTGTTTTGGTACTGACATTTACAACTTAGAGGCACATTTTGTTTCCAGAAAACTAGCATGTAAATATTGTTTGACAACTTCCATAATAGAAAATACCAGTACAACTTACGAAGGCTCATAGCCTAACGCTTTGGTTCTTAACCCTTTTCCCAATACACAAGATATCAAAATTTAATATTTTAAATAATAGTTTTTCAATTTTTTTTCAAAAACTTTCAACAAAACCTTATCATGTGACCACTCATTGGAACGAGCTCAATGAGCTCGTTCCAATGAGGCTGTCACTTGATACAGCTTTGTTAAAATATTTTGAAAAATAACGTCTGTTTGCAACTGCTAGATTTGAAAATTATGTGCATGGATGCAACTGATTCATTAGGTAAAGGGTTAATGAAGAGCATTGTAAATGTAATTAATATTATATTTTTGTGTTTTGTTTGCAGCATTTATTTTTATGCCCCCCGATTTGGGTCAGGTGGCATATAGTGATTGAAGTGTGCGTGTGTCCGTGTGTGTGTCCGAGCCAATAACTCGAAAACTGTTAGGGCCACAGTCATCAAACTTCACATAATTATAAAGGACCATGGGAGGATGTGTCACACACCATAGCCGGGTTCATACCTTCAAGGTCAAGGTCACATTTCAAGGTCACACTAAAAATCGGTCAATATTCTTGTCTCAGCCATAACTCAGAAATGAATTATAGTACAATTGTTAAACTTTTTACAAATGTTAAGGACAGTCAGAAGGTATGTCGCGTGTATAGTTTCTACCGCATCTGCAAGGTGAAGGTCACAAGGGAGGGGGGCATGTGTTACCTTAGTAACATTCTTCTTGTTTTTTTCTAGTCAGAAGATGTGAAAACAGAAGTGGAGTCTACAACTGAAGTTAGTGACTGTTCCAGAAGAAACCCTCCCTTACTCTGTCCTTCACTCTCCTTTCCAAATGATAGAGCTGTCATGCAAGCTGTTTACCAACCTCAATGTGTGCCTCAATTACAGAATCAGATAACACAACAACAAACACTAAATCATAGTGGTACATCTCAGGTAGAGTATAATGAATTAACGGAAGAAAACCAGATGACTAGTCCTGATGAAGAGGCTGTAGACAGTTTGAGTATCAAAGGAATTTTTGCTTGGGAAACTATAGGCAGCAGCACTGTGCCATGTATATTTAGGAAAGAGAAAAATTTTGTTGCTTTTCGTGTTATTCAGTTGAAGCTTTGGGCAAGCTTTATTGATGATATAAAAAGCAATTGGTTATTAAAACTCTATTTTGCTACACCTGCAGAGGTTAAACTGTTGAATGAGATCAACAGAGAATACTGTGGTTTAGAGTATGGAAGTAAGCTATTCACAACAGATGACATGATTGTAGAAGTGGAATGGTTTAAAAAGGTTTACAATGAGAAAAAGCTTTCTTCCCTTCAGAGACTGAAAGTTGAGAACTATAATTTTCCATCCAATTATAAAGAGCATCTCATGAATATTTGTCATAGTAACCGAAATAGAATCACATCTCAGTCATCTCAGCTAGAGACACCAGTTATACATCAGTTCGGTTTCCATGGTACCAACATTAATGTTGAAACATTCAGTAAAAATGGTGTTCATCCAACACATCAAGCTTCTCGAATTGCACCAGTGGAAAGACAAAGCAGTCCGATTCCAGTTCTCATGACAGCAGTTCAACCGGACCCTCCTTCAAACACTGAAAATCATCAATTATCATCCATTGGTTGCCAAACTGGCATGTTTTACAATACTGCAATGCAGTTACAAAGTTTTTATCATCACCAGCATCGGAAACAACTAGATGTCAAACAGAAGTCACCTGACATTAATAGAGTGTCTTGGCAGTGCAATACTCCTAAAATGTTTGAAATAACACCACCAGAAACACTACTCAATTGTCAAACAAGTCACCAAGTGTGTACAGGTTATTCTATAACTCAGACTGAGAGTGACCAAAAAAGTCCTCAGAATACATATTCAAAGATTATAACCGAGTCAGATGACCGACAAACGAATCAAGAATCTTTATATTCAACACCAAATGACTCCGAAATTCCATCAAGTGTAATTTTGCAGACAAAGGATATTCAAATACCAGTTAAAACATCAGTTCAAGGGAATACGAACATAACTGATTTAACAGAGTCAGAACGGAATTCTGTTATCTTTAAATCAGACATGGATCAGTCTTCCACAAACACCTTATCTTTTACTTCAACCTTTGTACCAGGCCTTGTTGAAGTGCCTTTCCAGGGTCAGAAAATAGCATGTTTAGACCACACATCCAATAAATACTGCCTTGTGCATGCTGTGCAAAAGCAGTATTTCACAAAGTGTAGTATTAATGAAATTATTTATGCACTTGAAAATGTTTTGAAGATTACATTATGTTCTTGTTCAAGTAAGGAAGAAAAAGCATTTCTTACTTTTTATAGAATGCCTTTGCATAACCTTGAAAGTGAAAAAATGATATCATTCAAAGACTTGAGAGAGTGTTACCTACAGTTATCATACATGTATCCAGAAACTTGAGATGAATCCTCGTGCATAATTTATAGAAAGAAGGGATAGCCCGATCTCCAAAAGAAAAGTGAGGGATTACCTGTAACAGACTGGCACAGCAAGATACCAGAATAATTCCTCTTGAACCTTAGATTAAGGACACCTTTAGTACTAGCAATCTGAACACGGGGAATTTTTGTCTGGTCCAGGAGCATGGTACATGGTCAAAATACCAATTTTCAAGTAGCACTATTTTTTCCCATAATACAACTAGGAATTTAACCAATTCACTCTTGTTTGACAGAGCTCAGTGAGCTCTGTCAAACAAGATTGAATTGGTTAAATTCCCAGTTGCATTTTGGGAAAAAAATTGGATATATTCAGCCTTTGTGGCTGAGTGTTGGACTCTGGTAGATCAGGATCTGCATTCAATAACTGAAGCTGATTTCCATTAATGCTTTTTCTATCAGTAATTGCATGTATTTTCTTTACATGGCTATTTATAAAAGGCATATAAAAAGTATGTCTTGTTTCTTGGGCAGTTTGTCCTTGATTTTATGATGCCATTTTTTTTTCTTTTCTCTTTTTCAACTGTATCTTTTTTGACAGAGCTAAGTTAGCTCTGCCAAAAAAGATATAGTTGGTTAAAGTTTTATTCCTACAAGTGCAAAATAGATTTATGAAAGAAATTTCCAAGTTAAAAATGTGATGAGGCTGTTTTCAATAACGGGAGATCTAGAGGTGCCTGAAAAACAATAAAAAAAACTTTAATAGCCTAACTTTATCATTCGTTTTAGCTCATCTGACTTCAGTCAGGATGAAGCCGTGATTGCTCCCATCCTTCACCCTGCTTGAAGGGTGGGTTTCTGTCTTTTATTAAACAAAAAACATCAAACCAATTTTGAAAAAAGTTTAAGGAATTTTTGGTCATGTGGTTGCACTTCATATCAGAATACGATGCCCCATAAGGAGGGGGTGGTGGAAAGTGTTCCAGTTTTTAAAAAAAATCTTCACCTAATCCAGTGGATGGAATGAGCTGATATTTGGTATTTAGCTTTCTTTTGAGATACACACTCAAGTTTGTTCAAGAGAACTTTTAGGGCTAATATTTATAGTTGTTCTGGGAGGGGCATTATTTCTGGCCCCACCCAAACTTTCTATTTTCAAAACCCATTGGCTGATTTGAACCAAATTTTGTTTAAGGTACTATTGGGTCATCAGTACTTGATTCATGCTCAAAGAATGTTCTCATTTCCCTGTGGGAACCCCAGGACCTGAAAAATTCAAACGATCATGTTTCCCTAAATGCATATTGTTATATGATTTGTAGCATCCTGGACTGGTAGAATTGAATGGGCAGATAAAATTGCATTCGCATGTGTTAGTGCAGTATAGGGAAATGAAAAAGTGCTGAGTCATTATTTTTTTAAAAATAAAAAACTTGTCCAAAACCACCTCAACTTATCTTTTAATATTTAGTATCCAACATCCTTAGACGCATCAGGTTGAAGTTTGTTCAACTCAAGTCCTTGGGTTCATATTTGCATTCCATACAGGAGACACCCATTTTAATACTGTAGGTAATGGGAAAATGCAGCAGCATGCTTTCAGAATAAAAAAAATCTTCTTTTCCAGAATCCCTTTTCAGAATCGTTTGATATTTGGTATATAACATCCTTAAGGACATTAGCAATTTGGTCAGATCAAGTCCTTTGGTTCATATTTGGGCTTTATAAAAGAAACACCTGTTTTAACACTATTGGTAAGGGGAGAACCCTTCGTCAGCATGCTTTCAAAACTTAAATCCTTTTCTCCATAACCGCTCCTCATATATTTGGTGTACAGCATCCTTAAGGGTTCAGGTTCAGGTTTGTTCAAATCAGATCTTCAGGTTCATATTTGGGCTCCATACAGGAGCCCGGATTTTGGAAAAGGCTTTTAAAATCTTCTCCAGAAACACTGGTCAGCATCTTTTGATATTTGTAGTACAACATCCTTAGTGAGGTCAGATTCAAGATTGTTCAAATCAGTTCCCTGGGTTCATATTTGAGCTCCCACTAGAAGCCTAAATTTTAACTTAGTGCAATATGAGGAATCTCCCATGGAAACTCCAGGAAGTGAAGTATTGCTTGTTTACTGTGATAAATAAGCTCTGTTTTACTAGTAAAATAGGACCCAGTCACCAATGCTTGGGGTGGCAGTCCTTTAAAATGGGCAATATGGGTAAAAATGATTAACTAAACTTGGCCTTATCTCCATGTTGCAGTCAAGGTTAGCCATTGTGCATAAATGTATGACCTTAACCCTTTGAACCGTAGTGGCCATTTTCCACCCAGCGACATGATACATCATAACATCATTAAATAGGATGGCTGTTCAGTAAATGTGTGGGGTAGACCAATCAATATTTTCAACGTGCAGCCCTGAGGCTGAACATTGAAAATATTGGTTGGTCTACCCCAAATGATGAATATAGACTCTTCTAATTGCTGCCATTGAACTGGCATGGAAGATACCACTAGAGTTCAAAGGGTTAAACACAAATAAATAAATAAATATGTGGAATATACTTTACGAACCACCAGTCAGAATCTTTTAATATTTGGTATACAACATTCTTAGGAGGGGTCTGATTTAACCCTTTACCCGACGCAGTCGGTATCAACATTTATTATTTTAAATATCATTGTTTCAAATATTTTAAAAAATTTCAACAAAACCATATCATGTGACCCCTCTTTGGAATGAGCTCGACGAGCTCGTTCCAACGAGGGGTCACATGATATGGTTTTGTTGAAATGTTTTGAAAAATAATATTTTTTCAACTGCTGAATTTTCATATTATGCGGGCGGATGCGGCCGATTCATTGGGTAAAGGTTAAGTTGTTCAAACCAATTTTTTAGGTTAATATTTCGGCTCCCTATGGGTTCACAAATTTTAATTTTGTGCAATATGAAGAATAATCAGTTGTAGAACTAGAATGTTTGGTTGTGACACCTGTCTTTTTCTGAAACATTGTTTTGAATATTATCGAAAATAACGTAATATTCATATGTATGTCTGATGAATTTCCAAGATCCTTTTGAAAATCACTTCTTTTTTGATCAACGTCATTTTCATAAAATCACAGGAGAAATTTCAACTTCAAAATGGAATGGACCACATTGCTTAATAATTTCTCCACACTGCCATGTTACATTTCCACAACAATTGCATATAGCCTTTTTTTCAACCTCTTTTATGTCACCAGTAAAGGTTTAATTTGGCAGTCATGTACACATGTTGAATGCTGTGTTTCAGTCATGAAACTTACAGCAAGTCCATCAGTGCTTGGGTGATATGGAGCAGATTTCATGTGAATAATTTCATTGCTTTTTAAAAAAGTTGCAAATATTTCAGATGTAACTTGCACTCTGTTGTCACACAGTCTGGCTCTAAATTAGTCGTCCATTGCCAATTTTCAGATTCAATCAACTGGAATATTTGAGGTGGTGGGAAAAGTGAACCCATGGTTCACTTTTCTGACCAACTGAAATATTCCATCCATTTGAAAAATACATATACATTGATTTTCTTTCAGTCAATGCAAGAAATGTTTCTGATTCAAGACTTGATTTGACTGAGTCTTTAATGGCTACCAATACTTTGAGACATCTTTATTTACTAAATAAATAAGAATGAAGATTGCCAGAGGTGTATTTGTATGATTAAGCCACATAGTTCCACTCATTGTGTTAATATCTTGATGCTTTCAAACCAAGTTAAATACTTATTGACTGGAATTGCCGAGAATAACATATCTAAGAATATGTGTATACCTTTATGTGTAAAGGGACATCACATTAAATACAAGTTAGACAGTGGAAAATTTTTGAAAAGTGGGTAAATGAACAGCACATAGAACATCATCATATTCCCTACAGATTGTGTCTGGTGGCCTGAAAGACTGAAGGTGAATATAAATTTATTAGTTGCAATTTGAGGTCAAAATGGTTATATTTCATCTAAATTTGGGAGAATCCATTTGGATATTCGTGAAAATTGTTGTGAGAATCCATACTTGCTATGGGTGTCCCAGGATCCCATTAGGGCACCATGGCTGAACTGGGTGTGCGGTGGCATTGCGGTAACTGGTTCTTGTCAGATCACTGAAGTTAAGCAATGTCAATCCCGGTTAGTCCTTGGATGGGTGACCATCTGAGCAATCAATTCGGACTCCCGTGTTGTGTCCTTGGGCAAGGCACTTAACCCTGATTGTCCACATGGGGGCATGATGATGCCGCCGTGTACTAAGGCAAGCTGCATGTCGATGGTGCACGTGTCTTCAACCAATCTAACCCTGCCTGTGCTGCAGTACGGAGTTACGATATTGGGGAGCTGGCAGCTGCTTGTCGTTGCTCGGTGATTCTCTCCGGGTACTCCGGCTGCCTCCACCCGTAAAACTGTCACCAATGCAATATGACCTTGGCTGATGAAAATGTCGTTAAACTCTAATAAATAAATATATGGCTCAACCCCTATTGTTTTATGATAACACATGTTAGTTCTTGTTTGGCCCTAAACAATGATCTGACATCTGTGCTTTAAAGTCTCATTTTTTGAGGATGCCAGACACAAATCAATGCAAGAATTGATGGATCCAAGGCTGTTAATGGATAATGGAAGTGACCAACGATGGTTTCATATGTTCAGGGCTGAACTTTATAATTATAAAAATTATTTCATGTTTCCCATTTTCGGGACATACGCCTGATGTCATCATTCTTGCTAATGATTATTCCACTATTTGTTAAGTATTCCTTCCCTATACTTCCATGAACCCTTCTTGTTAAACTCCTAAGCTTTTTGGCTATTTTTTATCGAAATTTTTAGCTCAACTTTGACGAAGTCAAATTTGAGCTATTGTCATGGCCCGTCGTCCGTCTGTCTGTCTGTCCGTACGTCAACAATTGGCTATGGCTCGGGCTAGAGGTCGTATTTATGAACCGATCTTTACGAAACTTCTTGTGTACCTTTGTTATGACCCTGGGACGGGAACGAGTGTTTTTAGGTGTGGTCCGAAATTCAAGATGGCTGCCAGCGGCCATTTTGTACCGATGATGCAAAAATCAGTTTTTTGTACAGAACTTCTGTATGAAAGTTCTGATTTGAATAAAGTTTTGTATAAATGTTTATTACCATGGGATACATCACATATAATACGGGTTTTTTTCTCGTGCGTAAATTATGCAAATTAGACTGACTTTGATTTATTTAGTGTTACTTTCTGAGCTGGAAGTGCCAAGCTGCTATGGCTCGGGCTAGAGGCCATATTTATGAACCGATCTTTACGAAACTTCTTGGGTACCTTTGTTATGACCGTGGGACGAGAACGAGTGTTTTTGGGTGCGGTCCGAAATTCAAGATGGCTGCCAGCCGCCATTTTGTACCGATGATGCAGAAATCTGTTTTTTGTACTGAACTTCCATATGAAAGCTCTGATTTGAATAATTTTTTGTATGAATGTTTAGTACCATGGGATACATCACATATAATACGGGGTTTTTTCTCGTGCGTAAATTGTGCAAATTAGACTAATTTTGATGTTTTTGGTGTTACTTTCATCACTGTAAGTGCAAATGCCAATACGGCTCAGGCTAGAGGCCGTATTTATGAACCGATCTTTACGAAACTTCTTGGGTACCTTTGGTATCTCCGTGGGACGAGAACGAGTGTTTTTGGGTCCGGTCCGAAATTCAAGATGGCCGATGGC
Organism: Pictodentalium vernedei; assembly: GCA_031216915.1. Taxonomy (NCBI): domain Eukaryota; kingdom Metazoa; phylum Mollusca; class Scaphopoda; order Dentaliida; family Dentaliidae; genus Pictodentalium; species Pictodentalium vernedei. The sequence continues at coordinate 340,281,802 of CM062292.1, read as the reverse complement.
AGCCATTTTGTACAAAATTAGGTGCAATCAGATTTTTGCACAGAACTTCCATATGAAAGTGCTGATTTGAATAATTTTTTGTGTGAATGTTTAGTACCATGGGATACATCACATATAATACGGGTTTTTTTCTCGTGCAGAAATTATGCAAATTAGATAACTTTGATTTTTTCAGTGCGACTTACACACAGTAAGTACACATGTCAATATGGCTCAGACTAGAGTCTGTATTTATGAACTCATCTTCACGAAATGTCTTGGGTACCTTTGTTATCACCTTGGGACGAGAACGAGTGTTTCTGGTTACGGTCTAAAATTCAAGATGGCTGCCAGTGGCCATTTTGTACCGAAATTAGGTCTAATCAGTTTTTTTGTACACAACTTCTGTACAGCTCAGACTAGAGGCCATATTTATGAACCAATCTTTACGAAACTTCTTGGGTACCTTTGTTATCACCGTGGGATGAGAGCAAGTGTTTTTGGGTGTGGTCCGAAATTCAAGATGGCCACCAGCAGCCATTTTGTACCAAAATTAGTGCAATCAGTCTTTTGTACAGAACTTCTGTATGAAAGTTCTGATTTGAATAAATTTTTGTATGAATGTTTAGTAAAATGGAATACATCACATATTGTAAAGGGTTTTTTTTTCATGCAGAAATTATGCAAATTAGATGAACTTTGATTTATTCAGTGCTACTTACACAATGTGAGCACACATGTCAATACGGCTCAGGGTAGAGGCTGTATTTATGAACCGATCTTCACAAAACTTCTTGGGTACCTTTGTTATCACCTTGGGACGAGAATGAGTGTTTCTGGGTACTGTCCAAAATTCAAGATGGCTACCAGTGGCCATTTTGTACCAAAATTAGGTCCAATCAGTTTTTTGTCACAAGTTCTATACAGCTCGTATTTATGAATTGATCTTCACAAAACTTCTTGGGTACCTTTGTTTTCACCTTGGGACAGGAACAAGTGTGTTTTGGGATGCCTTTGTTATCACTGTGCTATGAGAACAACTATTTTGGGGTTCAGTCAGACCCACTCTGGGACTCAAAGTTTTCTTTTCTAGTTTAGCATCTGTCTGTTACCCACCTTTACAATACTTTACCTTTTCCATTTGTTACAGGCAACGGTCAGTATTTATGTACAGACCGTTACAATACTTTATATGTTTCTTTGTTATCAGGTCATTACCTAGATGTTTGTCATTGCTGTGTCACATACTACACATGCATGTCTTTGTCTTGACAAGTTGAGCTACAGTGTCATTGACACTTTCATTTATTAAATTTCTTGGGAGTATAACATGTATTACAGAATATTTTTTCTGTTTATCCCCATGGTTATGACCTCACCCTAGGGGTGTTAGGTTGTTTTAGTCTTGCATCTTCTGTCCGATGTATTGTTTTTTCTTCGTATGAAGATCTAGCTTTGAATCTGTAGTATTTAAATTGGGTTACTGACTTTGGGCCTTTTTGTGTGCCTGATGTCTTGTTTCCGGTTTTTTCCTTGACGTTGTTTACATTGGCAACGTCCTCAAATATATGTAGTATTTTATAGTATATTACTGTAGAATTACTGTAGGATACATTGATTATTATTCCGGTAGTGTAGCTCATAATATTTGGAGGATTTTCTCCACACTTAGGCTCTGTCGGGATGCCCTTGGGCTCATAATGTTCCCTTTGAACTTAGGCATTTTTTCAAAAAATTTTCGAAATTTTTTTTATAAATTTTTTAATATAATTTTGATTGCGATTATTCATGTATCTTTATCATATATTTTGTTGTGGAGTTTGTAGGAGTGCTATCGACTTTGTCTTTTGATTGTAATTATGAAAGCTTACTGCTCTAAATGCAAGGTGAGGAAGTCTTTTTCGGATTTACATCCTTGTTGCCTTGCCTGTAGTCGATGCACTTCTATGGATTCTTGTCCTACTTGTGTACATTGGCATGACAGACGTTGGAGACGGGTGTCACGATACGTTGTTGTCAGTGAGGTTCCTATGCCGGAACTCTCACGGTAAGTTTTTCAGTTTCTGTTTCAGAGGAACATGAACATGGTGATGGTATTGTGACACCCATCCCAAGTGTGCTACTGTTGTCATGCTCTGTAGTGCAAATAGAGCTAGCTGCAAATTGCTCATGAATATAAGCAAGGGTTAAGGCCTCTAGTTAGTGTTCTTAATCCCTTGCAAGCAGCTAGCTCGACCGGTGAATCGGTTACTCCGTCCGTGGGAGCCATGACACAGGCTAAGTCCGTTGCAGTCGACGGAAGTGTAGATTTGGGTAGAGCGAGGACCTCAAAATCCAAACCTCACCCAGCTATGACGGAAATAGGGACGAAGTCAGCAAGTTTCTTTTAGGGAGGCTCGGTGAGGTCTGACAAGGCCGCGAGCGGAAAAGGTCCCTCTCTAACCCAACAACATTTGAAGCCAAATGTTGTTTTGAGAAATTTGCACCGGCCGGAGCATACGTCCATACCTGCCACTCGGGATGCTTTGTCAAGACTGCAGCCGGCCTCAGCTACAGTCATGACTTCCTCTGCTACAATTCAAAAGCACACACGACCGCATTCTAGCTACTCGACTTTGGATATCCAGCCAGCTGCACGAAGATGGAGCCAGTCTTCTCCTGTGAAGTCGGACCATCTGGTAGCCAGAGAACTGAGGCTTCGATCATCGAGATGTTTGGAGAAGAGATCCATCTCCGGAACTGCGTCCCAGAAGCAGCAAGCAGCTAAAAAACAGAAAACCGCTGCTCCTCAAGCCTTGGTAACAGACTTCCTGTTGCAGATTGCATAGCTGATCCCAACATCCCAGCAAGTGCAAGAGCTGCCTCCCGCAGACTCCAGTAGTGAGCTGTTGGACGGTGCTTGGTCGGTCCAGTCATCTGTACACGCAGTTGTGATGGACCGAATGTCACAGCAGAATCAGTCGGATGGTGAGAGGGACAAGGAAGAGGATTACCCTTCCCTTTCGGAACAGCATATGGTAGCGATTAGTTTTATTCATCAATACTATACTGACTTTGTTCCACCTGATCAGCAAGCTGCGACTACTAGAGAGAAACTGCTGTCGTCTCTGAAGCAGATTTCTTGTGGAGGAAAGAGGATGTTCTTTCCTTCCCGAAACAGTCTTGACAGTTGTCAGAGACCTTCGGCCATGTTAACGATGCCATATTCAACCTCTCTAGTGCTAAGAGGAAGGCGGTTTCTTATCGACATCTTCAATAAATATACCGTTCCTTGGACCACGTTCATTTAAAATGGTTGGAGAAGATGTCCAGAGAGCTCCTCTGCATTAAGATGAGCAGGGCGGGTATGAAAATATGTCCCTACCTGCATCATACGCTCGGAAATGATGGAATGTGCTATTTCATCCAATAGAGCAAATCTGGACGCGATGTCCTACGTAGATCCCTTCACCAGAGCTATGGCACAACGTCTTAATGGGAAGGAATTTGAGGACGTTTGTTCCTCATTTAGAGTTCTTTCTAGGGCAGTCATGTATGCCACTTACAACTCCGCCCTGACAGTGGCAAATTTGGAGTTGATCAGACGTGATGCTGCCCTTGCGTCGTCATCACTTATAGATGACAAGATGAAAAGCTCTCTCTGAGTCGCTCCGGTCTCTCGATATAATCTATTTGACGACAAGCTTTCGTTAGTCTATGAACAGGCTACTAGAAAACGTACAGTACACTGCTACTGAAGTCTGTGCCTCAACAACACATTTCCGCAGACCGGGATAAGCGAGGCCATTTCACTTTAAATCAGCTAAGGGAACTCCTCGCGAGGGTACAATAAACCCACTTATACTTACTCCAGAGGTCGTCAGTTTTGTGACTCGGGAAAGGTGTGCAGGTCTGATCCAGTCTTTAGGTCAGATGCCCCTTGGCCGACGGGACGAGGGTCTTTGCGGGAAGGATGTAGTTTCTCCTTCCGTAAGCCTTGTTAGTCGTACAGGTTATGAATAAGACCTCTATTGCTTACCAGTTGACGGAAGGTTATCAACTTCGCGAGAAATTGGATTTATGTCCCGGAAGATCGGTGGGTAAAAGTGTTGTCTCAGAAGGCCTACAGCTATGATTCCGAACAAAACCCCCACTTACAAGATGTCCACGTTAGACAAATCTTCCGGCAGATCCTTTCAAAAGGGAGTCGCTCCTAGTGGAGGTACAGGCTCTCTTATTGAAGGAAGCAATAGAGGTCGTCGAGAAAAGACTTATGTTGCTTTCCACTTAGCGGAAGGTTATCAACCTTGCAAAAAAGTGAATGAAAATTGCAGAAGATCAGTGGATGAGAATGTAGTCTCAGCTGGCCTGTGGCTATCAGTCCGAGCAAAGCTCCACTTACAACAAGTACGTGTTGGTCAAATCTTCCAAGAGAGTCTCTCCTTGTGGAGGTATAGTCTCTCCTATTGAAGAAAAGCAATAGAGGTCAAAATATTCTCCAGCTTTTTCAAATCACCTGTTTTTTGTCCTGAAGTCGGACAAATAGTGCATAGATAGGCTGAGACAACTGTCTTGTTTGGAATAGAGCCATTAGAGGGAATAGGTTCGTCTTTTCCCTCTTGGTGTTGCATTCCTTGACATCAAGACATTTAATGTCATTGTGGACGCCATAGTAGCCTTATGTACTGTTACAACGGTCTTTTCTTAGCGGCTAGTGTTGTAAGTCTTCATTTAGTGAGCTTTCAAGCCCGCAAGTGACACAGATCTGTATTCAAGTAGACGACGACTCATAACTGCGTAGCTACCTTGAGATTACTGTCTCTTTGGGAATTACAGCTGTTAGAATAGCGGCTTGTCATTCCCTACCTTGCACGATGATGGTTGTAAGTCTCCGTTTATTGAGCTTTCAAAGTTACTAGTTACACCGAGATATCTGTCTTCACAGAGAGGAAGACTTCTAGATACGTTAGCGACTTGTCATTCCCTACCTTGCACGACGTGGTTGTAAGTCTCCGGTTAGTGAGCTTTCCAAGTTGCTAGTTACACCGAGATATCTGTCTTCATGGAGAGGAAGATTTCTAGATACGTTAGCTAGGCTCTGACCGCTGTTGTTTGGGAATAAAACCAATAAAGGTAGAGTGCTTTTCGGTTTGTTTTCCTAGGTGTCATAGACTTGAGTCTTATTGTTTACACCATAGTAGCCTAACTAGAATCATGAGCGAGATTATTTAAGTAATTATGCAGTGACATAACTGAATTTATTATCTCTTGGGACTGCTGTCTCTTTGGGAGCTTAGGGCTGTTAAAATAATGGCTCTTCATTCCCTACCTTGCGCGGCGATAGTTGTAAGTCTCCGTTCAGTGAGCCTTCAAGGTCGCAACTTACACCGATATATCTGTCTTCACGGAGATGAAGACTTATAAGCTACGGCTTGCATTGTAAGTCTCCTTAGTGAGCTTCTAAGGCTGCAGTTATCAGCCTTTTATTGTCTTCATGTGTAGGAAGACCTTTAGCTGTGTAGCGTGGCCGAGCTTTTCCCTGTGATAAAAATAATATCTGGGAGTGGTAGAGTGGACTTGTGTCACCACAGGTAATAAAATATGGTCTACTGGTTTACTGTTCCCTGTTCTATGATTTTATCTCTGCTCTCCAGTTTGGTCACAGCTGTATTCTGTGCTGTATGGTCAATAATGCCCTGGTCTCGGGTTCTCTCAGTTTCTCCTGATTATTATGCATTTGACTGTTGACCTCATGGAGGGCTGGGGCAAGAACAGATTGAGATGGAGGGTAAAAGATGGCAATTTGTGAAAGATGAAATAATGAATTTGTGAAAAGTAAAATACAGCAATTAAAATATTCCTGTTTTATTTCTGTTCAGATTTGCATCAACACAGTGTAAATACGTTTCTGTAGTTTTCAATACTCAGTCAATTTAATATTTAATACACAAGTTTGGGGGAAAGCTTTTTACGGAATTCGGAGAATAACTCTTGCCAGGTGAAATATTTGGACCCCAAACTAAGCGATACAGTGACCCCACATTTTAATAGTAATAGAATTCACAGGTAAGTGTACTATTCATTGAAATTGAATGGACGGACGAAACTCAATTAACACTTCAACATAAATTGCACTGCTGACGAAATATCATCATTAACGACAGTTAAAGGAAATTCTCTTATATGTGAAAGCCAAACGTGCAGTTGCAAAAATGTGTCAAAACACTGTAAACGATGTTCGTGGTCAAAAATGATTTCCGTAAACAGGGTTGGATTTTCTGACCCACCGATGCAATCGAAATAAATTGGCTACAAATTTGCCAGCCTTTTGGAGGGATAATCTCAGGTCACAGGTTGTAGTACCTTTCTATTTTATGGTATCTGGTTTTGATACGCTGCTTGGTTTATGTGATTAATGGTCGAGGCTCTGAACTTTTGCTCGCTAGTGGACCGGGTCGTCATTTTTGTGTACGGTTGTCTATTTATACTGACTACATGCACGTGAATGTAGTCATAGATCGGAAGGCTCCATATAGAAGAATGCCAAGGTTGTTATGTTTTGGTAGTAAAGATAAACATGCCGTAATGGAGACATTTAAAGTGGGGGCACCGAGCGCACATCAGTGCAGATTACGAACATCTAACACAGTGACACGCCTAGATATGGACGGACATGAAACACAGCTATAATTTGAAATGATTCAGTACAGTAGTACAGCTGCATCCATACAAATAAAGTGTGTTTTCCAAGAAATACTGGCAATGGAAAATCACGTGTACGTTCGAGTGTGGTAATCTGAGCAATAAGTAAAGTAATACTAATAGTGTGACGACCTGAAATATCCATAAACATTTTCCCAGCAGGATTATTTGAAACGTAAGGTAAGAGCAATAATAGCATGAATCGTTTTGCAGATAAGCAACATTCTGCTTGTATATTTCAGCCCTAGGGCATTTCATTCCAAAGACGTAACTTGAGTATTGACTTTGCAATATTTACTAATTTAGCATTACTGCCATTGTACTAATTTGTAGTACATTTGACTTTTGATAATTAATAATTCTACTTTCCTGTGTTTAGCAGTAACTTATGGTAATAATTATGTATCTATGTACATCAGGTGCAAGCACCAATAAATGACACACACCTTCTGTGTGCTTGTTGCAAACGTTATACCTATAACTTATAATACAGTGGAACCCTGTTAATTGAATATGCACTTTGCCTGTGAAAATTATTCAATTAACAGGAGTATTCAATTAACAGGGATTTGGTTATTTTCCTGTGTTCTAGAGATAAAGTGAGGATTTATTCTTTTATATCTTGTTTGACAGAGCTCATGGAGCTCTGTCAAACAAGATATAATAGATTAAATGGCTGTATTGGATGTACTGGGGCCAAAAAGGTCTATAAACAAGGGGACTATGGTGATTGTCAAGGTAATTTTTTGACATATCGCAGGATTTTTTATTCAGTTAACAGGAGTATACTCTATAACCCATATGCAGTTAACAGGTCAAATTTGCACTGAAGGTATGGGAAATGGTTTTGTGTTTGGAAGTTCTATTCAATTAACAGGGATATACAATTAAGAGATATTCAATTAAGTGGGCTTCACTGTATAGGTAACGCTGTATATTAATTAACATTATATACCGAAATTCCTATTACTAGTAATAGGCATACATAAATTCTGATTCTATAATACAGTAGCATGCGGTGTATATACTTTTTATCTGATAACCATAGAGTATAACACCCGTTGTATATACTTGAAGTATATACAACGGGTGTTGTATATAATTATAATTTATGCGAACGGCCTTTGACCTCGTTCGATTCCATTTTCATTCATTCATAAACTTCGTAATGCAAGTTTGAATTCTACGTTGAAGGAGCAAGTGAAATTTAATCGAAATATATATGACATATTTTCTATAAGTATAAACGTGTAAATTTTCAGTTTAGTTTGCTGTAATAAAGAAATAATTACAACCTACTTCGTTCAAAACCTTACTAGACTGTCAGTAATGTGTAATGCGCTATTTATAGCTACGTCTACATCCACGATCAAAGTACTACTCCAATTACACGTTCGTCTGCCACGTGAAAAAAACGTTTCGTACGAATTGTAAACAAAAACAAAAGTGGACCATAATTAATGGAAATTGGAAATTTCTCGATTGAATACACATTATCATCGTCGCCAGGTAGAGCTAAAAAAACATGAATAATAGATCAACTGCAACCAGTGGCTATGACTGTACAGCAACAACCAAAAGATCGCGTTTGCTTTGTCTCATTTACTACGGAGGCCCGTGGGTATGAGCATAAAAGTGAATATAAGCCTCAACTTGTGAAACTGCTGTTTGTTATCAGATAAAAACAACATACATATAGTATTTTTTTATATCTGGTTTATACAACTCGTTGAAATATAGTTAATATTTTCTCGGCAGAGCCTCGAAAATATTAACTATATTTCAACTCGTTGTATAAACCAGATATAAAAAAATACTGTATGTATATTGTCTATATATACTTCATGCATATAAATTTAAGTTGCAAACGTTACAGTTATTTCAGCTAGGCTGAGTTTGTTGTCCTATCAGGCATGATACCGTATGTTAGAGGAGGTTATTTTCTTTCTACCAGTATGGTTTAGTGTAAGTTATATGAGGCGATAAGCTCTATTAACCCTTTACCCAATGCAGACGATATTTACCCAATGCAGACGATATCAAATTTTATTATTTTAAATATCATTTTTTCAAATTTTTCAAAAAATTTCAACAAAACCATATCATGTGACCCCTCGTTGGAACGAGCTCGATGAGCTCATTCCAACGAGGGGTCACATGATATGGTTTTGTTGAAATTTTTTGAAAAATAATATTTTTTCAACTGCTGAATTTGCATATTACGCGGGCGGATGTGGGCGATTCATTGGGTAAAGGGTTAATGATGCCATATTTACCAAGTGTGTTTATGTCAATACGGTGTATTTGTTCATTACGTCCCTCTCCGTCCATTTTACAATTGTACATTTTATCAGTTTAATTTTATGTTTAGACTTGTGCAACTTAAAGGCTCTTAGAAGCATTACACTACATACAGTGGCCATGGAATGGTCATAATCAAGGCATGAGAAGTGTTGTCCACTCGTGTGTTTACCAGGAAATATAAATCAGCAGCAGCAAAATTTTAATTAATGAAGCACCAGGTTGTTCTCGGTGCTTCATTAATTAAATTTTTGATGATTATTCCTATAAGTAGTATTTGAATCTAATATTATTGCGTCGCTGGAAATATTGCCCACACATGGAAAGTGACTAGTCCACGGCAGCCATACTGTAAGTTGGAATTCTAACTTGAAAAGGAAAATTGTTAATTATTACTCAGTCACATCAAAGCAGTGCTTTATCATGCCCAGGTGTATGGGCAGGAGTGCCAGGTGACATTTTCAACCTTTTCTTGAAAAACTTGGAAATACTAAATATTTTCATTTTTGCCTCAAAACTTTAACTTATGTCAACTCTATGGAAAGAGCTTTGCCTACTTGTTCCAACAAGGGGACTTAATAGGGCCCTGCAAATTTAAAATTTTAGTTTGAAACCAGTCCTGGAAATGATATGGGTGCAAGTGCAATTGCTCCTGTTTTCTATTTTCCGGGAGCTAAAAAATGCACTTGTTGAAAAATATTGTGGAGCACTAATATACTGTAAGGGCTTATAAATGTGTGTTGTTTTGAGAAAGCAGAACTCTGTGGCCAGTAGCAAGTTACTGTCATAATTCAGCACTTCCTTACACATTTAACCCCTTGACCCCGAGTGGCTGCACTTTTCTGGCCAGGAACATGATACATCATAACGTCATTAAATAGGATGGCTGTTCAGTAAATGTGTGGGGTAGACCAATTAATATTTTCAATGTGCAGCTCCAAGGCTGCTCGTTGAAAATATTGATTGGTCTACCCCAAATAATGAATATGGACTCTTCTAATTGCTGCCATTGAACTGGCATGGAAGATACCGCTAGAGTTCAAAGGGTTAAGGTTTCTGGTGTTAGGTGACAGTATTCCCTCAAAAATTCATATACTAACATTTTACAGGTGCAATTTACTCCCGTCACTGATTTCACGGGAGCTTAAAACTGCACCCGTCAGTTTTGTTCATTTCCAGCACTCTTTGAAACAAATTTCTGAATTAAATCAGGAGGAGAATTTTGAATTAAATTGAATCGAATCTCTTTGCTCTTCGAATTGTAAGTATTGCACCTTCTTACAACTGTAAATATTGCCAGTGTATGCTCAGTAAACAGAACGACACATCCGTGTGAATCAATATGGCACGAGTGCCAGCGCAGAAGAATAAAACAAGAGGTCACAGGCCTCTGGTTTTATCGTTCTGCGATGGCACAAGTGCCACATTGATTAACCCATTCTCATGTGCATGTCATTCTGTGTTTATTACATGCCTTCACATCCAGGCCAGAAAATAAGCAGTCTGACATTTGCAGAATGAGGTCCCTAGAGGGTGAATTTGATGATGCTATCCCATACAGTGGGCCAATTGATCCTCTTGGTACCTTTTTCTGTTTAGTTATGGGACCCTGATTCAGATTGAGGTTCACAGAGGGTAAATTTATGATGCTACCCTTCTGTGCAGGGTAGCATCACTAAATTCACCCTCTGGGGACCTCATTTTGCAGATGTCAGTCTGTTTATTTTCTGGCTTGTTCACATCTATAAAAACAATTATTAGAAGGACACTCAAGCAATTCATTTGACAACTATCAACAAAAAGAACATATTATATCACCAACCAACTTTGTGATGGGAACCTGTGTTACTATTTTGTCCTCTGAGTTCCAATGTGTTCTGTATGCCTACTGGTGCATAGAACACATTGCCATTGGAACTCAGGGGGGAAATTTTTAGCTATCGCAAGTGATTCAAATTGTAATTGCAGTGCACGATTTGTATAAAATTCCTGTGAAATTTTGCTTCTATTTAAAAATGGTCTGTCAACGATTTCTGTTCCGCACATACATGTGCGGAATGGATTTTCATTTTCCGCATGGTTTAGTGTTGCTGTAAATGGGGATTTCATAGAAGAGGCTTGTAATGAAGTATTGTATTCAATGCTGGCTCATCAGTTTGGATAAATCATTAAAAAATGCAGAATATTCCGCAACAGAATCAAAGTAGTTTCGGAAGTGGATCCTCCTTGAACTGTTCTTCTGTCATCAGATCTGTACAGGAAAGCTGATTGTAGAAGTGCTCAAAACGAGACACTTGGAAGAATATTGAGAACATCTCCGCAATTCAAAAATATCTGAATCAGCACAGCTCATATTGAATCAAAGTGAATCTTAACTTGTTGAGGACTAGATTATTTTTAAGACTGAATTTGTTATTCAAAATTTTATTACAAATTGTTGGAGAGTGCCAACAGGCACTCTCCAATGATTTGTAATAAAACAAATTTATATAAACAAAATATTTGCATTTGACTGAATATGAAAAATAAACAAGGCAAATGTTGGCTTTTGCTCTGGTACCCTCATTTTTCTGAAAGCTCTGATAGTGGCTTCTAACATTCAACTAGTTAAGGACAATTGCAAATCGAATCAATTTTTGAAGCTTTTGCAGGGCCATAGGTCATAAGCTATGTTTTGGAAGCAAAATTGGAGAAGATATTATAAATTATCTCTGCCAACATGTATGGTATATGTAGATTTAATACCTGGATGTTGGTTTTTAAACACCAAGCCACAGGTGAGGTGTTTAAATGAGACATCCAAGTATTAAATCTCCATATACCACAAATGTTGATGGAGATAACGTTTTTGTCCCATTTAGAACACAATAGAAATGTAGTGAAGAAAAATTTGTGGACATGTTTCTCATGCTCTGTAAAAAGTTGGACCAAATTCGTAAATAACTTTTGGTTTTACAAACGCAGAAGACAACAAATAGAGTTACATCCCTTGGGTCATTAAGGAAACGAGTAAACAGTATTTTGTTTACATATCGTCCCCTGAGTTCCAATTGTTCTATGTGCCTATTGGCACAAAGAAAACATTGGAACTGAGAGCCCGATATTTGCTCTTATTTTATTTTTCTCAAGTTGTTTCATTTAATTATTCGCCTATTTAATTTATGATAGCAAAATATGATCGAATTGTCGGAAATCTGATGATATTTGTGACTATTTTCAAGTTTTTTGATTCGATCTTTATACCGAGGCAAGTGAATGCAAAAAGCTTTCATTTAATTTTTAAACCGTATATCCCAATGTTTCATGTGCACTTATATTCTGGATGTTGCACGCTCTCATATACCTCGAATGTTGGGTGCACCCTTTGCCATGGTTATTTGTCCAAGGCATTCTGACCAATCAAAATACAGAATTTATCGGGATATAGGGACAATAAAATTTGAATGATGCTTAAAATTTTGAATATGGCCAGTGCATTTGGAAAAGGGCTAAAATCCAAACATGTCTTTCTAGTTCTTCTCAGTGGCCCAATATGTGGGTTGCATTCACTTATTGCAAAATGGTAAATGTGATATTGATGTGCTTCCAGAGTTTCCTTTTTTTTCAGTGTATATTCATCATGTTGTGTCAGTTTGTGATGTATCTAAACCTTGTATCCTTGTGCGTATTCCAGGGTTAATACAGTGGAGCCCACTCTCTTAACTGGTTGAGTGCGAGAAGCCCATATTTGGGCTTTATTTTGAAGTGCCGGTGCCACAGCTTGAAGGTTCATATTCAGTGCATGTGCTTTGTATCATCTTTGAAGTGATATTATTTAGTCTGCAAGGGTTTGCCTTGTTATAATTTATGGGAGGCACTCTCCCATAAATTGTAACCAGGCAAAGACATGTGTACAAGATTTGATTGCCAAAAATAATTTAGCACTCTACCAGTTAATTGAATAACCCTGTTAATGGAATATAACTTCCAAACACAAAACCATTTACCATATTTTCTATACAAATTTACCTGCTAATTACATATATGTTATAGAGTGAACTACTGTTAATTGAATCAATTATTCACCAGAGGATAGTTTTTTTCCACATGATTCCTTTAGATAAGAGAAACAAAATGTATTGGTAGCAGGTTGTATCAAAAGCTACCCAAAGAATGGACACAAATAACTGGTTCTGAAACATTTATCTGTGTTCCTACCCATTTCAGTCTTTGGGGTGGCATAATGGGGAGAATTTCAGAATACATTTGGCTTAAAAAAGACAGTACAGATGGAAATAGAGAGGAATCATTGAAACTTACATATTCTCATTATCACAGCACTGCTTGAAGGAAGATGACTTCTTGAAAATAAATTTTGCTGCATGCAACATTCTTCAATCACTGACCCTTGTTCTCAGAGTTAATTTTGCATCTTTGCTGGGTTCATTGAAAGATTATTATATTATGTGGTGTAAAATCTATGTTCACTTTAATATTATTCTAGTCATATGAGCTGAAAATTACTTAAACTTATTAAACCTATTCAGAACATTTAACTAACTTACAGTACTCAAGACATAGTGGGATGTATATTCCCAAACAACAAATAAGTTTTAACTGTCATAAACACTGTCTAATTACAGTGGAGCCCACTTAATTGGATATCTCTTAACTGAATAGCCCTGTTAATTGAATATAATTTCCCAACACAAAACCATTTACCATACCTCCAGTACAAATTTGACCTGTTATTTGAATACAGGTTAAAGAGTTAACTCCTGTTAGTTGAATATAAAATCTTGTAACCTGTCTAGAAATTACCCTGACTCTCCACAATTTTCCTTTGTTTATAGACCAATTTGGCCTCAGTACATTCAATTTATTTATTTATTGGTGTTTTAAGGTCACATATTTCTGCACAATGGCTAATCATGACCACGACAGTTTTACGGGTGGAGGAGGCCGGAGGACCCAGAGAGAACCACCGAGCAACGGCGAGCAGCTGTCAGCTCCCCAACATCCTAACTCCACACAAGCAGGGTTAGCATTGGTTGAAGACAAGTGCACCATCGACGTGTAGTATGCTTTAGTGCACAGTGTCACTGTGCCCCCACATGGGTAATGGGGGTGAAGTGTCTTGCCCAAGGACACAACGCGGTTGCCGCAGGTGGGATTCGACTGAGGACCTCTCGGCTTGCAGCCTGCACCTCTACCTACTGAGCCAACGTGCCCCAGTACATTCAATACAGGCATTTAATCTTTTATATCTTTTTTGACAGAGCTCATGGATCGGCAGTTCCCTGCAATGTGGAATGTATGTTGAGCCAAACCAGATGCATCGTTCAATTCAGCATTATAAGTTTTTGAAGGAAATAACTTGTGATAGCCAGTACCACTGAAATAGTCGTCAGGTGTGTGTGCATTCTTTTCTCACAATGTCATGTGACTTTTATCAATACTGCAATAGCAATACAAGATCTTTTATCACCAAATTTTTATTGCTACTGATATTGCTGTTTGTGATTGCCTTTTTTAGTAAAGGGTTGATAAAACATATTATATATTTTATCAACCATTTACCATATGTCCGTCTGTCTATCTGTATGTCCACACAAATGTTTTGGATTGTAATTTCAAAGCCATCGGTTGTATTTGGATCTCCTTTGGTAGATCCACATGGGGGAACGGACATGCACAATGAAGGGTTCCATCCAGTAAATTTTCCCAGATGTATGGCCCTTTTACACTCTTTCGACTTCTGTCCCACAATACCTTTAAGGCTACTTTGAACATGCCTACAGATCGGGGGCAGTGGCCCACGCTTTGCGTAGCCCTTGCTTCAACGGCGAGTTAAATCCTGTCCTGGGCAGGAATATATGCCAGCAGCATGTAGGGACTTAAACCTAACATATGCCTTGGCTATGATGTCCTATTGATGGGATAAATACAATGGTATATAAATTGCTGATTTGTCATACTTTTAATCAAGGATTCTGTCTTTCATTTTGAACATGTAAAACTATTTGAATTTGTGAAGATTTATCTTATATTGTCATGTCTTCCATTTCCTGTGGTAAACAGGCTCTGTTTTACTGGTAAAATAGGACCCAGTCACCAATGCTTGGGAGGTTCAAACCCTCTCTAAAATGGGCAACATGGCTTATTAAAGCTCAACCCTGGTCTTGAGTTGATACTCATGCTGTAGTCATGATTAACCATTGTGCCAAAATATGTGACCTTAAACACCAATAAATAAAGAAATAAATAATAGTATAGTGGTAGAATGTTGGACTTCAATGCATGAGGTCAACGAGTTTGATCTCCATCCGGGACAACCCGCATTGTGTCCTTGGGGAAGGCACTTTATCCCTGGTTGCCTACAGGGGGGCTAAGGCGTACTGCACGTTGATGGTGCACATGTCTTCAACCGCTGTAACCCTGCTTGAGCAGAGCTTGAACCGAATTGGAATGTTGAGAAACTGACAGTTGCTCGTCGATGCTTGGTGGTTCTCTCCGGGTACTCCAGCTTCCTCCACCCGTAAAACTGTCACGGTCACGATTAGCCATTGTGCATAAGTATGTGACCTTAAACATCAATAAGTAAGGAAATAAATAAATTTATTTATTTGAGTTTAGCGACACTTTCAACAGCCAGGGTCACCTCATGTCGAGACTGATTTACAGGTGGTGGAAGCTGGAGTACCCAGAGAGAACCACTGAGCAATGGCAAGCAACTGTCAAATTCCTCAATGAACTAACTACACAAGCAGGATTAGCATTGGTTGAAGACCTGCAGTATGCTTTAGAACACGGTGCCAAAGAAATCAATTATTGTTATTTTTTTATTTTAAATTATTATTCTTATTATCATTATATTTATTATTATTATTGTTGTTATAGTTTTTTTTTTAAGTTTGCTTCGGTAATTGAAAGAGAGCATGCAGCTGACAAAATGACCTTGTGGGAGGTCCTTAAAAAACAATTTTTTGAGCCTATAACAGACTTTGAAATTAGAGAAACAATCGCACTGGCACAGAAAGCTCCTTGGCTGCTATAAAACCCACTTGATGATTATATTTAGCCCAGTTTATTAACAGTGGTGGGTGAAGGGCAGAACAGGAACTTAAACATACTGTCAAGAAGAGGTCCTGCGGACAATAGGCAAATTACCTTAGCAGTGTTTTCTAGTCCAGTCTTGGCAAGAAATCACTTCTAACCCACTAGACGAGCAAGGTGTGATGAAGTAGAAAGTCTGTAACATTGTCCAGACATTAGGGATTAACTGGTAGAGTGCTGGAACCCCATATTTGGGCCTTATTCTGAAGTGCAGGTACCATAGCTTGAAGGCAACATGTTCAGTGGATGTGCTTTGAATTCTCTTTGAAGTGATATTATTTAGTCTGTAAGAACGTGGTGGTGGTAGACTATTGGACTTCTATGCTAGAGGTTCCGAGTTCGATCCCCGTCTGGGATGACCCGCGTTGTGTCCTTTGGCAAGGCACTTTATCCCGGTTGCCTACATGGGGGCATGGTGATATTGTGTACTAAGGCATACTGCATGTCGTTTGTGCACATGTCTTCAACCGCTGTAACCCTGGTTGAGCGGAGCTTGAACAGAGTTAGAATGTTGAGAAGCTGACAGTTGCTTGTCGATGCTCAGTGGTTCTCTCCAGGTACTCTGGCTTCCTCCACCCGAAAAACTGTCATGGTCATGATTAGCCATTGTGCATAAGTTTGTGACCTTAAACACCAATAAATAAATATAATAAATTTAATCTGTGAGGGTTTACCTTGTTACAATTTATAGGAGAGTGCCCAGAGGCACTCTCCTATAAATTGTAACAAGGCAAAGACGTGTACAAGATTTGATGACCAAAAATAATTTAGCTCTCAACCAGTTAACTCTGCATTTTACCGGCAGATATTCCCGTCAGGGTGGCTACCATCTGGTCACCAGAATAGGGATAATCCAGTCTCTTATTAACTAATAGAGTGCTAAATTATATTTCAAAAGTGATTTGTAACCTGAGTATTTTTATTCAAAGATGCATTACTCCCAGCAAGGGGTGCCTTAGATTTTGTTCATCAGTAATTCTTACGTTACTATTTATTGCAACAAAACAATTTTATATAAAGCATTTCTTTATTTACAGCTGCAGAGACAACAAGCTACTACTCACAGTGTAAATCCACTAAAGTGGCTTTCAACACTTTTCAGTTGAGCCCTGATAGTGGCTTCTATCTACCAGTTAGCTAAATAAATCCCTTAAAATTGAACTAATCTTTTCCTGAATGATTTTTGGGCTTCATCTGGCCAGGAAATAACCCACGAACAATTGTTTAGGTTAAAGTGGGGGTCACATCAATTGTAAAATATGAGAACAAACTACAGGTTATGACAAAATAATCCAACATAGGTTAAATTATGTTAAATTCCAAATCCTGCATGTGTTGCCGGTCAGTCTTGACAATCTTTCATGAGTAACTCAACACGAAGGTGGTGAATTGCATCCACATCTGAATAGAGTGGCATCCAACATTCCAACATATAATGCATGAAATCGCAAAAGTCTGTCGTTAGTCCTTGCTATTTATTTTGGCAGGAATTCTGTTAACCCTTTACCTAACATAGCATCCCTGCGGGAACCCCGTGAAGTGAATCAGCGCCTGTTCACTGCGGTAAACGGGCTCTGTTTTACTGGTAGAATAGGACCCAGTCACCCATGCTTGGGGGGGGGGGGGGGGGGGGGGGGGGAGGGGGGGTCCAAACCCTCTCTAAAATGGGCAACATGGCTTATTAATCTTCACCCCTGGTCGTGAGTTAATACTTATGTTGTGGTCATGATTAGCCATTGTTCAAAAATATGTGACCTTAAACACCAATAAATAAATACCTAACATTGCGGCCACAAATGGCCAGAAAATTAACCAGAATAGGCCTATGAGAGCCTAACGTATCTCGGGAGTTTCTCAATAAAACCCTACAAATATGGATATCCTTAGAATATTTGTATGGTTATATGAAAAATTCTGAAATTTGTTTTCAAAAAATGTGAAATTTAATTTATTTTTTAAAAATACTGTGTTAGGTAAAGGGTTAAGATATGATCAGCATGCATGGCTGGCTTAGCAAAAATAGAGAAGATGGAAAAGCATCACAACACTTTTTTTCTGTTAGGTTACCACCATGTTATACCCTGTTTGTGTGGTGAGGACGACCACTCACCACAAAACAAGAAACCTATTATAACCTCAGAACAATATTTATTTTTTAAAAATACTGTGTTAGGTAAAGGGTTAAGATATGATCAGCATGCATGGCTGGCTTAGCAAAAATAGAGAAGATGGAAAAGCATCACAACACTTTTTTTCTGTTAGGTTACCACCATGTTATACCCTGTTTAATGGTGAGGACGACCACTCACCACAAAACAAGAAACCTTTTATAACCTCAGAACAATATTCTTAATTTGATCTGTGAAATCTGTAATTTATGTTATCTGCCATATACTGTTCTTGTAGTTTTACTAATACTCTGTTTGCATAAACATATATATTTGAAAAAAGTATTAAATTTTATTCAACTAACTATGGTGTTTTGTTACATATTAAATAGATGGCCCACCACATCCCAGCACTGGAAGCTAAGTCTGCACGATGGAAATGTAGTCCATTGTATATCAAGGAGATAATCAAAGCTAGAATTTCTCGCTGGATGGAATTACATGATGGAATTACAGTCATCCCATTTATATAAGAGATGTAGAAGAATCTCTGGTTTCTTCATATAATTGTAGTCATTCTCATTTTGATTTGAAAACTGGGTTGAGTTGGGAGTGTTTAATTAATTGCAGCGGTGGCGCGGTGGCATTGCGGTAACCGGTTGTCGTCAGAACACCGAAGTTAAGCAACGTTGAGCTCGGTTAGTCCTCAGATGGGTGACCGTCTGAGCGATCGATTCGGACTCCCGCATTGTGTCCTTGGGCAAGGCAATCAACCCTGATTGTCCACATGTCGGCATGATGACGCTGTGTACTAAGGCATATTTCACGTCAATAGTGTGCATGTCTTCAACCAATCTAACCCTGCCTGTGCTGCAGTGCGGTGTTACGATGTTGGGGAGCTGGCAGCTGCTCGTCGTTGCTCGGAGGTTCTCTCCGGGTACTCCGGCTTCCTCCACCCATCAAACTGTCACGGTCATGATTAGCCATTGTGCATAAGTATGTGACCTTAAACACCAATAAATAAATAATAAATATTAAATAATTAATTGCGTCAAACGATCGTGGTAGTTTGCAAACTGGTTAATAGAAATAACCATGTTCATCAAATATAATTGTCATTGTCACACATGATTTCATTCAACTCACCTTTTGAACAAATTTTACCATAATAGGTGGCTGGGGGGGGGGGGGGGGGGGTCAGGGGAGGATGTGCACCCAGAGAATGCACCTATTTTTAGCTTAACTTGACATAGTCTAGATAAGCTATTGCCATCACGCGTGCAGAAGTCTGTTAGTCTGTGAGTCTGTGACGTCTGTTCACATTTTCCTTTAGCACGGGCTACACCCCGCAGTTCATGTCTGATCGTCACGAAATTTCATATGCAGGTTTGGGGTCATGTCTAGATGAGAACGTCCCCTTTTGGTCGCGATCAGGCAACCGGTATGGCTGCCCGAGCCCAAAACCCGAAAACCATTAGCACAGTCTACAGGTCGTATTTACGAAGGAATTTCATTGTAACTTGGTAGGATGCCTCTGTATAGTGCCTAGATGAGAACGTCCCCTTTTGGGCATGATCTATCAACCGTGATGGCTGCCCAAGCCTGAAACCCAAAAACTTTTAGCACAGTCTGAAGGTCATGTTTAATGTGGAGGGATTTCATTGTAACTTGGTAGGATGACTCCTTATGATGTCTAGATGCGAATTTCCCCATTTGGGCATGATCTGCCAACCGTGATGACTGCCCGAGCCCAAAACCCGAAAACCTTTAGCACAGTCTACAGGTCATATTTATTGAGGAATTTCATTGTAACTTGGTGGGTTGACTTCATACAATGTCTAGATGAGAAAGTCCCCCTTTGGACATGATTGGGCAACTGTGACAGCTACAGGAGCCCGAAGCCCGAAAACCTTTAGCACAGTCTAGAGGTCATATTTATGATACGATTTCATTGTAACTTGGCAGGATGACTCCAAATAATGTCTAGATGAGAACGTCCCATTTTGATCGCGATCATGCAGCCTTGATGGGTGCCCGAGCCCAAAAACCTTTAGCATGGGCAAAAGGTCATATTTATGGAAGGATTTCATTGTAACCTGTTAGGTTGACTCCATATAATGCCTAGATGATGACATCCCCTTTCGGTCGTGATTGGTCATTTGTGATGGCTACAAGTGCCCGAAGCCCGAAAACCTTGAGCACAGTCTACAGGTCATATTTATGAAGGGATTTCATTGTAACTTCTTAGATCACTCCAGATGATGCTCAGATGAGATTGTCCCCAATGGTTGCGATCATTCACCCATGATGGCTGCCCAAGTCCGAAGCCCGAAAACCTTTAGCACAGTCTACAGGTCATATTTATGAAGGGATTTCATTGTAACTTGGTAGGTTAACTTCGTATAATGTCTAGATGAGAACGTGCGATCATTCACCCATGATGGCTGCCCGAGCCTGAAGCCCGAAAACCTTTAGCACAGTCTACAGGTCATATTTATGAAGGGATTTCATTGTAACTTGGTAGGTTAACTTCATATAATGTCTAGATGAGAACGTCCCCTTTTGGACATGATTGGGCAACTGTGACGGCTAAAGGTGCCTGAAGCCCGAAAACATTTAGCACAGTCTACAGGTCATATTTATGAGTGGATTTCATTGTAACTTGGTAGGATGACTCCAAATAATGTCTAGATGAGAACGTCCCCTTTTGATCGCTATCATTCAGCCTTGATGGGTGCCCGAGCCCAAAAACCTTTAGCATAGGTAAAAGGTCATATTTATGGAAGGATTTCATTGTAACCTATTAGGTTGACTCCATATAATGCGTAGATAATGACATCCCCTTTTGGTCGTAATTGGTCAGCTGTGTTGGCTACAAGTGCCCGAAGCCCAAAAACCTTGAGCACAGTCTACAGGTCATATTTATGAAGGGATTTCATTGTAACTTCATAGGATCATTCCAGATGATGCCCAGATGAGATTGTCCCCTTTGGTTGCGATTATTCAACCATGATGGCTGCCAAAGCCCGAAAACCTTAAGCACAGTCTACAAGTCATATTTGTGAAGGGATTTCATTGTAACTTGGTAGGTTGACTTCATATAATGTCTAGATGAGAACGTCCCCGTTTGGACATGTTTGGGCAACTTTGAAGGCTAAAGGTGCCCGAAAACCTTTAGCACTGTCTACAGGTCATATTTATGAAGGGATTTCATTGTAACTTGGTAGGTTGACTCCAAATAATGTCAAGATGAGAACGTCCCATTTTGGCCATGATCATTCAGCCTTGATGGGTGCCCGAGCCCAAAAACCTTTAGCATAGGCAAAAGGTTATATTTATAGAAGGATTTCATTGTAACATTGTTAGGTTGACTCCATACAATGCCTAGATGATGACATCCCCTTTTGGTCGTGATTGGTCAACTGTGATGGCTACAGGTGCCCGAAGCCCAAAAACCTTGAACACGGTCTACAGGTCATATTTATGAAGGGATTTCATTGTAACTTCGCAGGATCACTCCAGATGATGCCCAGATGAGATTGTCCCCTTTGGTTGCGATCATTCAACCATGATGGCTGCCCAAGCCCGAAGTCCGAAAACCTTTAGCACAGTCTACAGGTCATATTTATGAAGGGATTTCATTGTAACTTGGTAGGTTGACTTCATATAATGTCTAGATGAGAACGTCCCCTTTTGGACACAAGTGGGCAACTGTGACGGCTTCAGGGGCCCAAAGCCCGAAAACCTTTAGAACAGTCTACAGGTCATAATTATGAAGGGATTTTATTGTAGCTTGGTAGGATGACTCCAAATAGTGTCCAGATGAGAACGTCCCCTTTTGGTCACGATCATTCAGCCTTGATGGCTGCCCGAGCCCAAAAACAGATCGTATTTATGGAGGGATTTCATTGTAACTTGGTAGGTTGACTTCATATAATGTCTAGATGAGAACGTCCCCTTTGGACGCAATTGGGAAACTGATGGCTACAGGGGCCCGAAGCCCGAAAACCTTTAGCACAGTCTACAGGCCATATTTATGAAGGGATTTTAATGTAACTTGATAGGATGACTCATTTTGGAATAATTTCATTGTAATTTGGTAACTTTTTTTGATATATGTTAACTGTGAGGGCCACATATATTAACTGTGAGGTCATATTAACCCACCCCTCAGATCTTTAGTACAGTGTACACCTCATATTATTTTTATCATAAACATAGCATACAGGGAACAGAAATGAACATATTCCCAATTGTCACAATTCTTGTCTTATTTAATAATCCTTTCAAAAACATTGAACATTATCCTTTTCATCAAACACAACACACAAATTAAGCTACAGTGTCATTGACACTTTCATTGTTTCTCACATTTTTTCACTGATATCAGGGAGTGTTGTATTATCTATGATAACGCATGGAGATCAACTATGTGTTTTGTGGATGCTATAGCTCCTGTACAGGCCTTCTCTGACATGTTATGAATCAGCTGCCTTTTTTCAAAATTTCAGTTGGTCTGTATAAAACTGTTGGAATATTTGTCATGTACAATGAAACCAGCAGAGGCCAAAGTGGCCTTCCATTTTCCTTGGAAGCTCTGCAGGCCCTGCCGACAAAAGTGGGTACCACCCTCTAAAGCTTACTCCCAATGCACAGCTATGGATGTCAGATTATCCTCCGCATAATGACCCCTGATTAAAAATGCAGAACCCCCTTAACTCAGAATCCTGGATCTGTGATTGACCAGTTGATGGCATTATCGATTGAACAGTTTGACAGGGGGCTTTTCTGACAAGGTGTCCAGAACTCTAGATCACAAAAATTTCTGGGTCAAAAATTTAATGTTTTTAGTTATTCACAAGCCTTTTTTATCTCCCATAGGGAAGGGACATCATCCATCCATCTCTATCCAACTGTTGATTCTTTTTGTGTATTCATCCATCCAGAAGGTTGTTTATTTGATAACTTGAACAATATTTATCAGATTGCAGTAAATTTTGGTGTGCAATTTCATACTTCCAGTGTCTTGGATGAGTTCGAAAACCCCAATGATTCCCCATAAATTGGAAGAGTTTGATTAGATTACAGCAGATTACATGAAATTTTAATGTTCTGCATTGTTATATTCTTATGAAACAAGTTCAAGTCCATGGGGAATTATTGAAATTTAGGGAAATTATTACCCTTTGTTTATTCCATTTCCTTGAGTTTTTAACCCTTTGAACTCGAGAGGACACTTTTTCGGCCCATAAACATGATGCGTCATAAATTCATTAAGTAGGAGGTTGCTTAGGGAATGTGTAAGGTAGACTAATCAATATTGTCAACGTGCAGCCCCAAGGCTGCACGTTGAAAATATTAATTGGTCTACCCCAAATAATGAATATGGACTCTTCTAATTGCTGCCATTGAACTGACATGGAAGATACCACCAGGGTTCAAAGGATTAATGTCTATGTGATAACTTGAAAAGTAAATATCAGATTTCAATAAATTTTGAAATTCTTCTTTATTGTTATTCAACAATGCCATGGACAGTTTTGAAACAAGTGGTAATTTGTTGTAAATGGAGTTATTGCACTTTCTGTATATCATTTTACTTAAACTCTTTATGCATTAACTTGGAAAGTAATTATCAGATTTAACCCTTTACCTAACATGAAAAGCAGACGACACTTGCAAAAAAAATTCTTGAATAATTAATTTTTTTCATTTTTTGTCTCAAAAACATAGGTTATGACCCCTTGTTGGAACAAGCTCGATGAGCTCGTTCCAACGAGGGGTCATAACCTATGTTTTTGAGACAAAAAATGAAAATATTTTGAAAATTAATTGGCGATTTTTGAGAATAACGCTGGCCGGTTTTTGCCGTTACGTTGGGTAAAGGGTTAAATAACTTTTGGAATGTGTTTTTATATTCACATTGTAATGTACAAGTTCAAAACCTTTAGTAGTTTTGTCACAATGGTGAGAGTTATTTCCCCTTGGTTTTTTTCAAGTTCTATTGGAAATTTTAATGATTATTTTAGAACTTGAACAATAATTATCAGATATCAATAATTTTTAGTTATTCCACACACTTTTACTAATGCCATGGTTCATTAGAGAGGTGGAGGAATTTGCTTTGCAATATAATTCTTTGTTTGTCCTCATGCTGTGTTAAGTAATTTTTTATCAGTCTGGGTGTAAATAAAGCAACATTTGAACAAGTTTATCTCACTAGAATCTGTATGAGGGAAAACATATGGTGAATGATGCTCCTTCTCCCAACCACACCTTACCTGAAAAGGTGACAAACCCCAAAGGGGGTGATCATAAACATCTTTAAACACATTCCATGCTGCTTCCCTGGCACGAATCCAGGATTCTATAGTAGGAGGTGCCTAGTCAGTCTTTTTTCTTTTTTTGTTTTGAGGGGTGGGGGGAGGGTGCAGGCTTGATATTGGGCAGTTGTGGTGGCTTGCATGCCTCCCTGAGAAAACTGAGCAACATTCAGTGCGTTAGGAGTGAATCTGAGGCTATTTTAGCATGTGTAGTCCTATATTGGAGACAATTTTGTTTGGGGCTGCTAGATGAAACATTGGGCCAAGGGGAACCAGCAAAAAATGAGAGGTGTGAGTGGGGGCAAGCACCCCCTCCCCATGCCATTGCTGCTTCCAAACCCAAATTTGCATTGGGTTCCAATTTGATATCCATTTCATAAACTGGTTGAGTGCTAGAAACCACGACCATGGCTCTACTGAAAAGTGCTGGAAGCCACATTAGTGGATTTACTCTTTGCATTAGCTTGTGGTTTGATCAGCAGAAATTTTTTTATATATAAAATTGTTTGGTTGTAACATATTGGAGAGTATCTACTGGTGCTCTATAATACATTGTAATAAAACAATCATTTATGAACAAAATCTTGCTAAACTGTGGCGACTTGGGCTGGTAGCAATGTATCTTTGGAAAAAAATACCCTTGTTTCAAATCACCTTTGAAAAATAATTTAGCACTCAACCAGTTCATATCTCTAGTTGAATGAAAAATTTTTTTTTTGGGGGGGGGGGGGGGGGGGGGGGGGTGGTCGGAAGATCATGCAGGCTTTAAAGTCATTTACATTCACAAGAATCTGTTTTGATTTTTGCAAATTCATGTTTACTCAATGAGCCAAGGGTCACATGGTTTGGTTGAATTTTGAAAAATAATGTTTTTCAACTGCTGAATTTACATATTATGTGGACAGTTGTGGCCGATTTGTTAGGTAAAGGGTTAAATAATGCTCAAATGTGGATTTTCAACTCGTATACCGTTAAGGGGCATAGAGACTTTCAACTCTTATAAAATTAAGGGGCATAGATAAATAAACTACACATTTAATGTGGCAAGTTATAAGTTACTTCCTTTATCGGGAATGCCTAAAAGATGACATTTGCTAAAACATTTATTGAATAATTCACTGGGCCGAGCTTATTCCAGTTTGTAGTCATAAGATACACTTCTCAAGCATGAATCGACAAAATAATACAATTTCAATGTTGATTTTTTCGTGTGATTACCACTGGTGGGATAGGCTAATGTGTTGTACACAGGGTTAATCTGGAATAGCTGTTTAGTCCATTAATGAACTGGTAGAGTACTAAATTATTTTTGGCCATCAAATGTTGTACACATGTCTTTGCCTTGTTACAATTTATGGGAGAGTGCCTAAGGGCACTCTCCCATAAATTGTAACAAGGCAAACCCACACAGACTAATATCATTTCAATGATAATAAAAAGCACAGGCACTGAATATGAGCCTTCAAGTTGTGGTCCCTGCACTTCAGAATAAAGCCCTAATATGGGCTTCCAGTTAGGAAATGCATTTTAGGGTGAGGGAACCTGGGAGGTACTTTGGTGGTCTTATTTAGTGGCAGTGGTTGAACTTTTAATGTCGCATAAAATGTTGCACTGTGACCATTCAGAGGTGGCCCCACGAGGGGGATGGGTAAATGGGAGAGTTGTCTTAACTCCCTCTACTTCCTTTTTTGGACTTGTTGTGGAATACCTTAGCAATCCCCTCCCCACCCTAATCTGGGAGCACAAGAATCTCTTATCTGTGGGATCCTGGCACCACATCTGTGACCACAATACTCTTTCACCAAAAAGCCTAAAAGCAAACAAGGATGGTTTATAAATGGAAAGTAGTGACAGATATAAGTCGCTAACTCAGTTGAACAAGTAAGTTTCTTCACTTAATAAAATGTGTTTTAAGCTTCGGTGGTTTACCTGTTGTATTAGTAATAATCTGTTCATATTGCATGGTTTTCCCTGGAAGCCCCAGGAAGTGGAGTAGTGCTTGTTTGCTGCGGTAAACAAGTTCTATTTTAAAATAGGTCCCAGAATCTACACCTGGGATGAAAGTTCTCAGAAGTGGACATCCTGGGTAAAACGATTGGCTAAACTTGATTTCATATCCATGTTACGGTCATGAGGTAACCAAATGTGCTAAGAGTGACCTTAAACACCAATAAATAAGTAAATATTGCAGGTTGAAGGAAATTTAAACTGGTTTGAAAACACACCACGAGGCGCAGCTGAAGGGCATATCAGTTTTCAACCCTGTGTCAGTTTTACAAAACTTTTACAGACAAAGAAAAACGCACTCTATCATTGCACGACAATTCATCCCGGGTTTGTGAGACCATAACTTGAAGGTGTGTCGACTATTTGGGACCCTCACACCCAGGAAACATTAACAGGCTGAAACATATCCAAAGAAGGGCTGCCAGGTGTGACACCAACCGGGATACAAACACCACAATCATCACAGTAATGATCAGCTCGTGAGATTAAATTCTCGACAGCAAAGAACAGGTGTAAGAGTAACTGTGCTTTACATGATGGAGCGATAGTCATCATCAAAAAGGAAGACGCCTTGTGACACCTAGACGACTGGTGGAAACTCGTATACCAGATAACACCGAGCGCCCTACTCCCGAACAAGCATTTCCCTGCGTACAACCCGGGACAGGAATTCTTTGTCTCCTGACATCGTCCAGGCCGACACGCCAGTTGCCTGGGGCCTACTGTACAACCACTAAATGCAATCGTGTTTTTATCTGCCTTCAACCTATTTCAAAACACACGTTTTCTGTGCCTTGCAATTGTTAACATGCCAGAATCTTCAGCTACTTAAAGTAGACTATTACAGATGTAGCACACGCGGGGATCATTACAACATACACCGGTAATGCGTATACAGGATATGTTGAATAATTAAACCTTCACCAAGCAAATCGGCACAGTTCAAATTTTTTTTTTATATAAAACCATATCATGTGACCTCTCATTGGAACGAGCTCGTTGAGCACGTTTCAATGAGGGGGTCACATGATATGGTTTGCTTGAAATATTTTTGAAAACAATTGGAAAAAATAATTAAAGAACAATGTTTGATACAGTGTGCATTGAGTAAAGTGTTAGGTGGTTTGAATCATGTACAGAAAACAGTGGTCCCCAAAATAAAAATGGTATTTGCTCTTTGCGCATTTCTCGAACTTCTGTAACAGTTTCGAATT
This sequence comes from Pictodentalium vernedei, assembly GCA_031216915.1. Lineage (NCBI taxonomy): Eukaryota > Metazoa > Mollusca > Scaphopoda > Dentaliida > Dentaliidae > Pictodentalium > Pictodentalium vernedei. The sequence continues at coordinate 340,254,094 of CM062292.1, read as the reverse complement.
GGCTAGGCTTCCAACCTGAAGCGTCACGAAGATCGCCGATTCAGTGGGGCGGGGTGAAGCTGACTTGTTCCGAATGGAATGGCTGAAGTCCAAAATGTTATTGGGATAACTGCCATTAATGGCTGAAATCCCAATTGTTATTGGGATAACTGTCATTAATGGCTGAAGCCCAAATTGTTATTGGGGTAACTGTCATTCGGGATTATAGTTTCGAAAACTCAAGAGCACTCATTTGTGAATGAATAAATAAATATACGTTTTAATCGCTACCAAATTGGCCATGACTGGTTTCCCCACTGACGAGTCAGGTACCCCAGACCTCCATTTGTATGACTGACCTGTATGTGAGATGTAAGTCGACTATCTAATCAAGTCTCATAAGAAAGTGTATAGCGATTCGATATCTCAAACCCCAAATCAGAAGACAATTTCCCAAGCGGAAAATTTCTTTAAAGGGTAATACACACCCCTCATCCTTTAGTTACGCCATGACTTTGATAACTTTCATTTTTGTCATCAGCCTGAAAGGCTGCATCACCCTCCCACTTTTTTGAATACCACGATTGCGTCCCTTGTAAATGGTCCACATCGTCTCTGCAAATGGTCCACACTTTCTCACGGTGAGCCAATGACACACACACGCCAGGTGCTGGCTTTCTCGAATTTAGAGTTAGCTCCCTTTGATTATGAATTGGAAATTATTGAAATATATATTTTTTCGAATATAGAGTTAGCTCCCTTGAGCTGTGTATAAGAAACAGTTTGTGGTGTGAAATTTTGTTTCACCCATGATCGTCGGAAACGGAAGGAAGGGGGAGGGGGGGGGGGGGTGCAGGATGCAGCTGCTATGGAGCAAAGGGACAGCACCCGAGCTTTTTTGCAAGGAGAACACCAGTGAAAAAGACTTTACTTTCCGAAGACAGTAATTGGCAAACACCCGAGGATTATTCATTACTCACATATTTTACGTGTGCCAATGAGGCGAAGGGGTGTATCATGTATAATCAGGTATATTTGGTCGATCATCGACAAAACAAAAAAGCTATACGACGGCGGGGTAAGGGTGGTGGTGGTGGTGGTGTTATTAAGGCTTTGTATCGTCCCATGAGTGGAACAAGGTGCCATCTGCGATGCTTTAGCATTGAAGAAGGCACCTTTTCCTCTCAATGGACGATCTATATCTATAATGACAATACTATTGAGTGTCATGTTACAATTTATGATACGTTGTAAACTCTCGGTCTCCGCTCATACCCAGAATCGAGTGCCCTTTTTATATCCCGCCCCTGCCCCCCCCCCCCCCCCCCCCCCCCGCATTACGTCATATACTTCCGGCGCTCTTGGTTTTGACACCGGTGTTCTTATTTTAGTTTGAAAATGCATTTTGGGATGAAAATCAATGAGCGCTTTCAGTCAGTAGCGTAGACTGACTTTTCGTACTAAGTCTTCACATGCGTTCCCAATCATTTCAAAGGAAAACCATTGATTTCAGAGACGCAGGAACCGGGAGGGCATGCACAGTAGTATGCCCCCAATACTTTTCTCCAGAAATAACTGAAAGAAATATAGACGGCGGGAGAAAGAGAGAGATTCAGCCAACAAAATGTCTTCACCAGTATTTTTAAATCATAATACCACAACCAGCGCATCAAATTTGGGTTCACGAGGACCGGTGATGCTCTCCGGAATTGAAGAGTCGTGGAACGGTCCGCGCCGTGAGTCTGCCACACTACTGCACGTTGAGCGCTCATTCTCGTAGTCAGGGATCGCGGCGTCCACAGTTTGCTAAGAATCACCCCTTCTCATCGATATATTTGTACATAAAAGGCAAAGGTATGATTCTAACCACGCATCAAATCAGAGGTAAAGTCTCCCCTGATCCTTATTTGTTGTTGCTTGTGTGCAGTCATCCTTGGTCAATCTTTGACTCTAAAGGTGGACCAGCCACCTTCTGAGGATGTCAAGCCTCAATTGACTCTTTGAGGGGGGGGGGGGGGGGGGGTTCTTTGAAGTCTTTCTAACTTTATCATTAGGATTTCAAAGACTAGGAAAAACAACATTAGGGCCCTGCGGATCACTCATTTTTTATTCGAATCGAATCTAGGATCGAATCGGGTCGATTATTTAAATTTTCTTACTTTCCAAAGTGGGATTTCTGGGTTTGATCATAAACGATAACTTAACAAATGAATTACGCAAATCAACAATTGGGTCATGTATCCGTGCGCGCAAACTAAGACGCTTTGCCGTTGGTGTAACTTGTTTTTTTGGTTTTTGTAACCCTTTACCTAACATGAAAAGCAGACGACACTTGCAGAAAAATTTCTTGAATAACTATTATTTTCATTTTTTGCCTCAAAACATAGGTTATGACCCCTCATTGGAACGATCTCGACGGGATCGTTCCAATGAGGGGTCATAATCTATGTTTTAGAAACAAAAAATGAAAAAATAATGAAAATTAATTGACGATTTTTGAGAATAGCGCTGGCCGGTTTTGGCGGTACATTAGGTAAAGGGTTAAATAATATAATTATCGTTAGTAATGAAAAGTAATAAACAGAGTAATCGCTTGACTGGACTGGTTATAGTCCCTCACCTCTCATGAATTATTTCACGTAACCAGTCCAGTCAAGCGGTTACTCTCTATAAAATGGAATCGGGGGCATCTTGAAAATGACAGCACCTCGCCGTGGGTTCCCCGGGAAGTGAAGCAGTGCCTATTCACTGCGGTAAACGGGCACTGTTTTACTGGTAAAATAGGACCCAGTCACGAATGCTTGGGAGGTGCAAACCCTCTCTAAAAGGGGCAACATGGCTTATTAACGCTCACCTCTGATCTTGAGTTGATACTCATGTTGTGGTCATGATTAGCCATTGTACAAAACTATGTGACCTCAAACACCAATAAATAATAAATAAATAACTACATCACCAAGGCATGCCTTCGTCGAAGGCATGCCTTGACGGTGTAGTTGAAATATTACCGAGTAAGGATTATATTTCAAAAACAGGAACAGTGAGAATCACCAGTACTAGGCACTGTACAACGCAAGCCGCTGGCATCAGAACATCGTCAATACTGTTTGGAAACCTTAAATGTTCTTTCAACAGCAGTAGTGACAAGTGAGACCCAAATTAGTATGGGTGGTCGCACGTTTTGTGAGACGACGAAGATGACTGATGCCAACCTATATTCTAGTGAAAAGATTCGAATGGGGACGAATCGTGCAGCCGATTCGAATCGAACCCAATAGCAACTTAAGATTCGAAATTGAATCGAATCTCGAAGCTTCGAAGGGGCCTAAATAACTTGTTTATTTATAATAAAAGAACAAAGAAGACAAGAAAAGATGTGCTTTAGCATAATGCATTGTTCTGGAATGGAAGCAACATCTTTTTGTGAAACCTTTTTTTAACCCTTTACCTTATGCCCAATATATCAAAGTCTATTAGTATAATTATTGTTTTTCTCAAATTAAAAAAATCTACTGAATCATATCATGTGAACCATCATTGGAACGAGCTTAGTGAGCTCGTTCCAATGAGGTGGTGGTGGGGGCACATGATATGTTCTTGTTGAAATTTTAAAAAAATTACCTGCTTAATTTGTAAATTATGCGGACGGATGCCCTGATTCGTTAGGTAAAGGGTTAACCTTCTGCCTACTGTTGTCACATTATCAACATTTCAATCTGAAAATTATAACCAATTCAGTCTTGTGTGGGAGAGCTCAATGAGCTCTGTTAAACGACATTAAATCTGTGCAATTCCTTGTTGCATTGTACACATTGTTACGCCCCTAGCCCTATTAGTGATAAACCAGTGGCGGGTGCCCTTTTATGAATTACACACAACTCGTACCAAAGATCACTCGCCCAAGACCAATCGGACCTGTTTTGAAGACAACTCGGACCAATGTTTAAGATAACTCAAACCTGTTTTAAGACAACTCGGGCCAACATCAAAGAATTATTGTGATTTCAAATTAAACAACTTATGTTGTTTTAGTGCAAGTCGAGACAAGAAGCTTCACTTTATGTGGTCAAATAACAAAACAAAAAAATGTAGACTGATTCGGCGTGTTTGTTTATATCCAAAATATATACATACATGCGTTCTGTTTAGTTTAAACAAATAGTGTATAAAATTTCAATAAAACAGAAATAAATGAATTTTGGCATTGTATACAGTATTTTATCTTCATCCACTCACTTCCAGAGTTGAGCCGAGTTGTCTTAAAAACTGATCTGGGTTGTCTTCAGCATTGGTCCAACTTGTCTTTAATGTTGGTCCTGGTTATCTTCAAAACGGGTCAGAGTTGTCTTATAAGCATTGGTCCGAGTTGTCTTTAAAACTGGTCCGAGTTGTCTTCAAAACAGGTCCGACTCGTCTTGGGCCGTGTGGTCTTTGGTCCGAGTTGCCCCCCCCCCCCCCCACCCCCTTGAATGATCGTGCCCCTCCAAATTGAAAATACTTCCTTTATAAATAGAATAAAAACAATAACTGAATAAATTTAGTCGGTGTACGAAACGTCCTGTACGAACGGATATTTTGCTTGAAAACTGCGAAACAACCAGTGTACGATTCGTCTGTGTGCAACATTCCTGCGTACGGTACGACTCGAATCTAATTCAAATTCCTGTATGAAACTAGTCACCAAACTTACTTACCGATGCAGGGAATAGTGCGGCGCATATGGTTGGCCCCGGGTCAGGTGTCACACGAAAATGACCGGTTGGGGGGGGGGGGGATGAACCTGATTTATCCAGAGTGTGATGGCTCAAGCAGGGGCAGCGGAACCGGGGAGGGGCACAGGGGACACGTGCATCCGCCACTTTTTCACCAATTATAGGAACCCGAACGGCATTTTCCGACACAACATTCACAACCCCTATGGTCACTACACATCACCTATACATATATGACCACACTGATTTTCAGGATTTTATTTAATAAAAATAGAAAGCTCCAAATGGAGCGTAATAATTCAAAGGACGGTTTCGAAGTTATGATTAGCTCTTTGAACCCGAGAGCACGCTTTTCCGTCCCATGAACATGATACTATATAAATTCATTAAGTATGATAGCTGATAAGTGAATATGTAGGGGAGACCAATCAATATTTTCAACGTGCAGCCCCGAAGCTGCACGTTGAAAATATTAATTGGTCTGCCCACAAATAATGAATATGGCCTCTTCCAATTGCTGCCATTGAACTGATATGGAGGATACCACCAGAGTTCTAAGGGTTAGGTTCTAAGGGTTAGGTAAAAACAAAGCAAAGTAAATATGCTGATGTTAGTGTCTTAAATAGAGTGGGTTCAAGGGTGAGGGGTAGCGAATATAAATTTATATATTTTCCATGTATACACCACCCCACCACCATTGACAACACTCAAGAACAATTATTGCGGTTCCCAGAAAGGTGATCCCCCCCCCCCTTTTGGAGCTTTCCGCCGTCTCTGGGCTCAAGTCTCAACAAATCAAATATTCCAACTACATCATCAAGGCATGCCTTCTTTGAAGGCATGCCTTGGTAATGTAGTTGGAATATTAGTAAATCAGGATTATAAATAAAAACTCAAAACTTCTTTGAAATTTATTTTTGGGTTTATAAAATACTAGCGGGTGGATACCCGGCGTTGCACGAGAGAAGATGTTTATATCAATATACCCTCAGATATGATCGGCTCAGCCGTTTCGAAATAAAAAGTCAAGGTCACCAATTTCAAGGTCAAGGTCATCCCGCACGGGCGCCCGATAAAGTCAAAATGATCGATGGGTCAATATACCCGCACATATGAAATTTTTGCCCCATCGGCCCAGCCGTTTTCGAAATAAAAGGTCAAGGTAATCAATTTCAAGGTCAAGGTCACCCCGCACGGGCACGGCACCCACCCCATGTTACTCGCAGGGACGAATTACCCCCCGTGTACAAAATTTGAGATCGATCGGTCGAGAAACGGAGGAGTTCACCCGGAACAAAGATAGAGAGATAGAGACATACAGACATTCGCGTTTATATATTAGATAGGCCTATATTAAGTATCGTTATGCAATATCTGATTTAATTAACACGTACCGTATCGGTAGTCTAGTTAGGTCATGTTGGGACCGAATTGTTTAGTACCACATATCTCCATTTATGCTCGACTGTGTGTATGACAAACGTCAAAGTATCAAATATTTATTTCTTTGTTTGTTTATTTATTGGTGTTTAAGGTCATATACTTATGTACAATGGCTAATCGTGACGGTGACCGTTTTACGGGTGGAGGAGGCCAGAGTACTCGAAGAGAACCACCGAGAATCGACGAGCAACTGTCAGCTCCTCAACATTCTAACTCTAATCAAGCTCCGCTCAAGCATGGTTACAGCGGTTGTTGAAGACATGATCACCATCGACATGCAGTACGCCTTAGTACACGGCGTCATCGCGCCCCCATGTAGGCAACCGGGATAAAGTGATTTATTTCCACATGAAACAAAATATTGCAGTTTGATTGGCTGAGAGGTAGAATCCACAGTGGTTTTTTTACACCGTGTTTAACCACGGTGTAAAAACAAGAAAAAACAAGAGCAAGCCATTTGGCTAAAAAGTACCCATATTTAATTATCAATTCATACCTTCTGCTCGGTTATGTTAGAACAAAAATAAAAATACAGGAAATTTAATATTCATGTGCAGTAAAATATTTTAGATATGGATGTCATTGGAACTGGTTCATCAAGCAGGTTCCAATAACATCCATATTTGCCGTCTAGTTTTATTTAAGAAACTTGCAAAGTACAAATTTTCTGTCAGTTTTTTGCCCACAATGTACACCAAAATTCTTGGAAATAAATCTGTTATCCTTGTGTTTTCCAGGGTATATGGGAATTTACACCGGTTTGGGAACTCATACACCCTTCGGCTTCGCCTCAGGGTGTATTAGTTCCCAAATAGGTGTAATGATAATAATAAGAAGAATATTTATAGAGCGCCTAATCCCCAAAGGCTCTAGGCGCTTGGTGTACCTACTAAAAAATTTCGAACTTGACAAATTTGGTATAAATATGGTATGTAGAAAGTAATGAAAAATATAGAAAATGGTATTCTGGCTGTACAAATTAGTTTGATGGGTGCTGTACTCTGGATTCATCAACAGGTGTGGTATTACTGATATCAGTTTGGAGGTATTTTTGATGCAAAAAACACTTCAGTTTCTTTTTGAAAAAGTCCAAATTGACGCCATAACGGACATTCAGGGGAAAGGAATTCCAAATTTTGGGTGCTATAATTTGAAACTCACCGCGGCCGTATGTTTCGAGGTTATAGCTTTTCTCAGTTAGTAAAAACTTGTTATGAGATCTTAAAGCCTGGGGCGGGATATAATCGTGGATAAGAGATGCCAAATAATGGGGGAGGGTTGAGTCTGATTTACGAAAACAAAGAGTGGCTATCTTGAACTCTATATGTGCCCTTACAGGAAGCCAATGTAAAGTCTTCAGCATGGGGGTGGCATGTGAACTCTTTTTATGACCAAGAACTACCCGTGCAGCATTATTATGAGTACGCTGCAGGGTGCCAAGGCTTTCTTCGGTGATGTTAGTGAAGAGTGTGTTGCAGTAGTCGAGACACTGTAAGATAAAGGAACATGCTAGTTTTGCTCTGGCATCTTGAGACAGGTATGATCTCATATAACTAAAACGTCTAAGTTCCAAGAATGAAATTCGGGAGAGATGATTGATGTGATCTTACATTGTCAGATTGGCGTCAGTGATGACACTAAGGTTCCTGGCTCTGCCAGCAAACTTGATGTCCTCATTACAAATTCGAATTTTGTCACATTCTATGTTTTTCAGCTTTTTGGGTGTACCACACTTCATTACCTCAATCTTTTCACTATTCATTTTGAGTTTGTTACACTCCACCCACGACTGGACAGAACCAACACAAGCTTCCATGTTGGTCAATGAGTGGGAAAAATCTGATGGAATGTTGCTGTTGTACAACTGTGTGTCATCGGCATAGATGTGGTACTGGGTATTGTGTCCTGTGATGACCTTACCAATGGGTTGGGTGTACAGTAAATATAAAACTGGCCCAAGGACAGAACCTTGTGGCACGCCAAAGCGTAGGGGGAACCTCTGTGAATGAACACCTTTAATTACAACAGACTGTGTGCGGTCTGATAAATATGATCAAAACCACATTAAAGGCGGACCCGATATGCCGAATGTAACTTCAAGTCGCTTGATAAGGATACTAGTGTTTACATCAAGCGTCATGCTTATTAGATAGTGATCAGAGACACATTTCTCATCGACTGTGATTGTTTTAACAGTTGGCTCATTTTCATGGACCACCACCCAATCGTGTAAATTCCTATACACTCTGGAAAACACAAGGATAACTAATATTGCCCAGTGATACAACGCGGGTCGTCCCGGGCAAAGTATCAAACAGATTCTCGTAAGAAAGTGCATGATTACAAACAAGAGCGAATCGCTATCTAAAACGTCAACCCAGATGAAAATGTCCTGACTGGAAAAATGATCGGGGTGGGGATACACCCACCCTACCCATCCCAAAAGCGACGCCCCTATCTTGCTTATAGTCTATGGTAACAGATTAAAACACCCTCCAGTCAAAACCCCCTCGGTCTAACCCCACTCACTTTTTGCATTCTAAGTCAAAACCCACTCAAGTCAAAATCCCCTCAAGTCCAAAACCCCTCAGGGGAAAACCATTCACTATAAATTTATATTTTATTTGCAATATGAATTATTATTATTATAATGTATAATTTTTTGTTGTAAATTTCTGAATTTTTTTTACTTTTGTCACAATTTGCTTTGTACATACATATTGTTTTTACAACAATAACGAGTTAAAAGGAACGTCGTGAGCGTGTTAACCCTTTACCTAACCTGAAAAGCAGACGACACTTGCAAAAATAATTCTTAAATAACTAATTTTTTTTCATTTTTTGTCTCAAAAACATAGGTTATGACCCCTCGGTTGGAACGAGCTCGTTCCAACGAGGGGTCATAACCTATGTTTTTGAGACAAAAAATGAAAAAAATAATGAAAATTAATTGGCGATTTTTGAGAATAGCGCTGACCGGTTTTAGCCGTTACGTTAGGTAAAGGGTTAAGCATCTGCCATAGTCTCCAAAGATATTATCAGACTTAGTTGTTGAGGGATAGTGGACAACATCATCAGATGGAGATTCTTTCCTCATATATGACAATGGCGTGGACTGTAACAACCGGATGCTAGTGTTTGCAACAAATGAGGGGTTGAGACATCTGGCTAGTTCCTCATCCTGGTTTATGTATGGTACGTTTAATGTGGCCCCTGTACTGTTAAACCATCTCTATGTTATACATGCTCCCCTTGGGGAAAGTTCTGTGGCTTGTGTATAATCTCTGTTGGTAAACAAAAATCAGTCTACTTATGAAGAATTGTTCATTTCCATTCAGAACCAATGTGACGCGGTAGGTTTTCAAGTTGATCCCTCAATCATCACAATGGACTTTGAGCTTGCTGCCATGAAGGCGGTGACAGAAACATTTGGATCACATGTTCTCATTCCTGGATGCTTTTATCGTCTAACCTAATGTACATGGAGGAAAGTGCAAAGTTTGGGGTTAGTTACTCGCTACAGGAAGGAAGACAATGTAAAATTGTTCTGTGGAATGCTTGACAGTTTAGCATTTCTTCTAGTGGAGGGCATTCATGAAGGTATATCTTATCTTCGTGAGGCCACACCTGGTGGCCTTGAACCACTATTGGATTATTTTGATAGTACCTATGTGTCAGGTTCTTTTCGAACCATCAAACCACCATCTAGACCCGATGGAACTATTCCTGCAAAAAAAGTAAGGCGGGTGCCGCCTATGTTTCCACTTCCGATTTGGAATGTTCATGACATAACTGTTTGTGGCTGTTCCCGCACATATAACATTTGTGAGGGATGGATTTATAAAACTAGTAGGCCATGAGCATCCCACTGTATGGAGAGTAATAGACAGTCTCAAGAAAGACTCTCCTTAGGTATGAAAGAGGTGAGGTACCATCCAAACGACAAAGGAAACACAAAGGTTACACTTCAGAAGAAACCCCGAAAACTGTGTGTGGAGAGAAACGAGGGTAAACACACAGTGTCAGACTTTCAAAAATATGTTGGACATTGTGTTCTATTTTATAAATAGTAACAAATAAGATGTGTGTGTTTTGGGATATAATTGGCATTACCCAACAAAAAACCATACAAATATGGATATCATTGGAACTGGGTCACTGCTCTAGTTCCAATGATATCCATATTTGTATGGTTTTATTGGAAAATTTTTTTAGCCGTTTCGTTATGTAAAGGATATTCCTGATTCAGTGCTTGATTCATTAACAGGCATGTGTCTATGGATTTATGAATGTAGCATATAAAGGTTACTGAGTGGTGAAAAACTATTTATAGTGCTTAACGTATTTCACACATTAATCAAAGCATATAGACATATTTCCAAGACGTTATTGAGATTAGTGTATGATTATAGTATTAGTGCTCAACTTGATGAAAACAATTTGCAGTTCACATACATGTACAATTATTAAAATTACTAATATTAGAACTTCCACTAGTGTATCTAAAACTCAACTTTTTGTCAATAGAATGCTTTCATAAATATCTGCCAGCAAATAAATAGAAGTCTTTATGTGTTTAAATTCTGTGTTGTTTTGTTTTCAATTGCTTCCAACAACATGTTTATTCATTAACCCTTTACCCAACACAGCTTTATCCACAAATATACTAAATTTTGTAATTTAACAAGACAATTATCTCAAATTTTCAATAATGTCACACAAATATTGCTCACTGAGCCAGCTCCAATGATATCCATTTTTGTGTGGTTTTATTGAAAAAACAATTTTGCCGTTTTGTTAGGTAAAGGGTTACCATTCATTTTTGCCAAGGGAGGGGGTTTTGATCAACTTGTCAATTAATATGGGGGGTTTTGACCGAGTGGGTTTTGACTGAGGGGGTTTTCACCGAGGGGGGTTTGACATGTCAAACCCCCTCGGTGAAAAACCCCTCAGTTAAAACCTCCTCATATTAATTGACAAGTTGATCAAAACCCCCCTCCCTTGGCAAAAATGAATGTTAACCCTTTACCTAACAAAACGTGTATGGATTCATAGTCTTTTGCTGTCCGCTTCTGAAGTTGAGCTGAACTGTTCATCGAAGCAACACATTTATTGTCCAACGATAGAAAGAAAAGACAATTCAGAATTTGTGGCTACATGCAACTTATTTACAACTAATTTTAATATTTTCATCTTTGGCTAACTATGGATAACAAACAAAAAATTGAAAAAAAACATCTCCCCTTCACAACATTCCCACAATGGCATACGGAGTCAGTAATGGATAGTTTTGTCCGCTTACTGTAGTCGACACAAGATTACGCATTGAGTTGATAGTTTAGAGGTAACACATCTGACGTGTGATATGAAGATTGCGAGTTCGAACCTCATCTCATACCCTTTTTTTTTTATCAGAAACAAGTTTTATTTTAATGGAAATGGGCCAACTGTGAAGAAGACGCAAAGTGAACCGAAGAAATTGTTTTATTCCATTTTCGTTGATGAACAATACAATATTGGGTTCAAAATTTAGAAAACTGAACACCCGAAGAGAGATGAGTTGAACATACGTTATTAACAAATAAGTCCGTAGCCGAGTGGTTTTTCGTTTAGCTCCAAGTCCTGAGGTCGTGAGTTCGATTCCTCGAAGGGGTTCCTGACATTTGCCTTTTGATTTCAGACACTTTTCATCGTGTATTCTTTTAAGCTGGTTTTGGATAATACATAAAACTGACATAATATTTAAGAATGTAGCCAAAAAAAACAAGTATCCCCATAAAACGCCGTATTCATGAAAAACATCATCGTATAGGCCCCCTTTATTGTTGACTCCAACTGGGATAATCCATTTTGTAGGGATGTTAAGTTATAATATCAGACAACAATCCTGTCGCAATCAGTTATTACTTATCATCTTAATAAAATCTTTATATGGAAATCTATCTTAGAATAATAACAACATTTACATCAACTGTGGTCATGATTTGATAGCAGATCTAAATTCCGTATTTAAATCCACCCCCATTGGAATATTTCAAGCCAAGTTTAGTGCAAAAAGTTCACCTGAGTGCAGAAAGGTCAATATTTTTCTCATTTTTAATTTGCACCGTAAATGAGATTTTGTTTTGAAATGGACTGTCCCGGTGAAAAGGGGGGATTTGATGTGAGTGAATTTAATACGACCCAGCTCCCCCTTTCTTGGGTCAGTCCATTTTGAAACAAAAATCGCACTTACGGTCCAAATTAAAAATGAGAAAAATATTGACCTTTCTGCACTCAGGTGAACTTTTTGCACTGAACTTGGCTTGAAATATTCCAATGGGGTGGACAGAAGTATTTATTATTTATATACTATCAAATCATGGCGAAATTTAATGTGAATGTGTTACTACCATTCTACTTCAGGTTATAAGATAAAGATTTTGTAGGAAGAATTAGTAATAACTGATTTCTACAGATCTGATGTTTGTTTTTATAACCTAACACCCCAAAACCAATTGATTCGTCCTGTTAGTGTCGAATGTAAAGGAGGCCTATCCGACGATTTAGTCTTGGCTTGGGGTATTGGGAGGATTCCCTGGGTTTATTGTGACATTTATTTATATTTTCTGTTTTATTTTCAACAGACATGTATGGAGGAATGAGATGTGTAGTTTGGGGGGATTAGAGATTAGTTTTAAGGCATGAATGTTCTTTGAATCGCTTTCCCAGTTTATCTATTGTTTGGGGGCGAAGTCAGAACATGGTTTATGAAACTACAACTGTTTTGTTTTGTATTAACCATCATCATGTTCTTTTCAGTTTGGAAATATAATGTTCAAATGTTTTAAAACTGACAGAATCTGCCCTAAAGTTTTCATTCCGTTACTTATAAAAAGTTGCTGATGGGATTTGAAACCGCGACCAGTAGAACAGTAAAACAAACAAGTTACCGCTAGGCCGCGATCGTACATACGTTTCATAACCGTTTATCTCATTGGAAATATTACTTGTCAAGCCTAGAACAAACTGAGCATTACATTCATCACATTATAAAAAGTCAACGAATCGAACATTTTCTTTTCCATTAGTGACTTCAGTGTTCGTTTTCAATCCATTGGGTAGCTGTCAATTGTAAAATTAAACGGTTGGTGAGAAAAAAGTGTCCAGTTGAACAGAACGGGAATCGAACTCACAATTAATTAAATGTTGACATTGTGAAACAAACGCGTTACCACTGCGCCATCTAAACAACACAAAATTGGTCTTCTTCTGTTACCTCTGTGTATAGCAACTGAGGACACGGAGTTTTTTTTGAATATCTTGAAACTGAATACAAATACCCATCTCGACACGAACGATTTTATTTCCGTGAATCGTGTATATTTTTTAGTAATCTGTTCCTCCAACGTTGACATCAAACAAAAATCTCGGAGGGGCGCTATTTGCAGAAACGCCAATGAAAAAAAACATGTCCCCAAAACTAGGCTTTTGAACCCTAGTTGGAACGAGCACGGAGTGCTCGTTACAACATGGGTCAAAAGCTACGTTTTGAGTCAAACATGAAATGAACACATGTTCACTCGTTCAAGATTATTTTTGTCAAATGTCGTATATCCTTTGTAATAGGTTAAGGATTAATTATTTGTCATAAAAGCACATAATAATAACTTTAGGAGCTCGTATCAGTGGGGTGGATTACATCGCAGTAGGATGTGCGAAAAGAGTTGGGGGAGGAATAATTCTGTTGCTGAGTTTGTTTTTATTGGGTTTAAACAAGACTTTCAACAGTCAGGCTAAAATCGGCTCAGACAGTTTACGGGTGGAGGAAGCCAGAGTACCCAAAGAGAACCACCTAGCTGCTGCAAGTAACAGTCAGGCATGATAGGGGATAGGAAATTCGGGACGCAGGGTTAATTTTGTGAGGCCCCCCCCCCCCTTTTCGAAAGTGTTTGGATACTGATGAAGATTCCGAAGGCATCTGTGGCGAGTGCCGAAGGTACGAGCGATGCTTGGGGTGGGGGGGGGGGGGGCCCTCCCCCGACTAAGAAAAGTTTGAAATCAGTTATGAGGCCAAAAGGGAGACCTCTGGCGGTTTTGGGATTTTAAAAACATGGCGTTAATTCATCAGTGAGTATCCAGTGACCAAGAGTTACAGCTTTTGACTGCACAATTCTTGAAGTCATAATTTTATTACGTCAAGTTGATTTAATAAAGTGACCACTTCCAGAATTATGCAGTCCAAAATTACAACCGGTGGTCAAGTGCAGAGCTCCATTCACTACATAGCCCCCTTCTTAACATTTAGTTCTACGCAACTTTGAAACTAGTAGTTCTCAGCTGAAATGCGCTAATAGTAAGACCCACTTGTTCTGTTGTGTCGAACTGAAATGCTGATAAGATTACAGTGGTACTAACTTTGGAAAGGGCACTCAGTGGAAAATTGGTTTTGTTCGAAGCATTCGAAATTCGGACCACACGTCTTATATGTGAAGAGTATGAGAAGTGTAATCGGGGGATATTTCTGGGAAATTGCTCATATTTGTAATCCAAGTGTCATTTCGAGCAGGGATTAAAGCACACTGCGATGAAAATGAATGGAATTATCATTGATCCATTGCACCTTCGAGGCTTCGAAGGTCCATATCGATGTAAGCTTTCTCGGAGCTGTCTGCTGTTTTTTGTTTATTGAAATTACAAAAAGGAAACATGGCTTTTTATGACAAGCTAATTAATGGCAACTGAGTAACGTCTACTTTGGCTCGTTGTTTAGCGAATCTGTTTTTTACAGCATTAACCCTTTCAACACTGGTGCACTGGAAGGTATCATTTCAGACAATACTATCAACGCTGAAATGGGCGAAACTATCCCGGTTTGTTGGGAGGTTTAGTAATAATTTAATCCAACAGCTCCGTGGAACTGTTGCATTAAATTATTACCGAGCCTCACTTCAGATTTTCTGCTCTTTATATCGTCTGGTCGTCCACTATCAATTTTTTTCTTCATGCAAAAGTTTAAGCACATCGGGATGAAAGGGTTAAATTTGCAAGTTTTTATCCTTCCTGGGAACAAACATTAGCAAATCTTACCTCCTCGACTTTTACATTATTAAAAAGGATAATGTCTGTATTATATATCATGATGCGCACTGTTGATATAACAGAATATCAAAGCATGGTGAAAAAGCGCCGTTTTCTTATTTTCAAATGGGTTTAAACAGAGAATAATAGCCAAACGCTCAAAATAATTCGGAACAAAATGGCAAAAAGCAAGCTTCTGTATTTTTATAAAGCTCTACAGGAAAATGACTTGAAGTTTGTGTAACGTTGATCACATGAAGGACACAACTTCGCAAACATTTCGAAATTTCAATTTTAGTATGTGATCAAATTCCCATACTTTTAGTGTTAAATTTAGAGACAATTTTAGAAAATTAAGGGGAGCTAACTTTCCTGTAAATCTCCCTCCAATGTCAGTCATGGCTTAATGGATCTCGAATCCGGACAGTTATCGAAAGGACCATTCCACTACCCGCCATCAACACATATAACTCTTCGTCCTTTATTTCTGTAGGAGGGCGTCGACTCATTGGCCAGAGAACTGTACTCTAAATCGACAGCTCGCCGGGTCGACGGTGACTCGCGCTATCTTCGCTGTGTCCCTGGGAAAGACACTTAACCCTCTTACTTTAGCCACATATGGAGGACCTCTATGTACGCCTGTATGCGAGGAAGTGTAAAATAAAATTTATGACATACTTGAAGCTCTATCATCTGATTAATTGTTGGAAAGAACTCTCTGAGCCCTTTCCAACAATTAATCAGATGGTAGGTTTGATCTACGCATACCAGAACGTACAGATAGTCAGCATAAAATATGTGACAATAGTCGCTTTTGGCAGCATAAGTGTTAATCCTGATTGCTCACATCGGGGCACTGTGGTGTTGTGTACACAGATACTCTGCACGTCGATGGTACACTTGTTTCAGTCGGTGCTGACTCTTTTTGTGCAGGGTCAATGAGATGGAGAGTCTAATTGTGCTCGCCGATGTTCTTTGGTTTTCTCCAGGTACTCTAGTGGATACTCCGGCTTCCCCCCGACCATAAAACCGTCTGCCACGATATGACCCTGGCTGTTGAAGGTATCGAAAGAGTCATTAAACCCCAATATGCAAGTACAGAATTATGTTCATGTCTTCTAATGGTGGGAAAGGACTTTTATTCAAGGGAATCTGACAGAACATAAAATGTCTGTGGTGAAAAGAGGACCAAGCACACACCTTTAGGCTCCTTAATTCTTCATGGAACATTTCATTTTTTTCCACATTCCACTTCAGTAAGTTGCTTTATTTTTATGTCATCTCTGTTTCTGAAATATATTCTGTTTGTGCGCTGAAAGGCTGTCTATGTGTTTAGGTGAAAAATATTTGATATGGTAGGGTTGTAGAAAAAAAACAAGAAGTTTGCAGGATTTAGTGTAGTTACTTTGTCGCAATACAAATGCGTTTTGTCCGTTCACCAATTAGGAAATGTCTGTACTGGGAATGTATGAGAGTAGAGGGAAAATGGCAGGCCTGGCCCACCAAAACGACCAAGAAAATGCTGGTGGAAAAATCTCCAGTGATTTCACCAATTAGTCCAAAGCATGTTGGTGTCATGGCCTACTACAATTCGTGATGATAATTTTTCTCACTAGTAATATCCTTGTCTTTTTGTTGTTAACCCTTTACATGAAAAGCAGACGACACTTGCAAACAAAATTATTTAATAATTTGTTTCATTTTTTGCATCAAAAACATAGCTTATGGCCCCTCATTGGGGCGAGCTCAACGAGCTCGTTCCAATGAGTGATCATAAGCCTGGCCTCCTCGGTGTGGGCTTCTCCAGGTGTAATTTTGAACATATACCCCAAATGGCGTCATTTTGAGGATCGAAAGAGCGTCAAGCGTGTATGTCATCTGTAATTGCATTAGTCGACACCCCACGAAGATGGCAGAATTCGGTATTTTTATGGGGTGGGAAATGGTAGAGGTAAGGAAGGCTTCTTCGAGCCGACCCATGGCTAAGCCGCTGGTTGAAAAACACAAGATATCTGTAGGACATGCATTACTGAGCAGGGTACCGGGTGGCCCATGCACGGCAATTCTGCTTGGTGGATCCTCAGGTGTCTTTTTGAATGGAAATCATCGGTTAATACAACACAGATAACTGAAACCCAGTGACTTCCTTGTTATTCAACAGAATTGCAAAACAAAAACACCCGTGTACAAACAAAAAGAATCGCAAACTAGACTTTATGATTCTGGAGAATCATGGCTTTTCCCGATGAGATTCCATGATTTTTCATGACCCCACAGTGTCTGATGAATTGTTTTTAACTGTCTCACTGAAGTTCCTTCATTGATGTTATGAGAAGGGTGAAGATAGTAGTCTCAAATGACACAGTTTGATAAAAAATTGTTTAGGTAAAAACCATCATTAACGGTGGAGTGGGTTAATATCAATATCGTAGTCCAACAAGTCAATGACCGACAAAAGGAGTTATGTTTGTTTGACACATACTCACTGAGTGCTGTGTCAATTTAAAAATGGTCCATTTTATCTCAAATGTATCCAAAATATTGATGTCTGGCAGCTTATAGAGGGTTAACAAGTGCCAACAGGAATATTTATTCATGCAACTTGTAATGTCACACCAAGAACTGTGAATGGCCATTTTTTCTTTAAAATCTGCAAGATGTTTTCAGAGAAATCCAGGAAAAACAGGAATTTTAAGCTTTTGATGGGTATCATTGTTTTTCCAGCCCAAAACGGGTTAAGTGTTGTTTTTGGAATACTCTTATTACTTCCAAAAATAATTCTCAGTGAATACTACTTCCACTTATTTTGATCTCTCCTCCCAACTTCGGGTGCTGTGGGTACGCAAACACAGCCTATTTTATCATCATTTTGATGTTTGAGAACCTGCATAGGGTTAACAAATGCTTACAGGAATATTTTGTACATGCACCCTGTAATGCCACACTAAGATATGAGAATGGCCATTTTTTCCTGAAAATCTACGGGATGTTTATAAAGAAATCCTCAGATAACATGAATTTTTAACCTTTTGAGGGGTATCTCTCTTTAACCAGCTCTAAAGGGTTAATGCTTGGTTTTCTGAATATCTTCATTACTTACAAAAATGATCGACGGTGAATTCCACTTCCAATGAAGGAGGTTATGTTTATCTCATAGGTACACATTTGGTGTTATGGTTGCCCAAGAACAGCCCATTTTCTCCAAATGTCAATGCTTGGCAGCCTCTGGGGGGTTAACAAATGCTTATCGAAACATTTTGTTTATGCAGCTTGTAATGTCACTCGAAGGCCTGCGAATGATCAATTGCTCTAGAAATTTTTTTTTTGAGAAATCGAGAAATCCACATAAAACTGGATTTTTAAGCTTTTAAGGGGTATATCTCCTTAACCAGTCAAAAATGGGTTAAGACCTCGATCTTTGCATACATTTACTACTTACAAAAATGTTTCCCTGTCAGTTTTGCGTCCGGTAAAAGAAGTTACGTTCCTCTGTTGTATTCCCATTTGATGTTGTTGTTGTTGTTCAAAAACAGACTATTTTTTTTCAAAATTTTGACATTTAGCAGCCCATGGAGGGTTAACAAATGCTTAGAGGAATAATTTATCCAATCAACTGGTAATGTGACACCATGACCTATCAATGGCCATTTTCTCTTGAAAACCCTACCAGATGTTTGTAAAGAAATCCAGGGAAAACATAAATTTTTAAGCCTTTGATGGGTATCACTATTAACAACCACAAAATGGGTTAACGCTTGGTTTTTTGCATACCCTTATTACTTACAAAAATGGTCTTTGGTGAATTCCACTTCCAACAAAGGAGATTATGTTTATTTCTCAGGTACACGTTGGGTGATGTGCGTGCCTGAAAACAGCCCATTTCAACAAAATTACGATGCTTGGCAGCCTCTAGAGGGTTAATAAACGCTCACCGGAATATTTTGTCCATGCAACTTGTAATATCACACAAAGACCTGCGAGTAGCCAATTTTTCTTGAAAACCTACAGGATGTTTTTAGAGAAATCCACAGAAATGGGAATTTTAAGATTTTAAGGGGTCTCTCGCTTTAGCCTGTCCAAAAATGGGTTAAGACGTCGACTTTTGAATACCCCTTACTACTTACAAAAATGTTTGCGTATAGATTGTGCGCTCGATAAAAGAAGGCACGTTTCTTTGTGGCATACCCATTGGGTGCTGTTGGCGTCCAAAAACAGCCCATTTTATCACAATTTTGACATTTAGCAGCCCGTGGAGGGTTAACAAATGCTCGCCTCAGTATTTTGTCCATGCAACTTCTATTATCACACCAAGGCCTGGGAGTGACAAATTTTTCTTGAAAATCTACAAGACTCGTTTAGAGAAATCCACGGAAAACACAAATTTTTTAGCTTTATGGGGGTATTGCTGTTTAACCATCCCAAAGCGGGTTAACGCTTGGTTTTTTGAACACCCTTATTACTGACAAAATGATCCTCGGTGAATTTCACCCCCAATAAAGGAAGTTATATTTATCTCTCATGTATTGTTTGGGTGCGGTGGGGGCCTGAAACCGGCCTATTTCATCAAAATTTCGTTGTTTGGCAGCCTGTGGAGGGTTACCATATGCATCGCCTGATATGTCGTGTGTTTCAAAGGGCGTGTCACAGACAGGTCTAGCAATGACAAATGTATAAAAAAAATCTACAAGACGTGTTTCGAGAAAGTGCCGATAAACCCCCAATTTTGGCAGTTTTTTGCCAATTCTTGACGAAATAAGGGTTAAATCGAAAATTCCGCTTGGTACGTTTTTAGATTTTGTGCCCCTCTATGCGTGTGCAAAATTTCATGAAATCGGTTCGAAAATGGCTTCTGAATCGTACGGACAAAATGTGTGGAAACCCCCCCCCCCCCCCCCCCCCCCCCCCAAAAAAAAAAAAAAAAAAAATAATAATAATCCGTAGAAAAACAATAGTCTTTTCCAGAGGGAAAAGCCTAATGAACCGATGTTCAATCGAAGGAAGCTAACTCATAATTCGAAAAAGACAAACACAAAAAAAAACCGATCGAAGGGAGCTAACTCTAATATTACCCTACTTCAGCGAATTGCTCTGAACACAGTGGGGTCGCTTTTTTGTTGGTAGTGTTTAAAACTTTACATTTTCCCACGAAAGGTAGCAGCCCAAAGCACAAGAAAGTATTATAAAACGATGTTGCCCCACCCAAATTGGAAAACATTTCAAAATGGATGACCCTAAGAATCTTCCAGCAGCTAGAAGAATTAAAAGGGAGCGTGCGAGATAAAATGATTGACAGAGCACAAGAACCCCGTTTTCAGGGCGAAGTTTGTGGCTCGCCTATCCGCATCTCTAAAATATCAGGAAAAAAACCCCGAATAGCTTCGAATTAGGACCTGATCAAACAAACCATTTATGAGAAAAAAAACTTGCCCAGTGGCGATGCTGCAGAGTATCTGCGTTGGGGAGATCTATTACACAAACGCACTTTCACTGAAAAATGTCAACCTTGTGTACCACAATGCCTAAAATCCCGGACACTGGTTTATGCACACTTGCTCTGATATTTCTTGGCCTCGCCTTCACTTTTTAATAATTAAAGTACTGCCCCTACTAAATAATTTTTATGATTAAAAATAATTTACTTCTGACCATACATGCAAAAACAGACCAAGTCTATTTATCATGGGTAAATCAGGTGACACTTGTTATTACCACTACCCCCAGTCAGTGCACTTTCGTCTGCACCTCTACCATATTCATTTTGTTGGCAAAAGTGCATTGTAGGGGAATGTATTTAAGCCTTCCAAGAGAATTGATGCTTGTCAGTATGATATGAAGAAGTTAAACAGACTTTCCGGGGAGACCCCGACATTCACTTATGGGGAATACACCCTCTGAACTCAGAGCGTGGTAAAATGAAATGGGTGGAAATACGTTTCTGGGTCCAACAGTCTACCACTAAGCCATCCGCAATCCAGTTAATAAATAATGCTCAAGGCACTGGATATTATCACAAACGGGGACATTGAAAGCATTTTGAACTAGGGGTGGAGGGTTTACGGATAAGACAAAAGAGAACGGTGGCTCAGTGGTAGACTGTTGGACTTCTATGCTAGACGTCCCGATGTTCGATCCCCGTCCGGGACGACCCGCATTGTGTCTTTGGGCAAGGCACTTTATCCCGGTTGCCTACATGGGGGCACGATGACACCGTGTACTAAGGCGTACTGCACGTCGATGGTGCACAAGTCTTCAACCGCTGTAACCCTGCTTGAGTGGAGCTTGAACAGAGTTAGAATGTTGAGGAGCTGACAGTTGCTCGTCGATGCTAGGTGGTTCTCTCCGAGTAATCCGGCTTCCTCCACCCGTAAAACTGTCACGGTCACGATTAGCCATTGTGCATAAGTATGTGACCTTAAATACCAATAAATAATAATAATAAAATAATAAGTGCATGTGACCGCTCAAGTATGTGAAGATCCCACGCTACACATTCCCGGTTTATCGTTTACGAACCTTCTTTTACAATGAATGTCGATGACTTATTGAAGGGACAAATTCTTAAGATTCAATAACAAGCTAGAAGTGTTCGATTCGACCACATTAAAGTTCCTTCCTTTTCACCAGCTGATGAGACTTTTTATGCCGAGAAGACGTTATTAGACATTTACACGATCAGGTACTCGTGAGATAGATCGCCCATCAGATCTATGCACCAGGGGCGGCGGAACCTGGGGCATCATGGGAGTCGCGCTCCTCCATTTTCTTCCACAGACATGTTACGCGGTTACGCAAACGTGTCGATATAAGGCATTCCTGTAATACATTAGTTGCATATCTAAGCATCACTTGGCAAAAGAATCCCACCTTCGGTCGCTTCGGTCCATTTTTCTACTTCACCCACCTTCCAACCCGAAGGCTTGCCTTCGGGTTGGAAGATGATTGAAGTAGAAAAAATGGAGAGGACAGTGACCACACCGTGGCATACTCATCTAAACGAGAGACTATAGTTTGTCACTGTACATTTACTGATATACGGTTGGAACTTTTTCCCTCACTGGGCCGAACTGTGGAAGCCATGAAAAGTTGTGTCCCTCCACTTTTATCGAGCTACCGCTGCATCTGCTATGCACCCAAGCAGATGCACAAAAGTTTTATAACAAAGGATTTTACGGGTAGCAGAACATTTTTGGAGAGAAACAGGATGAGAGCACAGGGGAAACATATAGGGGCGGAAGAGGGAATAACAAGAGAGGGGTGGAGAACGGTTCGGCCTCTGGAAAATAAAGAACCAACAACGAGTGAAAGTCGAGGACAACGAGGATTCATAAAGTGGGATTCAGAAACATCGAGGGTCTCCAGAGAAATGTAAGCGAAAAAGTAATGATGATCGAGACCCTATGTAGAATGATGCACAGGGTCTGGAAGAAGGGGGGTGGGGGGGGGGGGGGGGGAGGGGAGTAACCTCGGGGCCCGGAACTTCTTTTTTTTAGTCCGGGCTTGGCTCAGGAGCCCAGGATTCTTGGGTCAGGCCTCCCCCTCCCAAAGTTCCGTCTCCTGTTCCAACAGTTAAGAAAGGGGATGTATCATGAATGGACCTCTGCACATGGCCAACGGTTTTATTTTTGGACTGCGTGATTCTTTTAAAGTTATCATTTCAAGAAATGTGCAGTCAAAAGCTATAACTCTTCAGGTCACTGGATACTCACTGATGAACTTGTAAATTTGAGACATGCTGCTAAAAACGTCATTTTGACGGCCTAAAAATAACGTGATTTTTCTTTTCATCCCAAAAGCTGCTAGAAGACTCCATTTAATAACTGCTTTCAAAATGTTCTTGAGGGAGACCCCCCCCCCCCCCCCCCCCCAAACAAATAAAAAGATCCCCAATCATCGCCCGTGACTTGGGCACTCGCGGCAGATGCCCTCGGCATCTGAATCAGTATCCCGACACTTTCAAAAGGGGACGGGGGTGTCGAAAGCTCTTTTGCAGATTTGCTCACTGAGATTCGAGTCGTCCGAGCAATAACTTTTTCAGTAACTGTTCGACAGTTTATTTGCTGGATAAGATTCGAGCTGTTCGAGAAACACCTATCTCTGCTCGATTGTCTTTTGGGATCGAGAATCAAAGAGGCCTTCGTTGTACACAAGGAAGATAGCTCTGTATGGTTAGGTACAGATTATGGGAAATCGAGCAATCTGACTGGTGATTATAAGACTTGGACGAGGACAGAGGTCGTAACAAGGGGTAGTCAAGAGTAGCTAGGACTAGATAAGTAGCTAGAGCGCCAGTGGTATTTTTCAAAACATGTTTAGAATTTGGACAAAATATTGAGTTTTTAGTCTGAAAAGTAGTGAATGTCCTCAAAA
Source organism: Pictodentalium vernedei (assembly GCA_031216915.1). NCBI lineage: Eukaryota > Metazoa > Mollusca > Scaphopoda > Dentaliida > Dentaliidae > Pictodentalium > Pictodentalium vernedei. The sequence continues at coordinate 340,230,533 of CM062292.1, read as the reverse complement.
TATTGATTCAAAAGTAGTAGAAATCCCCCACAAAAAAGTCTTCTGTCAACCATAAAGAAAATTACCGTCCCGTTTCCCTTACAAGTACTGTCAGTAAGGTCTTTGAAATAATTGTCTTTAACCACGTTTTCTCATTTCTTACCGAAAATAGACTGCTAACAGATTTGCAGTCAGGATTTATTCCAGGTGATAGTACAACGTATCAGTTAATCGACCTAGACAGTAGGATCAGACTGGCACTTGATCAGAATAAAAAAAAATCGTATCGTTTTGTTTCTGCGATATCAGCAAAGCATTCGACAGAGTATGGCACGCAGATTTAACTCATAAATTGAAAGCTATAGGCATATGTGGGAACCTACTACGGTGGTTCGAGGATTATCTCAATGAGCGTAGCCAGACAGTTGTTGTAATCGGGCGTAGTTCAAAGAAGCTGGTAATTCCTGCAGGTGTTCCTCAGGGATCAGTTCTGGGTCCCATCCTCTTCAATATATATATTAACTGGTAGAGTACTGGAAGCCCATATTTGGGCTTTGCTGTAAGTTGCAAGCACTGAGACTTAAAGATTTCATACACAGTGGATGTGTTGCATATCCTTTGAATTGAAATTATTTAATCTGTATGGATTTGCCTTGTTACAATTTCTGGGAGAGTGCCTTTGGGCACTTTTCCAGAAACAGTAACAAGGCAAAGACATGTGAATAAATTTTGACAACTAAAAATAATTTAGCACTCCACCAGTTAATGATATCGTAAGTAATATACAATCGAATATTAGGCTGTATGCAGATGACACGTCACTTTCAATGATCACAGAAGACCCCTTTTGGGCATCTCAGGTTATGAATGATGATCTTATAAAAATAGAAAAGTGGTCAAAGGATTGGCAAGTAATTTTTAGCCCAGATAAAACGGTTGCTCCTAGAATCACCCACAAAACTGTTCCAAATCCCAAAAAGAACTCTATATCTACTTGATAATCCAATTAAGGGGCTTACGCACCATAAACATTTGGGTATTACTTTCCAAAACAACGACTCATGGGATCTCCATATAAACTCAATTATTAGTAAGATAAGTCCGATGATAAATTGTTTTCGTAGTTTAAAGTACAGATTCTCACGAATATCATTAATTAGATTGTACACCCATTTCATTCTTCCATTATTTGATTATGCTGACATTATATGGGATAATTGTACAGTTGAAAAAATGCATAATCTTGGGAATTTACATCTTGATGCCCTTCGTACAATCTGTGGTGCTCCTCGCGGTTCTAGCCATGAGTTGCTGTATCGTGAAACGGGTTTCATTTCACTAAAAGAACGTCGTAGGCGACATAAACTTACTATTTTTTATAAAATGAAAAATGGACTTGCACCGAATTACTGCGACAGGTTGGTACAGTCGCAGAACGATCGTCCGTATTCACTCCGAAATAATGAGCAGGTTGATAACTTCTGCAAAACTAATTTTTTTTTTTTTTAATCCTTTGTTCCCTCAACCATACGACTTTGGAACGAGCTTGGTTCTGAAATAAGGGCTTCAGAGTCTGTTCAAATGTTTCTTAAGACGAGAAGAAATAATCGTTCCAAACTTTTATGGTCTAGGGTGCAGGGAAGGGCAAATTGCTCATGCAAAATTACGTCTAGGTTGCAGTGATCTAAATGCACATAAGCACGATAGATTTATATCAGAAAATCCACAATGTCGATGTGGCCATGGATATGAAAATACGGAACATTTTGTTTTTAATTGCCAGTTATATACAGCGCAAAGGGGGGTTCTATTTAACACTATTGGGAGTACTGACATACCTGTTATTACCTTGTTATATGGTGACCCTTTATTCTCTGACGAATACTGAAATTTTCTCAGCTTTTCAACAGTACATAAATACGACTCAACGGTTCAGTGAATCATGGCATGATTACTTTGATAGGTTTTGTAGAATTTTTCTGAGACCATTACCCCGACCTACAAATTTCTTTAATATAAGCTGTAGTGACAACTGTTACAACAGTTGTCATGATTACTTACGACTGCAGCGACGGTCCTGTTTTTTTTTTCTTAGTAGTGTTTGATCGTCCAGAAATGCGGCGATTTAGTAAAGGATTGCATCAACGCTCTATGATGCGTAAAGGCCACTAGTCAGGGGTAATTTTGGGACCTAATCACTGCCTTTTCCCCTTCTACGCTGCCTACTTTCAATATTAAAACAATGGAATATTTACCCTGATGATACAGTCGTTGTACTGTCGGTTTCCATCTGAAAATCTAACCTCTTCCAATTCCAGAAAAGCTAATACAATAGTAAGTTCTGTGATATGCAACGATTTAATCACTTGAATGTTGTGTTTTGCTTCTCTACTGCACATGCACCTGTCCTATGTTAATGTGACTGTATATTTGTGTATGGGGCGGCATTTATATAGGCCATGCCTGTTCGCCAAAGGACATTTCGGTTATGGAAATAAAATTTATTGTTTAAAAAAAAAAATCCGAGACCGGAAAAGCGTTCTTTCCGATTCAAAAGGTTAAGTTATTATATTTTGAGATGTTAATTGTAGGATTTAAACAGTTGGTTTTCAAACTTACATACCCCGTGGTGTTGAATCATGTAGCGTCCTCGCGACAGATTCCAGCTCCATTACACTTCAGACACATTGTTAGGGATGTAATCTATGGTACCGTACGAGGCATCTAGTTAAGCAGTTAGACGAGGCCTTAGTTTTTTTTGTTTTTTTTTTTTGGGGGGGGGGGGGGGGGCCTGTTGTCCGAAGTGAGATCAAAATCACGGGAGTTTAGGGAGAGAGGCATAGGGAAGAGGATGCCAAATGTGCTGGTTAAGAGAAGCCGAGAACCAGAATGCCCCAAATATTTGCCCAGTAGAAACTAGCGGAGAAAGAAAAGGAGCAAGTACCCCGGGAGGGGTGGGGATTAATGTAGGCCTCCTCACTAGTGGACCGCGGCAAATCAGTGGACGGTCAAAGTATTATTATTATTATTATTATCATTTATTACTATTAATATTATTATTACCAGCAGTGGTTGTTGATGTACCGGACGACCTTCATTGGCTAGAGGGAGAACTGGAGACAAAGTCACGTAACCCAGTTACGTCGTGTTTGGTTGTCATGGTAGCCCGCGTGAGCGCCCACCTTTTGACTTCATCCCCGTACTGACACGTGGTCTTAATGCGTATGTGCAGCGCATGTTGTTAAAGAGACGCGTGTTTCCGCCGTCCATTTTATACTGGAGACAGTCATCTTGGTTTCCATGGTTGATATGTGACCCAATGGCCGGCAAAAGGACGGGGGGGGGGGGGGGGGGGGGGGGTGTTCGAATGAATAGGAGTAAATTTAATAACCCAAATAGTCTTGACAAATCCACCCAATCACCAAAATCACGGAAATGGACTTGGCGAAGCCACATCTAGAGCTTACAATAGTAACACGTAGTCCTATAAGACGCGTTCCCCTGTATAAGAGTAAATTTAATGACCCAAACAGACACGACATATTCCTTTAATCACCAAAAAAAAACACCCCAAACTACCGAAATGGGTCGGATTTTCCCCCAGACTCCTCATTTTTCCTATCTATTCCTTTAATTGTATGACGGAATTATATTTTTTATAAGTTCCTATTTTTAGTAACTTCCTTATTTAACCACTTGGTCTCTCCAGTTTCCCTTGAATGCAATGTGGAACTATATTTTGATGAGTTCCTACGCTTAATAACCTATATTTAGTAACATCCCTTATCCCCCCCTCCCGCAGACTTGCCACTCAGCCCCTTTAGTTTCCCTTAATTTCAGTGGGGAACTATATTTTATACGTTTCTATGCTTAACTGATAGAGTGCTAAATTATTTTTGGTCACCAGAATTTGTTCACATGTCTTTGCTTTGTTGTTTTGTTACAATTTATGGGAAGATGCCAATAGGCACTCTCACATAAATTGTAACAAGATAAATCCTAACAGATATAATAATTTCACTTGACAAATAAAGCGAAGCGCATCCACTGAATATGAGGTCTTTGTGTTGTGGAATCTGTACTTCATAGTAAAGCCCAAATATGGGCTTCCAGCCCTCTACCAGTTAATAATCTATATTTAGTAACTTTCTTAACTGCCATCAACTTAGTCCCATTAACTAACCACTTAGTCCCCTTTAGTTTCCTTTAATTTCAACGTGGAACTATATTTCCAAGAGTTCCTACGCTTAATGATTTATGTTTAGTAACTTCCCTAACAAACCATATAACTGACCACTTGGTCTCTTCAGTTTCCTCAAATTGAAATGTGGAAGTATATTTTAGGGGTTCCTTTGCTTAATACTCCACATTTAGTAACGTCCTCAATTAATCCCCCAACTTAGCCCCTTTAGGTTCCCTTAATTTTTTGTATAAGTTCATGCTCTCACTAATCTATATTTAGTAACATCCGCAACTGAAGCCGTTGTTGTTGCTACTGATCCATATTTAGTAAGTTCATTAAGTGCTTCCCAACTAATTTCAACGTGGAACTATATCTTTATGCATTCCTGTGAGCATCAATGTATTTTAGTAACATTCTCAATTGACTTGACACTCCCCCTGCTGTTGCCACTGATCTATCTCTACTAGTTCATTAACTAACCCCCTTATCTTAATTTAATGAGGTTCAAGATGTTTCTGAAATGAACAATCAGATCGAAGTAAATCAACCAATCAGATTTGTGAATTCCCATTGCCTTTCTTTTCCTTTCTATGTAAATTTCCTAATTCTCTGACTGTAACCTATAATCCCAAGGGAAACAAACATAAGTGCCGACCCAGGATTGAAAATTGGTTAAAAACTTCGGAGTGTTTTATTTCGCATCCGCCAGGCGCAGGCCTGGAAATAAGCAGTCTGACATTTGCAGAATGAGGTCCCCAGAGGGTACTTTGATTATGCTATCCCATACAGTGGGCCAATTTACCCTCTGGGTACCTCTTTCTGTTTAGTTTTGAGACCCTGATTCAGACTGAGGTTCACAGAGGAGAAATTTAGTGACGCAGCCCTGCTATGCAGGGTAGGATCAGAAAATTCACCCTCAGGGACCTCATTCTGTAGATGACAGTCTGCTTATTTTGTGGCTTGGGCAGACGTAGAAAAATTCAAAGTCGGTATGACTTTGGGCTAATTCCATTTTCATCTCTTGGCGGAAAAGGATCACATCTGTGCACTCAGGCGATTAAAAAAAACATTGTGTTTGCATTCATTATTAAAAGGATTGTATTGTAGGGACATCTGGATATTCATGCGAGGATTGTGGGAAAACATTCACTGGGGATGACAATATGGATCCTCAAATGAAGACAACTCATGGCCAAGGTAGACATAAAATTTGACTATAACACTCGAATTATTCCCGTGAAAGGGAAAACTTGGATAAACATAAGAAAACCTGCTTAAATATTTATACTTGTTTAGAACGTGGACAGGAATTTACTCAACTTTTACGTTTTAATTGGCATTCGAACACCACCTATCTCCCCGTGTCACTTCCCAAGGAACGAAATTCTGAGATACCGGCCCCGACCCTGAATAAATCCGAACTGTTTTTGACATAGAAACCGACGAAGAAATATTGGAAACTTCTCGTTAGAACTGGAAGACCATAAGAACCCACAACATCGAAAATAGGAAAATTCAGGACATGTATTTTCTATTAAAAAAAGTAGGGGATATTTGATAAAAGTGAGATATATGAAGAAATATATTTATTTTTTCATCAAAAAGACAGCTGAGGCATTGCACTGTGACATCTGGTGAATGATTTCAGCGATAGTTGGGAGTCTGACAAGCACACGTTCCACGCACTGAGCTGTAGAAGACATGGGCGGTCTGTCAAAGAATTTACCACATTCAGTCCAAGACCTCAGTACCTTGTAAATCCTCCTCAGTTCGCGCGAATCCGACGTGGCATACACCTCACCAAACGCCAAATGTCAGCTTGACTGACGTCATTCCATTCTTTCTGCACTGCTGCGGTGAGTTCCTGGACATTGGTAGGGGGCTGTTGACGTTGTCGTAGGCGCCTGTGAAGCATATCCCAGACGTGCTCGATTGGTGAAAGGTCTGGACTTAGTGCTGGCCAAGGCAATGCAGTGATGTTCTGCTCCTGGGGGAACTCTGTAGCGACACGGGCCCTGTGTGTTCTTGCATTGTCATCTTGGAAAATGAATCGACGGCTGTGACGTCGCGCAAATGGCACCACATGAGCTACTAACATCTGGTTACGGTAGTACTGTCCCGTGACACGCCCATGAATGACGTGTAATGCTGTTCGGCTTGTCATGGTTGTGCCTCCCCACGCCATAACCGATCCACCACCAAAACGATCGCGTTGCCTAACGGTTACGTCAGGGTATCGTTCGTTTCGCCGCCGCCATACTCTGTTTCGCCTGTTGTGAAAGCTGAGAGTGAACCTCTATTCATCGGAAAACATGACGTTGCTTCACCTACGATTGTCCCAGCGCTGTCGTTCTCAACACCAATTACGCCATGCTACGATGTGACGTTCGATAAAACGTGGAATTATTCGTCGAGCGTGCAAATTCCAGCTGTGTAGGCGATTTCGGATAGTCTGACAATTGACTCGCACATCTGTCGCTCGGTGCAGTTCCTGTCCAGTTTCTGAGGCACTTTGATGGCGGTTACGTAAAGCTGTGGTTCGGATAAAACGATCCTGGTCAGCAGTTGTCGTCCTTGGACGACCTGACCGACTTCTGACATCAACATTGCCTGGCTGACGGTAGCGTGACTACAACCTGTTAATCACCGATTAAGTAACGTTTGAATTTGAGCCACTGCAGTCTGTCTGTTGCCAGCTTCCAACACGCCAACGGCACGTAAACGTTCGTGACGTGTCAGTCTTCGCATACCTCAGAAGTTATGTTTCGACCAGAAACTATTGATGAACGAGTTTATACCAAGAAAAGAACGATGAGACTCCCGAAAAAGTCCGTCCAGTACAAATGAAAATTTCAAAACGTACCCCACAGACATTAACGCGACGCTTGTGCGAAAATCCTGCACGAAATTTTCATGGGCCGGTGATATTGATGATCCACACTAAACTTGGTAATATATTGATGTGTCTAATCAAGCATATCCAGTACCATTTTCCGAAAATATCAACATCAGTTTGGATATCACCTACTTTTTTTTAAATAGTATAATTATAGATCGGTAACCACGGAAATATCTACCAGGAACTATGAATTATATAAAACCATCTTGCCGGCAGTCTTAGAAAAATAAATTCAAAATTAATTTAAGCTACGGCGTCATTTTACGAAGCAACGAAATGGAAGGAACTTAGATCATACCACCCTTCTCAAAACAATGCCCGAAATTTTGATAGACCACCCCTTATTGCATTGAATATTAGATCCGGTATAGTAAATACACGGATGTATCCATTGACAACTTCCCAGGTGTGAAAGTGTATGAACTCCCCTAAGTTGAAAAGGTTTTTGAAGTCAATATTGAAGTATTTGAGCTTTTACTGGAACATGATGAATTATTGCTAAACTTGTTCATATGTCAAATGGAGATTTTGAGAGCAACATGTATGCCTGTTTGTATGAAAACATTTTAGTTACATCAGTGGCATTAATCAACATTTTAAGCCCTTTGCCTGTCACGAGTGTGGTAAAATGTGGAAAACGTCGTTTACATCGCAATGTACTGATGATGTGTCTTAAAAGTATGTTGATGGTATCTACCACACCCCAATACTATTTTTGTTGCACAAAGAAGGTATTGTTATTCCAGAACACTTAGGGTCATATCCCCTATATGGCTACATTTGATTTCGAGGGCTATTTTGACAAAACGTCTCTCCCCACCTCTACTGATAGGCCTACTCTTGTCTGGGTAGCCAAACACAAACCTCCTCAATATAAGCATGTAGTAATGTCGGCTTGATAGCTCCAACTGTTATATTATTGCTGGTGACACGCAACTTGGGTCGAAACAATGGTGAATTATTTAACGGAAATTTCCGAAAAAGGTTACTCCCTCGTGCAAGAGATTCACATGTCCACCATAAGTTACCCCTCAAACAAATGAACCAAGGCGCTTTGGCACAGGCAGGTACCGACGACTCTAAACCCAATCCATTTGAAAAGTTGGCTACAGCATTTGATCATAACTCGAAGGAAATACCGTATCAGGTTTAAATTCCGGAAAATACGACGTCAACGTGGTTGAACGGGTCGGTCCATTGGCAGCAAGTTCCTGAATTGCAGTAAGTAACCTTGAGGAAGTTCCTCTGCGTGTGCGAAGGTGTTATTAAACCATTGTCTTGTGGGTACTTAATTGGATTACAGTGTTGTCACCTACATTAGTCAATTGTTAATAATTGATTTTTTATTGATTACATCCATTAATTTTTTTAATGAAAAGTTTCAG